>JAYRBT010000081.1:4157687-4167923 GCA_036023395.1 Myiotriccus ornatus | reverse complement strand
CAGGAGGGGGGAGCCGGGGGGGGTCGGGCTCTGCTCCCAGGGAACAGGGACAGGAGGAGAGGGAACGGCCTCAAGTTGCACCAAAAGAGGCTTATATTGAATATTAGGGATAATTCCTTCATGGAAAGGGTTGTCCAGCCCTGGCACAGCTGCCCAGGGCAGGGGTGGAGTCCCCATCCCTGGAGGGGCTTAAAAACTCTGTGGATGTGGCACTTGGGGACATGGGTCAGCAGTGACCTTGGCAGTGCTGGGTTAATGGTTGGACTCCAATCTCAGAGGACTTTTCCAACCTAAAAGGTTCTGTGGTTCCAAGACAAACCACTTCCTTGGAGTGCAGCCATCATTGCTTTGTTGCTTTTGTTTCTTTTTTTCCTTTTTCCCATTCAAGCCCAGAGGGAAAAACAACAAACTGTCAGAAAACGCAACGACTTCCAGTGCTCAGGGCAAGGCTGTGGCCCAGGGCAGAGGGGACCACGTGCTGAGCCCCAAAGCATCTCCTCTCATCTTTAAAACATCCCATTGCTCTGTCTGTGAGGCCAGTCCCGATTCCTCCAGCGAAAACCTCCCCCTGAGCCTTGGGAAGGGCTGTGGAAGTAGACGGGCTCACACAGGTTTGGGGGATTCCTTCTCCACGTCTTTTCCCTCCACGAATCAAGCCGTTTGCCGGTGTTTTTCAAGGGTGGGATGGATCGCTCTCCCTGAGCATTGCAGCGAGGGCTGGAGACACGAGAGGGCAGGCACAGGCTGCGCAAAGGAGGGAGGGCTGCGCTCCGCTCGCGTGTCCCTCGGCCAGCCTGGCCCCGCTGTCCCCTCCACCGCCCCGTCTCCGTAAAGGGGGAAATCGGGGATTTTCCTCAGGGAAAATTTGTGTTCTGAGCCTGCCTGATCCTTCTGTCTGTGCGGGGGCTGAGGCTGTGCTACGAGCTCCCAAAGCATCACCCTGCAGGGATGCTCTGCCGTTCGCTGGGTGTTCCTGAGTGCAGGTGTCCTTAGGGGGGCTCTGCCATCTCGAGGGGTTTTATGGGACCAGCCAGGCTGCTCTGCCCCCACTCTGAGCACCCCCAGCTCAGAGGCTGCTCCCAGGGGTGGCGAGAGGTGCCAACAGCCCTTCCCAGCCCTTGCAACCAGTCGCCCTCCTCCTTTGGTGGTGCCACCCCACAGTGCATCCCCAGGCACTGCTCCCCTTGGCTCTGGGGACACCGCGGCTGATGCCACATCTTGGGCACAACCTGAGCCACGGAGAGGGAGGGTGCCCATGCCTGGGAGTGTCCAAGGCCAGGTTGGACGGGGCTTGGTGCAACCTGGGCGAGTGGAAGGTGTCCCACCCAGGTGGGACTGGATGCTCTCGAAGGTCCCTTCCAAGCCAAACCATTCCGTGATTGGCCTCCCCGGTTTGTCCCCGTGCCCAGGAGCGGTGGGTGGCACTGCCAGCAGCACCGCCGGGCGCGGCTTTTCCCTCCAGGCTGCAGCCAAAGCTTGTCCACAGTTAAACACTAAAAGGCAGCAGATGGTTCCCGGTGTGAATTACAGCGAACCGGGCTGGAAAGGCAGCGCACACCGAGGACAAAGGAAAGCATTAACACACCCGGCCAGCCCCTGCAGACCGGGGGAGGAGGGATATTTGCAGCCGGGATGGGAATGGGCAGGAAAGGGAGGCCAGTCCTGCCACAGGTAAATTTTAGGAGGGGGAATGGTCTCGTCGCTGGCTGGGCAGGGGTGGGGAGCACAGAGGGACACAGGCAGCGAGGTCTGGAGCCCAGGGACAAATGTGCTGCGGCCCCTCTGTCCTCAGCTGCTTTAATTCTGGTTCACGGGTTGGTTGGGTCTGCCCGGTCCTGCCTTCTCCACACTCCTGGAAAGGGCGTGGTGAGGTGCAGCAGGTTTGGACAGCTCACCTTGGCCGAATGATGAGCAGCTCAGCCTGGGAGATGCTCCTGTAGGAATATCCATACCAGGGGATGCCACAGCTGGGCTTGCCTTTGGCTGCCAGGGCCAAAGGTGTCTTTGGAGGCAACAAAAGCTGAAATGATCTTATCTCTGGGTGAAAAGCACCAGGGTGGCTCATGGCCCAGGGGCAAGAGGGGTCCATCAGTGAGGGTTAAGCACCTGAAGGGGCCAAATGATGCCAAGGCTGTTCCAGGGTCTGCTCTCCTGGTAACAACACTTGGGGTTATAAATTCAGACACATTTTGTCTCATATAATCTTTGGGATTGGCCTTAAGGTAATTCCATGGGTGGTTGAGCATCACAAGGCATCACCCTGCAGACTGTGACAGGTTCTGTCTGTCCTTGGAGCCTCTACTCCCACCTCATCCCAGCTGGGACCCTCCCCTGCTGTGGGCTGTACCGAGACAAAAATCCTGGGCTTTAATGCTGGATCTCAACAAAACCGGGCAAAAAATCCTGCCGTGCCCCGAGCCAGTGTGGAGCGGGGTTACTCCAGACCCTGCTTGGATCCCTCTCATCCCTGGGCTGACCCCACCTCATTCCCACTCCTGCAGCGGGCACTAGGGATGCTCTCATGTTCGGAGGCATCGTCACAGGATCTGCAGCATCTCTCGGGCAGGAAACCGTTCCCATTCGCCTCCTCCCCCCCTTTCTCCTCCCCAACCTGCCGGCTGAGCGCACATCTGGGCGCGTCTGCCCCAAACACATCCGTCACAGCTGCCTTCCAGCGGCGAACAGAACATCTGGATACCCTGCTGGCTCCGAGCCCTCCCAGCCTCGCTGGGCTGAGCCGGGGCGGGGGTTGAGCCCGGGGGGTGCAGGAGCTGAAGGAGCTGCTCGGCACGGCCCCCCCGGCCCCCCGAGGCACAGCCACGTCCAGACTCACCCCCGTCCCCGAGGCTGGAGCTGGGGGGGTGCGATCGCAGCCCCCCTCCCTGCCCTGCCGCGGGGCTCGGTGTCGATGTGTGACTCGGGGCTCCCAGCGCTTCTCCCTCCGAGCCCTGCAGGGCAGGGAAGCTCTGAGGCGCAGAGAGGAGATGAGAGATGCTGCAGCCCCACCGAGTCTTGCCCTGCCCGATTTTCGCTCTGAGCTGCCGGGCGATGGAGAAGAGGCTTCATTCCGCTGCTGTCTCCCCTGCTCGTGTGGGGGTGTGTGTGCGCACGGAGCTGAGCAGCATTTCCCCCTCCTTCCTTTTAATTTTTAGCCTTTCCTTTTCCCTCTCCCACTGGATTATCCGCCCACCTTTCCCCGAGAGAAACACAAATAACACCGGCAGCGCAGGGTGGTTTTCTGGGGTGGTATTTTCTGCCCAAAATGGAGGGGTGGGGAGGAGGAGAGACGCCTGAATCCTGCAGCTCCCATTGCCGGAGCTCCGGGACCATCACCCGGTGGGTCCGAAGGCATCAGCTCCGGGAAGCAGCATCCTCGGCTTTCCGCACTAGTTAACAGCCTGTGCGCTGCCTCGGCTTGTTTTAAACTCGCTCGCTCGCTTAATCTCCTCTCCCCTCGGCCGTGTGTGCATGTCTGTCTGTATGTGTGTGTGTGTGTGCGCGTGTGTGCAGGGGGAGGACTTTATTGCCATTGGCTCAGCTCTCACTGCCCACCCACATCTCTTCCACATCACCTTGGTGTCTCCCTAAATAAAACCAGCCCTCCTTATCGCACCGAGGAAATCAAGAGCGAGAGTTTGAATGGATTCTGTATAAATATTTACCCCGACGGAGCCGCCGCTGAGCTCGGGGGATAAACTCGCGGCAGCTGCTCTCGCCCTCCTTCTCTCGCCCGCCCCTTAAAGGGTTTCATTACCTGGGAGAGAGGAGAGATCCCAGATCCCGGTTCTGGCTGCAGACTGACCCAATAAGCAGCGCCAGGATTGAACTTAGCTATGGATCTGAAGGACAGCACCAGCGAGGGCAGCATGGGCAGCCTGCAGCCTTCCAGCATCCAGATCTTTGCCAACACCACCACGCTCCACGGGCTGCGCCACGTCTTCGTCTACGGCCCGGTGACCATCCGGCGCCTGCTCTGGACCTTGGCCTTCGTGGGCTCGCTGGGGCTGCTCCTGGTGGAGAGCTCAGACAGGGTGGCTTTCTACTTCTCCTACCAGCACGTGACCAAAGTGGACGAGGTGGTGGCCAACAGCCTGGTGTTCCCCGCCGTCACCATCTGTAACCTCAACGAGTTCCGCTTCTCCCGCCTCACCACCAACGACCTGTACCACGCCGGGGAGCTCCTGGCCCTGCTCGACGTCAACCTGCAGATCCCCAACCCCCACCTGGCTGACCCTGCTGTCCTGGCCATCCTGCAGGAGAAGGCCAACTTCAAGCACTACAAACCCAAAGTGTTCAGCATGCAGGAGTTCCTGGCGCGGGTGGGCCACGACCTGAAGGATATGATGCTGTACTGCAAGTTCAAAGGGCAGGAGTGCAACCACGAGGACTTCAAAACTGTGAGTACGAGCAGACACTCTGCTTTTCCTCTTCTCTGGGCGTGTGGATGGTGGTGTTGCAGGAGCGGGGGCGGCACTGGAGGTCACTGGCTAAGCCCTGTGGGCACGGCGCGGTGGGTGAGCGGCTGCCGGGCTCTGGCGTGGCAGAGGAGGAGCAGGAGCAGCCTGTTGAGCTGAAGTTTGTTTGTTGGAGTGCAAACAGGGGGGGGTTTTGTGGGGCCAGACCTGCCAAGGGGCTGCAGCAGGTCCAGCCTCCATCCTGCATGAGGCCCGTGGCACCCGGGTGGCTGTTTGGTGTCAGAGCAGATGGCATCAGATGGGTCCTGCTGAGCATCACGGGGGGCTTGGGGGGTCTCTTGCTTTGGGCACTGCATTGTCAGGAGCTGAAGGAAGCAGAGAAGGCTGGAAAGGGGCCAGCAAGAAGGGCAGGGGCTCGGGGCTGCTCTGAGTGGTGTCCATCTGTCTTGCCCCAGGTGTTTGGAGCCGTGCTGGAATTGTGGAAGGGGAGATTTTTCTGCTTGTTCCTGGTGTTCGTGGCTCGTAGATCTTGGTTTGCTGAGGAGTGTGGGCAGCAGCTGGGTACCTCCCTGGTGCTGTGCCATTCCTGGTGCTGTGCTGGAGAGAAGGGGGGGAAGAAGAGGGAAAGAAATGAGGCTGAGCTCTGATCCCAGTCTGCTCCGAGGCTGGGGGAGGTGGAGCGAGCCGGGTACTTGAGCATCCTGAGGGAAGCAGACACTGCTCAGTTCCAGCTCCTGGCTGGCACCCTCCTGGCAGTGCAGGCTGCCCTGGGTGCCTGAGCTGGCAGAAAGTGTCAGGGTAAAATAAAAAGAACAAGCAGGTGGTCTGGAAGAAGTGGTGCCCCCCCTGCACTGCTGGGGCAGGCGAGGGGGCTGCAGAGGGGGCTGCTCCCCCGGGCTGGGGGTTTGAGTCCCATCCTGGCTGAGATGTGGGGGTGCTGGGGGCTGGGTAAGTCCCACTGTGCTCTCAGGCCACACTGGCCAGTCCCTTGGCACTGACTGAGCTGTCTGGGGGGTCGGTGTTCCTGGAGGCAGGAATGGTCCAGCTCTCAGGTTGTTGTTTCTCCGGGAGCGATGCTGCTTGTTCTGCTCACTGCCCTCTGTGTCCTGGCAGGTTTTGTGCTGGTCTGATTTGTCAGCAGGATCTTTGTGTGGTTTGTTAGCAGGATCTTTGCCTGGTTTTAGGAGAAGGGAATGTTTTCTGTCTCTGCTGCTTCTGGATCTCCCAGCAAATGAGTCCAACTGACTCCTGCTTCCGAGTCGCTGCCATCACCTGGACTGTGCTGTCTTTAAACCTCTGAGCAGGAACGTTTTATGCCTCAGTTTTTGCCTGTGCATAACCCTGATGCCTTGGCCTGGATATCCAGGCAAACCACTGCCTTGTTTGGGCTCCCTGAGCAGGTCTGAGCACAGGTTGGGGGATCAGGTGGGTCACAGGAAGGGGTCAACAAAGCCCCAAGGAGAGGGGCTTGCTAAAGACAAGCCATGTGGGACCAAGTCTGGAGAATGGGGTGGAAAAGGAGACACAGGTGCCAAGGTCCAGGGGACAGAAGAGTTGGGGAGTGAGGACAGATCCCAGCAGGATGGACAGACCTCCCTTACCCATACTGAGGGTGTGGGGAGCAGGAGCTGTTCTGCCCGTGGGCTTCCCAATAATGCAACAAGCACCAGCCAAAAGCAAAAGCCTCAAAGCCAGGGGGCAAACAACCCCTCCAAAACATCTGCAGGCCTTAAAAAAGCAGGTCCTTTTCTCAGAGAAGGCAGGAGCTCTTGGCAGCCCCCCCTGGGACACAGTGGGGTGTCAGCCCTGGCCAGTCAGTTTTTTGAGGCAGCTGCTCCTGAAACAATGATTTATTTCCTTTTTTTTTTTCCCACGGGGGGTATAGGATAGTTTCCAGAAAGACAAACATTCCCTGTCTGCCAAATAAATGCTCTGCTAGAAGAGATCAGGGCCAGCTAGACAAACAGAGGATATTATGGACTGACAGTGCTTGTCCTTGTCAAAGTGCTGGAGAGATCCAGTGCAATACTTCAGCCCATTCTGCAAAGCAGGTCCTGGATGATCCAGAAGACAGCACTGCTTGCTGTGCCTCTAACAGGGGCAGGGGTTCAGTCTCCCTGACTCCAGGTAATCCCTCAGGTTATGGAAATCCAGGAAGCGTCGCTCAACAGGGGCACAACAACCCTGCTTTTCCTTCCAGATTTCACCTCTCGGAGATAAAAGGCAGCAAAAAAGTGTCTGCTTGAAGGATGAGTAGGTTTTTCCCCCGGGAGGAGCTGGAAAGGTCTTTGAGCTGCCTCCAGGCTGAATCAGAACCTCACATCCTGGATGAATTTTGCATTTAATCACCACCAACCTGTTGCAGCTGCACTGGGGCTCTGTGACAGCCCATCCCTCCTGCTGCAGCACCCACAGGAGAAGCATTAGCTGACCTGTTTCCTGAAGGGAAACAGGGTGTAAATCCCAGAGCACTTCTGTGATACGTCAGCAGGGTGAAGAACTATTGGTGTTGGTTTTTTTTTCTGTACTCCCCAAATTCAGGCCCCTGGGAGCAGAAGAGGCAGGAGCTTTGCAGCAGGAGGCTGCACCAAAGCAGGAACTCTGCAATCAGGTGCTGCTGGAGGAGCCAGTGCAGTGCCTTTGGTGCATGGAGGGGTGTGTGGTGTGCAGGGTGCCCCTGGAGAAAGCACTGCTGCCTCGTGGGGAAGCAGGAGCTGGGACCTGGCACTTTGAAAACACGACTTTACCCTCCTTCCTCCTCCACTTGCCTGTTTAAATTCTCTGTCACTGCTTTATCACCAGGATTTGAGCTGTGCTTCCCCTCCACTCCCTGTTTTCCCCCCAGGACAATCTGCTTCCCCTCCACTCCCTGTTTTCCCCCCAGGACAATGCCTCTGAGACATCTCCCCAGGTTAAGGTGTGCCCAGAGGAGTGAGTGCCCCCAGCTTTTCTTGCAGAGACACCCCAAAGGGACAGGGAGGACAGAGCTGATCCTGTGCTGGCATTGCCCCAGAGCAGCAGATCAGATAGATAATGCAGAGCTCTGCTCTGCCATTCCCTTGGAGTGTCTGGAGGAGGAAAGTCTGAAAACAGCAGCTGGAAAGGAAATCCCTTCCTTTTTTTTTCCTGCACTGCTCCAACCAGGAGGTCCTGGCTGGAGATGACCTGGCAGATGGGACTCTTCGGGAGGAGCTGTGCTCAGGCTGCTCCTTGTCTTCCCATCCCACTGCTGCTGAGCCTGGGAAAGCTGTGGCTGGTCACTGCTGGGATTTTCTGGGAGTCTCTGCGGGTTTGCTGGACCCTTTCCCGGGATTCTGAGGGTGGCTCGTGGTCCTTCGCTGTTCCATCCCCTGGGCAGTGGCAGGGGAGCCTTGGGGGAGAAACTGGTGTGTGGCACAGCAAATCTGTGGGAGAAAATCTGTGAGAACCCTTTCAGCCCACGGGGCAAACACAGAATGATGGGCTGGGAGTGGATCCTGGGAATCTGAGCGGGAAATCTCAGTGCCACCTGGGCGAGAAATGCTCCCCAGCAGCCCAGCCCCGCCAGGCTGGGGCAGTGGGGATGTTTTTTCGGGTGTTCTGGTGGCAGAACATGCTCCCAGTGGGGTCATTTGCTAAATGCAGAGTGTGGACCGGGCTCCCTCACACATCCACTTCATTCCAGGTAACACAGTGACGTCCCCTGGGCCTGCTCTATTTTCCTGGCCATGACAACTGAAGGATAGAACTCATTTATTTTCAATACACATTCTTCTGACAGACAGGGGCCACATAATGGACAGGATCTCATGTGAACATTGCTATTTTAAGACTCAAGTTTCTGTCAGTCTATCTGTCTTTTCCCATACATATCTTTTCTCCCATTCTTTCCAGTGCATCCACGGGGTCAGTGATTGGTGAATAGCTTTTGCTTTTTACACTAATTAGCCCACCCTCAACTCTTATTATACAACTTCCCTCAGCAAAAAATAAATAATCATTATGGTGGCTGGTAGATTTGGAAGAGCTTTACTTCTCTGTTGAACAATTTTTCTGGAGCATCAGGACTCTTCCCAAATTTTGCTGCAGAACCTGAGCTGCCCTAATGAGATCCGTGATGACTTTTTACACGAACGGGGGGGGTGTTTTCTCCAAAGAGACCAAATCCTTGTGCATCCTTCCCAGATATCTGGTGTTTGGAGGTGCTGTTGGGGTTCAGTGTGTGGGCACAGGGGGGTTGCATGGTCATTGTGTTGCCTCTGGTGGTGTCTAAACCGAGGTGGATTGTTCCTGGGTCACACCTCTGGCTGACGTGCAAACCCTGCCCTAGAGAAATGCACACCCTCGCTCTACTCAGTGCTTTTCTGGACTAAGTTTCTCTGTCCCCTGAAGATTTGTGAGTGTGGAAGTGCTTCCCCCCTTTGTATTTCCTTTATTTATCACCAAATGGTAGGATAATGCCTTCAGTTCAGGAAGTTTCATGGGGGGATGCCATCTGGGCTGAACGTTCAGGAAAAAGATCTTCCCGGGTTTGGATGGTTAATGGACAAGAGCAAGAACCACTCCTGACCTCCAGGTGATTCCCATTCATCAGGAGGCCACGTGGGAGCTCCTCTGCCCCCTCCAAACCACCCCTGCCTGGGATTTGAGCTCAGAGCAGCAAAATGCAAGAGCTGCCCTTCAGCTGAGGGGGAAATGCTGAGCAAGAAGGGTGGTCATCAGAGTTTTAGGGACAGAGGAGACGTCTGAGGGCTGCAGGCCTTTGTCAGAACAGAATCCTGGGGATTCCCTGAGCCTTTCCTTGCTTTGGGAATAGCTCTGGGTCTGGCTTCTTGCACCTCAGCTCTCCAGCCTGTCAGCTGGGGGGGGGACAGAGCCCTTCTCCCTGCCAGGCCCTGAGAGCTGCGGTGCTGAAGGCTGGGGAGAGGCAAAGCTGCAAACAGCCGAGAGCAAAGATGATAAATGTCTCTCAGCAGCCACGTCCTGGTGTCTCCTTCGCCCCTGGCTCTCTGTGACTAACACAGCTCCTGCCACAGGCTCTCCCTGAGAACAGCTCCTGGGTCAGGACTCCTTGCTGTCCGCAGTGGATGGAGGGTGAAACCATGGGAAGCTTTCAAATGGACCTGTGCTCCTTCTGGACAGGAAAAAGACTTGATCTAATCGTGCCCCAAACTAAGATAAGGCCAGGAAAGACAAGGAATGTATAAAAAAACCCAGCATGGTTTCCATCTGGAGAGGGAAAGTGGAACAACATACCTTGTCCTGACCTTCTCCCACCCACTCGTGCAAGTGCCCCTTGGAGACTTCTTGGCAAATGATAAATAACCCCCCAGATGGTCCCTCTTGGGGAATCTTTGAGCTTATCTGACCAAGGGCAGTGGTGCCCTGTGAAAAAAAACCCGTGATGTGGGTGCTGCAAACCCCTCAGTGGGTTTAAAAACTCCCTGGGAGCTTCTGCCCACCAGGTCCATGATGGCCACAGACAGAAATGGGTGAAACTCTGACCCCTTCGTGAAGGGAAACAGGAGGAGTTCTCACTGAATTAAAGAGGAAAACAAGTCTGGCTTTGGTGAGAACTTCAGGGTGAGGGTCTGGGTGGCCTCTTGAGGTCCCTCCAAGCTGAATTATTCTATGATTCTATAACAAAAAGCAGGTGCAGACCTGCTGGGTCTTAAATCGTTGTGGTGTCTCTGTTTTTCCATGGAATCATGGAATCCCAGCATGATTTGGGTGGGAAGGGACCTTAAAGCCCATCCAGTACCACGCCCTGCCATGGGCAGGGACACCTTCCACTAGCCCAGGTTGCTCCAAACCCCATCCAACCTGGCCCTGGACACTTCCA
>JAYRBT010000081.1:4131633-4150985 GCA_036023395.1 Myiotriccus ornatus | reverse complement strand
GATCCAGGGGCAGCCACAGCTTCTCTGGCAACCTGTGCCAGGGCCTGCCCACCCTCCCAGCCAACAATTCCTTCCCAATGTCCAATCTGAACCTCCCGTGTTCCAGCTCCAGGCCATTCCCCCTTGTCCTGTCCCTCCAGACCCTCGCCCAAAGTCAAACATCCCTGCAGTGCCACAGGCAGGACAGCAAAGGACTAAATTAATTGCAGAGGAGAGTTAATGACCAGTGGGAGGAACTAATGAAAGCTTCAGCCTTAGCTGTCTGAACGTCCACAGCTCCCTGGCACTGACAGGGGTGCTGTAACAGAGACACCCACGAAAGCCTCCGTGCCCCTTCCCCCTCCTCGTGCCAGGCTGTGGATCCCTCGCTGCCTGTCACCCGTGGAGCAGCGGTGTCAGCAGTGCTGGGAGCTCACAGCAGCTCTCCAGGCCTGCAGGAACCCGTGAAGGACGTCAGAGAGGCGGCAGCGTGACCTCAAAGGGGTGGTGGTGGTGTCACGTTTTTGGGGGGTGGGAGGAGGCACTCCCAGCCATCTGGAAAGGGGGTGATTTAGCTGAGAGGGACCCCGGGGGCAGAACTGACGTTTGCCACCAGATTTCTTGGTTTCTCTGGGAAAACACGAACCAGAAACTGCAGTTTCTGTCCATCACACTGGTATTTTGCTCTGGATATACTGGTGGGATTAGGGTTAGGTTTAGGGTTGGGAAACTTCCAAAGCAGGACATGTTCTCTCCTCTTTTGCTTGGAGGTGATGACTGGTCACAGCAGTCACAGAGTCTTGTGTTCATTATTTCTTTGAAGCATTTAATGTTTGTGGATTTGTACTTTTTTTTTTTTTCTTTACTAAAGAGAAACAAAGTGTTTTCCCCAAAACCTTTGTGAAAACTGCTGCTGTGGAAGCTTCTCAAACAAAATTCCCAACTATACCAACCCTTATGTAAAAAAATGAAAGAGTTTCCACGCCCAGCAGGAGGAGGCAGGGTTTGGATATCACCCTGGAGAGAAGGAGCTGCTGGATCAGGTGGAAGAACAAAAAGACCCTCAGAGGTCAGGCCTGTGATGATGGCTCTGCACATCTGCATCTCTCCAGGGAAAATCAGATCAAGGGGGAAAGAGATTTTCTCTATTGTTTGTGCATGACACCAGAAAAATGAGCAGGGGAGGGGGGGTCTCCTGGGAGGGGATTTCCCATGTGAGAAGTGAAAGATTTTTGTCTTTTAAAGCATTTCTGGTTTCCATGAAATGAACTCAGCTGAAAAGCTCAGTGCAGAATAAAACATTGCAGCCCTGGGATGTCTCAGGAAACGGGTGGTCTGACTTTTCAGCTCGTTCTGAATTAAGTAATGGAAAAAAGTGACCCAGAGCTGGGGAACTTTCCAGGATGTACAGGCTCTGCCTTGGCACTTCTGGGTTCACCCCAGGCTCTGTTTTCCAGGGGTTTTGAAGCAATCTGAGGTTGGTGAGGGTGAACCCTGAGTTATGTATCCATGTCTGGCTTTCCCTGAACAGGAGGATTTCATTCACTGCTTTCTAAGGGCAGATCCCAGAGCAAGATGTTTCTGATAGACCATCCTCTGGGCTTCCTGGAGATGGTTTTAACTTCATTTCCTGATAACAGAAGGTTTCAGCAATTTGCCTCTGTTTGAAACAACAGCAGAAGTCTCAAAAAAATTTGATTCCTACGAGTTTCATGAAATGTGGCAGCTGGGAGAGACCCAAACTGGAGCCCAGCAAGGAAAAGCAGGGGCAGCTTCCCCCCCTCCAACCAGCCAGCTCTGAGTCTGCCTCATTCCTGGGAGTGGGAGAGGGCTCGTGGTGCTGCAGGACTTGGGATGGGTGAACTGATCTCAGCTTTGCCTCCCACTCCTCGGGTCATGGGGAGGAACAGCCTTCCCAGCTCTGTCAGTACAGGGCTCCCACTGCAGTCCTGTTGGCAACAAATTGCCAATTCCTGCTGCCATTCCTGCTGGCAATAAATTGTCATCCCCTCAGGGCAAGAGCTGTTTGCCTGGTTTATGTGGATTATTAAATATTTATTATTAAAATTGATTAAACTTTCAATAAAGGAGGGGGGATGTGCTGTGATTTTGTGCAGCCACAGGAACATCCACCCTGCCTGTGCAGAAGGAATTCGAACCAAACAGGTTGTTTTTTCCTACAAATGTCTTCACTCAAAAAGCATTTTCATATTTTCAAATCAGGTCCACGGGGTACCTGAGCATCCAGGGCTGTTCCCAGCTCTGCAAACCCCAGACACCTTCTGCAAGTGCCTGCAGGCTAAACAGCATCCTCCCTGAGTGAACTGGCCACCTCCCTTCCACTTTGGAATGCTGTTCAATGTGGAAGGGTGTTTCTAAACACAGATTACTCCTCCACTTGCTGTGCTGTTGGTTGGAACAATTAACTGCAGCGTATTTTCCTCCCGTGTTTCAAGCCCATGTAATGCAGGGGGTTAAAGCAGAGCTGCCACAGGTAAATTCACGAGACAAACCAGTTCTGGAAGATCAAGCAAGGACAGTTTAGTCAGCAGGGGCAGGGAAACGTGCTGGGCATTTATTTTGCGGTAAATCAGGGAGGTATTGACAGTGCCCACCTGCAAAGGAATATCAAAACTTGGGGATGAGGTGTGAGTTGTTCACACAGTTATTGTGAGCCCTTTGTGTGTTCTGCTCCTTCCATGCTGGCTTGGTTTTTTTCCTACCAGGAGGAGAAATAAATCTCTGAGTCAAGTATGTTCTGGTAATTGCACTTGTCTTTCAAAAAAGACACAAACACTTGCCTTAAAAACAACGAAACCAGAAGTCAGAATGTGTTTTTTGTGCTAAGAAACCCCTCAGCCCATCCCTCCTCTAAGCTGGGCCCCAGCAGCTCCATCTGCAGTGCTTCCTGATCCCACTTGGAATCATCTCTCTTCTCCTTCTGGGCAGCCACATCCAGGCTGGAGATATTCCAGCTGTTTGGGGTCCCCAAATACTGGGGAGGGGCAGGTTGGACATCAGGAGGAATTTCTTCCTGGAAAGGGTGATTAAACATTGGCAGGGGCTGCCCAGGGAGGTTTGGAGTCCCCAGCCCTGGAGGTGTCCAAGGAAGGCCTGGATGTGGCACTCAGTGCTCTGGGCTGGGGGACAAGGTGGAGGTCGGTCACAGGTTGAACTTGATGGTCTTGGATGTATTTTCCAACCTCAGTGATCCTGGGGAAGTCCTATAATTTCTGCAAAATAATGCTTGTGTCTATTCTTTCCCCACATTTTTCATGCCAAACTGTCATAAAAGAATACTTTCATGCTGAATTTCCTCCCTTTCCTCCCTCCTTTACCGGTAACACAGAATTACATTCCCATTTCTTTAAAATTCTGAGGTTTAGCAAGTGCATAAATTACACTTTAGACCCCAGTCCCAACTATAAAGCAAATATTTCTTTCCTCTCAGGGAACCATTCCTTCAACTTGTTATTTTGAGCTCCCTCCTGGTTGTTGTCATGCAATGGCAACTTTGTGGAAAAGAAGGTTAAGTGCTGAGGTTAAAACAGGTTCAAGTATAATCCAGAGTGCCCTTGGCAAAGACAGAAGGGGTTTTAGTGGGTCTCATTCATCAATGCCTGACTTCTTAAAGTGCTTGAGTGGCTCATTATTGTTTTTATATGCCTTTATAAGAGCTGCAAAAGAGCCAAGAGAAAAGTATCACTGTTTTCCTCCCTTAACCCACACTCGACAGGGAACAATAATATTTAAGACTTCAGGGTGCAGTGGAAAAGGGGTTTCCTCTTCAGAAACCGAATTCCCCTCCGTGAGCCACGTGGAGCAGCTCAGGCTCAGCTCCAGAGAGGCACCTGTAGGTGTGGAGTTACCTGCAGGGTGGAATGCTGGAGCTGAGAACAGGGAGCTGCTCTTGCCAGCTGGTATTTTCAGACCCTCGTGGAAACCGTCAGCCGTCCCTGAAGCCACGTGTGGCTTTTCTCCTCACCCATCCCTCCAAAGCTTCGTCCTCCCTGCAGGTTGGATAAACCTCCCACGCACTCTGCAGCGCAGGGAAGGATTGTCCCATCCCTGGGGGAGTTGTGGAGGCACTGGAAGGGTTGTCTCAGGGAGGTTGTGGCTGCCCCTGGATCCCTGGAAGCGTCCAAGGCCAGGCTGGAGCCACCTGGGCTAGTGGAAGGTGTGGCACTGGATGAGCTTTAAAACCCCCTCCAACCCAACCCATTCTGAGACTCCGTGGTGGTGCAACACTAAAAAGAACAGTTTGAAGAGCACAAGCCTCAGCCATCACTGAGAAAGACCCGTCCGTGCTCCACCCCTGCCCGGCAACGTTTTGCACATCGATCCCAGGGGATACACCCAGTGTTCCAAGCAGTCCATACCTGGGAATTTGTGTGCAGTTATGTAAATCACCACAGTGATATGACAGAGGTCCTGACTAGTGGTTTTTTTTTTTTTTTTTTTTAATTAAGTGGCTGTTTGACACGCTTGCCAAGGCTCTTTACAAACCTGCTCCTTCCGGAGCTCAGGAGGTGTTGATGCCACTGGAGAAGGTGGTGCTTTCACTCCACCAACCTGGAGCAGGCACAGAGTGAGAGGATGAGGAAGATTAAGGAAAAGAGGCACCTGTTCTAGGAGGAGAGATTATGAGAACAGAGCTTGTTTAAGTGAGGGAGGCAAAAGTGTGTTGCTCTGTGGAAAATACTCTGAGGGATAAACACCCTGAACCACGTGCTGCCTTTGGAGCAAGGGGTGTAAACTGGTCACACATAACTTGAGGCTGGAAGCTAGAAAGGTGGGGGTTTTTTTTAATTATTATTATTATTATTTCTTGAAGGAATGAAATCCTGAAGTAACTGCTCGGTGGGAATAATGGGGATAAAGAGCCTAGCAGGGTTTAAAGCAGGATCATCCCTGGCAGATGGGATTAGCTGATGTGGGTGCCAGGAGCAGGAGGATGCACTTAAGGACCTCTCCAATTCCATGCACACCAACATTTTCCTGTTCTGAAGGAATGGATTGGGTGTACACCTGGATCTGGGCTCAGCAAGATGGTGGGGTGCCTGGGAGAGCTGGAAAAACACAGCCATGTCCTGGAAAGCTCTTTCCCCTCAGTTCCTGGAGACACAGAGTGTGAATTCTGTGCTTCTTGGTCATGGGGAGATTTTAACACACAGTTTGTCAGATCTGGAGGTTCGATTAACTCAGCCCCTGTCCAGGTCTGCTTGGACACACTGATAGTTTTGTCCATCAGAGTGCAGGTCCTGGGAGTGTTTAACCCTGCCCAGGGCTGTGTGAAGATCCCACGTGGAGGCTCAGCAGCTTCTCTTGGGGGTGTTCCTGTAACTTGCTGTGAGCACCTGCCCAAAACAGGACTGGGAGACCTGAACTGCTCTGAATCCCTCAAACTCCCATGTTCCTGTGGAGCTGAGGACACATCTGAGTGCTGCTCAATTTTCACCTTCCAGGGATGGTAAGAACACCCCTGGGGATCTTGCTGATGGCCAGTCTGACGGAAATCAAGGCACTGGGTGTGGGGGGATTTTTTGTTTGTCTGTACTGATATCACATCTGCGAGCCCCTGGGACGGCGTGGGATTTGACATCATACAGAAACGGATGTCTACCCTCTATAATGCTTAAAAATAATATCATGTTCTCTCTGATTTACCGGGTCTCTGCAAAGGAGAAAAAGTGAGGGGACAGCTCTGGCTCGAGTGATTCTGACCCAAAGCTTTCCAGTGCTCTCAGCACAACAGGGAGAGAAAATACGCTGATAAACTCCCTGTGCAGAAAGGAGCTGGTCTTGATTTTACCCACCTGGGAAACTGATTATTGTGTCGTGAAACAGAGCACCTGGTGCTCTATTATCCCCTAAATAAGGGAGATATTATCCCCTAGACCGGGGAGAGCAACAGCACCGCGGTTCCATTGCAAACCCGGCTCCCCCGCAGGGCTGGAATGTGCTGCAGCACAGGGAAGAGATTTGGATGTTTGCCCTCGGGTTTCCTAGAGAGACGAGGCTGTGGGAGCAGTTGTTGGAGGGATATTCACTCTGCCCACCGGGGTTTCCCTCCCGTGGCTGAGAAGTGATTGTCGCTGCCGTTAATTAGGGCTGTGCGGGAACACTCCCAGCAAACCCGGGAGCCGCATCCCGGGACTTGGCGGGGTTGTGGAAGGGGTTTGAACTGCAAACAGCTCCCCTAAAGGTGCTCTGGGCTCCCTGAAGGCAGTGGGTGAGTCTGAGGTCTGGCACCAGTGATGCAGGAATGCTCTCAGGACAACCAAAAGTGCAGATGGGGACTAGTTTAGAGTGAGTTCAGCTGACTTAGGGGGTACTGGCTAATGGAGCTGGGACTGGCTTTGTGCTGAAGGTGCAGCTCAACCCCCTGTCTTCTTGGTTTTAGGGACTGTGCCCTGAGTCCCCTCTGTCCCTTTTTGAATTGTGAGCTCCAAAGCTCCACCGGCAGGAGGGCAGCAATGACCCTGCTCCCCTCCCTTTGTGCTGCAGTTGGAGCTGGTACTGCTGGAACCCCTCAGTGCTTTGCAGCTTCACCTCCAACCCGTTTGCAGAGGGATTATCCTGATGTGAAGGAGAACTGTGCATCAGGGGTGGCTGCTCTGCTTAACCAATGCAGCCAGCAAGGAGAGAGACTGAGGAGCAAATCCATCCTGGCTGTGTGGTATGAAGGGCAGTAAAGCTGAGTGGGTGGAGGTGGCTCTGCCAGAGCTCCCCTGGGCACTGAAATCACCTCTGCTCAGCAGTAACAGGTTCACGCTGGTGAAAATACACGAAGTGTGCAGGATCTGCCCCAACCAGCAGCTCAGCATCACCCTGAGCTCCGTGTGAGCCTGGGATGTGAGAGCTTCCCATCCCTCACTGCCCAGTTCCAGACCATTTGCTTTGGCTCTGTGCATATGTTGTCAATTCAGCGGCACCTTCACACAGCCACTTATAATTCACGTTCGCTGGTTTTTAATGAATGTTTGTTCAGCGGAGCATTTTGCAGGGAGTGTGCGTGGTGTGCAGAGCCAGCCCACATCCCAGCAGCCTCCAACACCATCTGAGGAGAGGAATCAAGCTCGGAAACAAATCAGGAATGTATTATGTGTCACGCACTGCCTGCGGTGTGAGACGGAGGGGACTCTGTGAATGGGAGTCTTGCAAGGGAGTCCCAGCAGCCAAGTGGATTGAATTCTCCTTGCCAAGGCAGTAGAAATTCCCAGGGATAAACAGGGCCCTGCTGAAATTCCCTCAAAATCCAAATATAGTCTCACTGACACTCCGAAGCACATCGTTGTCTTCTGTTCCCACAACAAGGTTTTGTTTTGGCTTGTTTGCTTTTCCCACCATCCAGGTGAGGAATGGAAGCAAACATGGTAATAAGGGACCTTTGAGAAACATTCCAGGAGCCCCAGATCTTCAGGGGAGTATTGAGAGACAGAAAAAATATAGACAAAGCTAAATGTGATTCTTCTAA
Source organism: Myiotriccus ornatus (assembly GCA_036023395.1). Classification (NCBI taxonomy): domain Eukaryota; kingdom Metazoa; phylum Chordata; class Aves; order Passeriformes; family Tyrannidae; genus Myiotriccus; species Myiotriccus ornatus. Next base: position 4,143,529 of record JAYRBT010000081.1, on the reverse strand, counting down.
AGACCCAGGACTCATCAAAGAAAAGGAATTCATGGGCTGTGTGGATACTTGAGAGAGTGGTGGGAGCCCAGTCCACTTTGCTGGTAGAGAGAGCAATGCAAATTCATAATTACTGTAGACAAACATGCTGGAGTTAATTACTGCTCCCATTTGATGGCTGTGCAAATGCTGCAGTGACTAAGAGAGGCTGCTTCCCTCTGCCTGGCTGGGAGAGCCGAGGCTGAGCCTGTGCTCGGGAGAGACGTGGCAGGAAAACCAAGAGTGGCCAGCAAAGTGGAGCAGCTCTGAGCCTCTCTGGGGGCACAAACCTCTGACCAGGAAACTGGGTTTTTAGCAGCTTCTCCTTCTACCTCTTTGCCTTCAAACGCAGCTGCTGCCTGGACAAAATCAGCCTGGCTTTAAAGTAGGTCAGACGTGAAGTCATCTCAGGATGCTCTGCGGAAGGAGAAATACATGTCAGTGTGACACCACAGTGGCCTTTTTCAGAGCTGCTCTCCAGTGAGTGCTCTGTGTGCTTCACACAGTGGCTGTAACCCAGAAGAAATGCTGCATCCAGCTGGGACAACCCAAGGACCACAAATCCCACCTGAAGGGGGGACTCAGGCGGAGATGAGCACGGCCCAAGATGAACGTGGGAGTGGAGGATCAAATTCTCAAGCTGCTTCCAAACAAATGGTCTTGGAGAAGCACCAGGGTCCTGAGCACCTTCTTGGCAGGTTTGGGGTCCCAAAGTCCTAGTTATCCACTCAGACTTTAGTCTCCTATTAAGTCATCCCAGATGTTTTTTTGGGCAGTCTGTCAGCAAATCAGTCTGGACTGTTTTAGCAGCACGAAGGCAACGTGTTCTGAACAGCTTGTTGGTGTTTTGGGAAGGAGACACCAATGAGTTCTGATTTCAGGCACCTGCTCAGCAGCTGGGAGGTTTGCCTCCCTCCCCCATCAGCAGTCCCAGCCAGTTCCAAACCTGTTTTCAGGGCGGCATTTCCATTAGGCTGGAGAGAGAAATCCACCATTCCACAGCAGCCAAATCCTTCTGCCTCATTTTTCTGGGAGGCACCAGTCCCAGGCACAGTTTGCCCCGTTAGCCTGTGCTCTAAAATCTCGTTTAGCTGAGCACAGGAAGCCAAGCTCTTTCCCAAACCCAGCTGCAAATCCAACCCTCCGGGAGGGGAGCTTGGCAGCGCTGTCGCTCCAACACCGCCCGGGCACGGCGATTTTTGGGAAGGCAGCACAGAGGAGGAGGAGGAGGAAGATGCAAAAGCAGATCAGCACAGCACCTCGGAGGGGCTCTCCCTTCTCCCAGAGCCGCCCACCACTCAGCAGCCACACAAAAGAGATGAGAGGAGGAATATTTGCTGACTCCCCGAGGAACGCGAGGCTGGGGTAACTCCAGGAGAGGGGTCCGTGCATTATTTATGGCTCTGTGCTCTCCCCCGCTGCAGGAGGAGCGTTCTCCTTCACAGAGGAGCTCTCAACAGCCAGTTCAAACCCCATCCCTCTTTTCCCCACTGAGCTGAGGCTGTAGGACAAGAAGGCAGAGCTGGAGGATCCATCAGACCCAGGAGGATCCATCAGAGCAGCCGAGCGTGGGATGGGACCCACGACCCTGGAGAGCACATCTTCCCAGGGCAGGGAATGCTGGCAGTGCCCTCACAGCTCGATGTGACCCTGGCAGGAATTATCCCCGTGTTCTCCCCAGCTAGACAGGCTCTGGAATGGCTTCAGAGCCCAGATCTTCCAGCTGGGTTGGTTTGTTGCTTCCCTGGGAAATGCTGCTGCTCTGCGATGGGTTGCTGTCCTGCTGGAGCAGAGCCCAGGCAGAGCAGCTTTTCAGGGACCAATTCCTGTTGTCTTGCTCTGTGGTGCATGTGAAATACAGCAGGATTAAAATCAGAGCAACAGCAAGGTAACACTGATCTGGGCTTGTTTGCATTTTACTTCTTTATTACCATAAAATGCGGAACTATTTCATAACATGATTGGGTTTTATATTGTGTTACAGTGGCCTTCATAGGTTGTATTAAATATGCTATTTAATAGGCTTGCACACACATATATTAAGTGGATGTTTAGGATATAATAGGTGGTTTTAGAATTAAAAGTTGCCATCAATATTTCACTACATCAAAGTAGCAGCAGCAGGGGCGTTGTGAGTGTGCACATGGGTCTGTTTGTGCCTGCAGATGGAGGTAGAGAAGGGGTTCTCCACGAGAACAGAGGTCCCCAAAGCCCCTCCACGAGCTGGGAGCCCCCTGACACACAACCCCCACGGGCACAGAGGGTGGAAAACGTGCCATAAATCCATCAGCACTCCTCCAAACTCATGGTATGAGCCACTAAAGCCTTCCTTGGTGGTATAACCTGGGTTGGGAGGGATTTATGTGTTGGATTTCAGACGAGCTGAACTTGGAGAGCCCGAGCAAGTGGAGCAGAGAGGAACTCAGCGAGGCAAGGAGATGTTTTGCCCCCCTGAAAAAATGCTCCAGGAGGCTCCTCCAGCCTGATTGAGCCACAGCAAAACCCTCTGGAGCAATCTGGGCTGAGCTGTGGCTGCAAACGCTGCAGTGGGAGGGTTGTGTGTGCCTGGAGGAGGTTGGAGCTGCAAGGAAAGCCCTGGCTCTGGCATCCACAGGGATGCTGCTGATGTCTCTGTTTATTGGGCAAGGCACAGCCCAGGGGAAGCCTGAGGGAAAATCAGCAGCAAGAAAGGAGTGGGAAGTGTTGGAGAGGCAGCAGGAAGCTCTCCCTGCCACGATGGCTCCCAGCAGGAGGAAGAGAAGGGTTGTTTGAGGAGCCCTGAGGAATTTCCTACCCAGATCCCGACAGCTTTGGGCTCAGCCAGCCCAGCAGATCTTCCAAATATGTCCTTCAAGGGATGCAGTAAAAAGGCCCTACAAGCCTTTCCAATTTGTTTGCTGCTGGACCCAGAAACTGTGCTGGATTCATCAGAGAGGGGTGTGGGCTGCACAGGGACTCACCTGCCCACAAACCCCTGCTCTCCCAAGGTTTGCTGGAAGAAGCTTGATTTTTGCCTTGAAATGCCTGGGGATCTCCAGGTTCTCCTGCTGCAATTTATTGCTTCTCATTACCAGACTGGTGGGGGAAACCTGCAAAAACTGCCAGCTCCATCCAAACACATCTTCGTGCATTTTCCCCAAATCCCACCTCTCCCTCCAGCTCTGTGAGCCTTACAAGGCCATTATCATCCACAAATCTCGTTCTTTACGTTCAAGAACAGCGTTCCTGAGGTTGTGCTTTAAAGGCAGGTGTTTCTAGCAGAGGTTTTCACCTGAGCAGCTCCTGACAGGCTGGGTGGGGATGCTCCTGGATGGAAGGCGCTGTCAGGAGGTGGCAAAACATCCTGGGTCCTCTTCTAATTCAATTACTGGGCAGTGGTTCTCCCTGGAATCACACACACGGTGCAAGGTGGAGCTGGGAACGCTCTGGAAGGCGCCCAGGCAGAAAGTTCAAGCAAGAACATCCCCAAAGTCAATTGGTAAAACTTCCTTTTCCTTGCACACCCAGCACTGTTTGTCCTGCCCACAGGCCGGTTCTCAGACCTGGGTTCATCTGGTGGCCTGCACATCCAGCTCCTCAGGGGAAGCACTTGTGAAAGCAGAGAATCCAACACAAAAAGCACTTTTGGCCCAGCAGGTCTGAGGCTGCTTCAAGTAAATGCTGGATTTCTGAGCTTATCACCATAAACTGGAGGTTCCTCAAACAAAGGGGAAACTGAATCATTATTAAAATAGGATTAATATGAACTTGAGTTCTTAGTGGCCCATAAACTGCCCTTCTTTCCAAGGAATGATTTCCCTTCTCTTTTTCATCTTTATCTTTTTATCAGTGGGCAAAGTATGAAAGAGAGAAGGGATTTCTTCTGGCTCTGCAACCCACCTGTGATAGAGCAAACTGTCCCCTGAGCCCCAGCCTGGTGGTTCCACACTGTACAACCCCTGGTTATGGGTTATCCAAGAAATCCCTGCAGCTCCCAGTGTGGAGACCAACACCTGGCACAGCTGGATAGGAGGGTGCAGGGAGGTGTCAGAGCTTGGCCCAAGCACCCAGAAGGTTCCTCTCCTGAACTGCTGCTGGGTTTTCCACCACAGAGGTACCCCTTTGGAGGGATTCATTTTCTTTAAGGGCTCCCTGGCACCACAATGAAAAGCACTGCAGATTTATCAGCACGGCCTTGGGAAGGCACCTCGGAGGAAAACACCGTTTTTCCTCCCTCTTCGAGGATCTCACACTTTTTATTCCTCCCAGATCCACACGAGGCGAGGGTCAGACCCCTGATGGAGAAGAAACACCTTCCTCCTCCCTTCCAGGAGGCTTCCATCCGAAAGGATGGGCTGTAAATAACCCTTGTTGCCACGGGCAGCTCTGGGCTTTATGCTCTGGGCTGAGGAGATAAATTGACTCCCCTGCTCACAACACACAGTGTTTGTAGCATTTATTTCCACCCCTCTCCCTCCCCCCCCCCACACATACAACCACCTTGGCATGACAAATAAGAGGCTGTAGCTCTCTGGGAGGCATGTTTTATGGGCAGCAATGCATTTTCCTGTCCCAGCTGTTTAGCAGGGTGTAGCTCTGCAGTTGAGCCCAGGCTTGGGCAGCACATTGCCTGGCCAGACTTGCCACTATTTCTCAAATCACTGACCTGATACAGGATGATTAAGAGAAGTCCTCCTTCCTTGCTGCTGTAATTTTCCCCCCTCCACCCTGTAATTGTTTCCCAATTGACTTCTGCTCAAGTGGGGCTGTTTCTCCTGTCTCCCAATAGCTTCGTATTTCCTTTCTGTCTTTCGTGGCCACGTCCCCTGGGGAAGGTTCAGGGAGAAGCTTTGTTTGTGTCTCAGTCCTGTTGAAGTTCAGTGCTCTCAAAGCTGCCAGCTGGGAGCTAACCAAGGTCCCTTCCAACCCAGGCCATGCTGTGATTTCATAAAACCTGGAGAATAAAGCCTGTTTTCTGCTGTGATCTGTAAGTCCTTAAAGCCATTTCAAAGCCCAGGCTGTGCAGGAGAGGAGGATATGGGGTAGGTGAGCTCCAGGATCTGAGACACCCCCAAAATCCGAGGACATTCAGCCTTGGGTTGAGGTTAATCAGCTTCTGAGTGATCTGTGCTTCCCACACTGCAGTGTTTCATTTAAAACAGACCCAGGTCCCACCGGCCCCAGGGCTCTGCAGTTGTCAGCACTGTTTCAGTAGGATTTATTGGCATGTTTGGCTCTTTCAGTATCCTCCTGCAATCCCTGCTGCTGATACTGGCATTAAACCAGCCAACATCGCTGTCTTGACATCATCTGAATGCTATCCTGTGGTTAACAGGTCACAGGGCAGCTATTTTGCAGTGCAAACACAGGCCTGGCCTCCACCCTGGGAGATCACACGTGCCAGCTCCTGCAGAGGTGGCTCAACAGCCCATCCCAAAAGGTGTCGACGTTTGCTTTGCTTCCCACGTCGTCCTCACCCTCCCTGGCTGGTGCAACTGGTGCCACTGACCCAGCCTGAGCTGGCTGTGGCGTGGCTTTGAGTCTCAGCGAGGCATGAGGACAAGAACAGAGGGATAAACACGCCAAAGACCAAGGAAAGTATTAAAAAATCATCGTGGCGAGGTCGGGCTCTTCCTCCAGGTGACAGCACGAGAGGGAACGGCCCAGAGTTGCACCGTGGAGGGGGGTTAGTTGAGTATTAGGAAAAAATTTCTTCAAGGGAAGGGTTGTCCAGCCCTGGCACAGCTGCCCAGGGCAGTGGTGGAGTCACCAGGCTTCAATAAACACGTGGATGTGGCACTCGAGGACGTGGTTTAGTGGTGACCGTGGTGGTGGTGCTGGCTGATGTGTGGACTCGGTGATCTCAAAGCCGTTTTCCCACCTTGTCAATTCGGTGATTTATATTAGAAGGGGTGGATTTTTTTATTTTTGGCTCGTGGGAGAGAAAGCATTAAAGACAAAGCCACTGCACTGAGTTCCAGAGGAGTTAACATGAACGAGGCTACTTTCTGCTTTTATTTCGGAGCACAGCACAGATGCATCGTGGAGGGGAATCAGGTCTCTGAATTCTCCTGTGGTTTTTATTCACTCTCTGAATCGACTGGAGAATGCAGAGTGCAAGTGAGTGAAGGGCAGGCTGTGCACACGCTGTAAATTGATGTGCTAGCACAGGTCTAGGTATGAATTCCCTCCTGTACTACAGGAGCAGGATAATATTCAACACCAGCAGCTCCCTAACAACTGAGATACAGAACACCATCACATTGCCCCCACAGCCTGCATGATTGGTGATGAATTCAGAAACAGCCTCATCCTCTCCTTTTGTGTTTCATGACTGTGCTTATGCTTGTGTTATTTCTGCTGTGTGATGGGAACTCCAGCTGGAAAAGAGAGGAGGAAGGGACAGGGGTTGGCACTGGCCTGGGGACACGGGTGGGACATCAGCTGGGGCTGAGCATAAAGGCAAAGGCAGATCAAGGCAAAGCGTTTCAAACAGGCACAGAAAAACGGTGCTGCACTTGCACGTGGAGAAATTCTGGTCTCAGGGGCAAAAAATGGATATCTCAGCCTTCCTGAGGCTGCTGCTCCTCTGGCAACACCCAGGTGACACTGTCCTGGCAGTGAATCTTCAGCAATGACAACGCCAGAGCAGTGACAACAACTCCTGGGAGGGGCTGTTTGCCCATTATTGGATCATTATTGACCCAGCTGGTCGCTTCTGGGACAAACTGGTCAAAGCCAAAGGGGGTGGGAGGGAAACATAATCTTCAGTGGGAAAGTTAAGAGAGCCCTTAAGCACATAAATCACTTGCAACCACACAAGTGTGCCCCAACAAAGCCAGTGGGATGAAAACTGGGACAGGGGGTAGGGAAAAGCAGCTCTGTGCCCTGAGATGACCCTGTTGGGGCAGGGAGGTGCCACCAGATGAGCCACTGTGGCCCCTTCCAACCTGAGCCATTCTGTGAGACAGGTTAGACAGATGATCCTGATGCTCCCCACAGGCTGGGAGGGACCCAAAGCCCAAGAAGGGAGAAATCCCAGCAGAGGAATAACCTGAGCGTGGCCAGAGGGGGAAGATGGACCGAGTGTTTGGAGCTGCTGCTTGGGGAGCTCTCAGTGGTGCTCACGAGTAATTTTTGGCTGGGGCTGTTCCGTGGGAACGTGGAACACACCTCGGATGGCACCTGCTGCCACCCCAGAGGTGACAGTGCCTGAGGGACCTTGAGCAGGGCTGGCAGCTGTCCCATGCAGTGAATGTCCACCACATCCCATTATCCAGTGCTTTCGCTTCCAGGCCTTAGTTAATACATAATACCTGTGCTTTCCTCTGTCCTTGCAAATACAGGGTCATCTGCCCCTCTTAAAAGCAGGAGAGTGGAGATAAAGTCTGTTAAGTCAAGGCCTTAAATCTAGAGGGAAGCCAAAGTGTGTCCCTGGCTGTCCCCTGAGAGGCCCCAACCTTTCAGCAGACATTAATTTACTTGTAGGTTCTTTCATGTACTTGGCTCCAGGGATGTAAATTGTGCCTGTACATTGAATTTGCAGCTCTACCTCCCCGATAGCCCCCAGACAGGATCATCACTTCCCATTATTTATTGGTGTACAGCATCTTTCTCCTCTCCAAAGGCATTTTTTCCAGCTGGAGACTGTGGCTCTGGGATCAGAGAAGTTTGGGATGGGAGCTGCTGGTTGGGTTGGAGCTGCAGGTGCCATGGAGGAAGGCTCAGTGTTTCTGCTCCACATTTAAAGTTAATTTTCTCACACAACACCACAGCTCTTTAATTCCTGAATATAGTCAAGTCTTTGGGTTTGCATCCCACAAAAGGGGTGGGAAGATGCTTTAGCCTCAATTTTGGGGTCGTAACTTGAAAGATGACGCTGATGGCACACAATGAGCCAGTGCAAAGGAATCTGTCAGACTGGAAAAAAAGGGCTGGGTGTTTCTAATACACAGAGAACGTCCCCAGTTTCCCCTGGAAAAAAGGATTGCTGCATTTTCCCCACTGTCCTGAGTGCAGAGCTAAGCAGCTCATTTCTGTCAAATGGAAGAAAACAGAGGGAGGAAGACAAAAAGAGACAACAAAACACTACTGTAGTTGGAAAAAAAAAGAAGGAAAAAAGGCTGAGAAAAGTGTCTGCTGCCTTTGGTGCTGTGCCACATCAGCAGCAGCCTCTGACAGGATCCAGGGAGGTAGGAGATAAAGATTGCAGGAGAAATGAATCCCAGTCAAGACAGGCTACGATCATTAAGGGAATTTTAACCCAGCCTGGAGCTATCCACTGCAAAAGCCTTAAAACATAACCTGCCCATGACCTTGAAAACGATTTTTCCCTGTTAGAAAATAAAATTCAGAAGGGGGGGGAAAAAAAAAAGGAGGAAATCGGTAGAATAAGCACTGCAGGCTTTAAATGCAGACATTACTGGGCACAGCCTACCTCAAGCTTTCTCAGTCTCTCATCACTTTCTTGTGGAAAACCTTTTCTATTCCTCCACCTGGCCTGGATTTGGGAGCATGGCTGACAGGGCAGAAGGGCACCAGGTGAAGCACCAAGGTGTGCAATCCTTGGCAGAGGCAGGAGGGGATGCAGGCCCAGGATTAGGGGCTGTGCTCGGGATGCAGATCCATCCTCTGCATTTCCTGCCAACACCTCAGAGCTAAAAATAGCAAGGTTTCTTTCCCAGCTGGAGCGCAGGAAGAACCCGAGCCCAGGAGTGGGGCCACTGCAAAGTTTCATGGGAAAGGCCCTCGTTTGCTGAGTTGTACAAGACCAACCATCGACGGCAGAGCAGCATCAGCCACTCTGGAGCACCACGGAGAGCAGAGCTGGCCCAGAGCCCACAGGTCCTGCCTGGAAGAGCTGAGAGGACGAACTCAACCTCAGAGTGTGGGAGGGCAATGCCAGGCATTTTATTTAGCTGCCACCTCCCTCCCTTCTTGGTCACCTGAGTGGCACGAGGTGCCCGTGCAGAGCAGGTGCCCACCCAGAGGAGCTGTGCCACGTGGCTTTGACTGCAGATAAAATCTGGGCAGGGTGCCTGTAGTGTCACAGTTTTGGTATCTTCATGGTGGCCACAGATGATGCCACAGCCCTCTTGTGTCAGTGCCGGTGATCACTCACTCGCTGCTCTCTGCAGAAGAGCATGAGAAGGTGGTAAAGCTCCTCACCTCCATCACCACTCATGACCAGGTTTTGGGGCAGGGAAGTACCTGACAAGCCTTCCCAAAGAAAGATTCGCTGGGGAGGGCAGGGGGATTCCTGTCATGATTGTCACTTCACCCCCTTCCCACTCTTCAGCCCGGGACCCCTCTGACTTTCCAGGCGAGGTGACGGATGGACCATCATCCATCTTGAGAGCAGACTCTGCCCCAGCAATGGCAGCTCCTGCTATTTTGGCAGCCTTCCCACTTCTCCACAGCCAGATCAACGCCTGGATCGCTGTTCCCCACCGGAGGAGGATGACTCAGGGCTCTGGACCCCTCTGGGAATCTTTCACCCTCTTTGGGACCTCTGCCACGTAAGGACCAACTGGACGACATCAGCAGCCTGCCAGGAAGAACAGGGAGGCAATTTCCCATCCTCTGAAGTTAATGAGCTGTAGAAAAACACCTTTTCAGACTTGCTTTGACTGTCCTCCAACACTGATGATCCAAGAGAACTCCTACTGCTCTCCTCCTCTCTGATACCACCCTGAGCACAAGCACAGGCAGTGGGAACCTTTCAAAGGGTGTCCCAATTGTCCTTTCCCAGCCTTTCTAAAGTGACTTTGCCAGTGCAGGGCGTCACCTGCTGCCTCAGAGGTGGTGGGGGGACTCTGAGCTTTGCTGGCAGGACCTTCTCCTTGAAGGAACACCCCCTAGGATTGTCCTTGCTGTAGTCCACACAAGAAGTGAGTGTGAAGTTAGAGCTTCGCTACCTTGCCGTGTTCATTTGGGGCAAATAAATGATTGGGAATAAGTCTGATCCCTTTCAGTTTTCCCCTCAGGGTAGTTCCCTTCTCTCTGCACGTGTGCTGGCGAGCAGTCCCCTCTCCTCCCCGACGTTCCCGAGCAGTGCAATCGCGGTGAAATGCCTATTTACAGCCAGACTTGCTCTTTTTTTTAACGGGTCCAGGCAGAGCAGCTTTTGCTCGTGGCAGGAACAGCCAAACACCCCCTCAGCAGATGCTCGAGGCAGTAGGCAGCCAACCTCTCCCCTTCCTCCAGAAGGTTCAGCTGTTCTGCAGCTTGAGGCTGACTGAGGGGCTGAAGGGCAGGGTGTGGGTGATTGTATCTCCAGGAGGAGGGAATTGGTGCCGTGTGTGACATTCCCCCCCCCCACAATGACACGTCCTTGATTTGCCAGCCCAGAGCTCTGTGGTGGTGCCCAAGCACCAGCAAGTTCAGCCTGAGCCTCTGGAATGTTGCTCTCCGTGGAGGGCAAGGGGGAGGCGAGGTAGAAGAGATGGAAGGGAAAGGAGATCGTGACCCTTTAACTGCGGATAACCCCCCCAAAACCAGGCAGAAGGGGATGTTGGCATGGGAGGAGCAAGGATTCTGTGAGTGTCATGTGTTTCCTTTCTCCACAGCTGCCACTGGATGGGAGTAACATGAACCACCAAACACCACAGCTAAGTGGTGTGGCCATGCAGGGAGGAGGAGGAGGAGCATTGAACCCGATACTTGGCACCACCCCGAGCTTGGACCAGCCATCCCAAAGAGGGGTGTCACTCCCTGTGGGTATCTCCACCACAGGCCTTGCCCAGGAGGTGCCACCCACTCAGTCAGTGCCCGTGAGAAGAGGACAGTGGTTCAGGAGTGGCTGCAGCAGGAGGAGAGCACCCCCAGCACTGAATCCCTCATGGTCCTGTGAAGAATCAGTTCACAGCCCGTGCTTTGAGGAGAGAACCTTAGACCCAGTTTTGGATTGCAGACAGCACTTGGATGCCATCTTTCCCCACTCCCTGAACCGGTTTTTCCTCTCCAGGTTAAGAAATACCTAAAAATGCCCAGTGCCAAAAACGGGGCCTCCTCCACCGGCTGGCAGAAGACCCGGCTGCTGCACCACACGCTGGAAATCGGCGCCTCAAAACTTCCCAGACGCGCTTCCTCAGCACCACCTCGTGTGGCCCGCGTGGCCCTCGAGCTGCAGAGCCTGCAGTGCTCCTGAGTGCACCCCCTGGCCCCTCATTCCCACGGCTGCGGTGGCCTCGGGGTGACGATGCCGTGGCGGGTGTGCCTCGGGCACTGGTTCCCCCCACCCGGGGGAGGCACCTCCTGCGTGGCTTCTTGGTGGTGAGATCCGGCTGGCGGCTGCAGGAGTGGCTGGTTCTGGGCCAGGTTCTCCAGGACAGGCTGTCCCCCTCGCCCTGCAGCACCCTGGTCCTGTCTGGGTGGCAGGATTGGCTGCTCGGGGTGGCTGGGTCTCCTCTTGAGAGAGGAGCTGCTTCCACTTCTGCTCGCGCTTTGGGACGGGCTAAAAGGCAGCGGTTTGGCTTCCCCTGAAACGCTGGGATATTTATCCAGGTCTTTTGCAAGTGATCCTGGCGGTGAATGAACACTGATGGCAACTGCAGAGGACTTCACTGAAAATTCTCTCTCCTGGGAGCGGGTGCCTCTTCAGGTCCAGAAGTTGTCCCTTCATGAGTCTTTGGGAATGCCCTTCCAACTGCCACATGCAGAACCTGAGTATCTGCAGGATCTTTGACCCCAGGATGGAGAAAAAATGAGGATATTTGCCATTATCACCTAATGTTTTAGGAAGCTGTGGAAACCAGGGGTGTGGTTCTGCTTCCCCAAGATAACAGACTGGTTTGGGTTGGAAGGGACATTAAAGCCCATCCATTCCCACCCCCTGCCATGGGCAGGGACACCTTCCACCAGCCCAGGTTGCTCCAAGCCCCGTCCAGCCTGGCCTGGG
>JAYRBT010000081.1:4078730-4097260 GCA_036023395.1 Myiotriccus ornatus | reverse complement strand
CTCCCAGCAGAGCTGCTCCAGCCCTCTGATCATCTTGGTGCCTCCCCTGGACTTGCTCCAACAGCTCCATGTCCTCCCTGTGCTGGGATTCCAGGGCTGGAGCAGCTCTGCAGCTGTTAATGGCAAGTGAGCTCTCTAAGCAGAGAGGAAAATAAAAGGGAATGCTGCTAAAATTATCCCTTGTGCTATAATCAAGTGGGAAGGGCTGGGGGAGCTCTCACAGGGGGTTAATGTGCCCCCCTCTCCCCTGTCGGGGTCCCTGCTGTGGATTAAACAAACTGTAGGAAATGTCAACTGGCAACTGAATAAACAACCCGTGTTTGAACAGTGCTGGCTGAATAAACGACTGGTCTGGTGGCAGCCACTGGAGAAGGGTTCTGTCAACACCAGTAACACTCCAGTATGTAAATAGGGAGATTTGGGAGTGTACTATCAGCATCTGTCAGGTTATGGGTTTTTGCTGTATTGGAAGGGAATATAAAAGAGGCAGTGTGGGTGCAGGACAGTTCAGACATGGCCCACATGGCCACATGGCATTTAAGACCTGGTGCCTCACCTTGGCCCACGTAATCTCTGTCCCTCCCCCGGGAAAATCACCTCTGAGCTTTCATGGCCAGTTATAAATATATGTTTGAGAACTTACTTTGGAGAAATATCCCTAATTTTTGAAGCTTGCCTGTCAGGAGAGAAGTGAACATTTATTTTCCTAAGCCATTATTAAGCCTGTCTGTAGGATGGCCGCTCAGGTAGCCCCACCTGATCTCCAGGAGAGGTTCTGAAAGCTAATTAACTAATTAACTAGAGCAAATGCACCATTAGGTATTCAGGGAAGGCAACACTGGCAGAAGCCAACAACGAGGGCAAACAATTAAGCAGATGGACATTTCTTCAGGTGGCTCTGGGATTCACAGTGGGTAAATGGCTTTGAAGGCAGGGGAGTTTTACCATTTATTTGAACAGAGCCAGCATTCCACCTTGAGCTTTTGAGGCCAGCAGGGACCATGGAAGCACCCAGGGTGACCTCCTGAAGCACCCGTGCAGTGCAGGGTAGAACTGCTCACCTGGGATGTAAAATCCCCGGAGAAAAGAGTTTTAGGATGCAAATCCAGGAAGACTGGGCGAAGGTGGCCTTTGATTACGACCATCCAGCCCTTTTAGTGGTGTGTTTTTTCTTGTTCCTCAGGAAGGTGAGGAAAAGGTTGAGCTGTGCCCTCAGTCCAACACGGCTGAGAAAAGGGTGGTTTGAACAAAATCATTATTTTCTGTGCTGTGATACGAGTGGTTTTCAAACCTTAAGGTCTTATTTTTAGGGCTGACAATACACAGCTCTTTATTGGCCCACAAAAAAAAAAAAAAAAAAAGTAAAAATAGATGGATGGGGGGTGTGCAGATGTATGTGAATAATTCTTGGCAAAACCTGTTCTTATATTCCTCAAATGCTACATCTTAAGGCATTTCGCTCTTTCTCTTAATTCTAGTTACACGTTTTGCTGCACTTAATCTATTTTTTTTATATGAGATCATCCTCAAATATTGCAGTTTGGAAATGGTTTTCCTGGTGCTATTTTTTTCTTCATTCCTTTTTTTTTCCCTAAAGCTTCTCAAGTGCCATAAATATTATTTCTATAGCTGCGCATCAAATGGATGACGAGAATTAACAGTTTCTGTCTCTTCAGCGCTTTGCTGCTGTTGTGCTGCACATCTGAGGGATGTTTTCCTCTTTAACTGGCTCCTTTCCTGTTCACACACACAGGTCTCTCAGAGCTGAAACTTGCAGCAGGTTCTGAAGGCAGCCAAGAAGGAACTTTAATGGCTCTCCTGGAAGTCGTTCAAAAACCACTCCCCCTGACTGAATCGGACACCCCCTAAGGCTCCAAAAGCCATTTCCAGGCAGGAATAAGGTAAGGGATGATAACTGGAATGCTCAAGGCCTGCATCAGGAGTGCTTTTGGAAGGTGACGTTAAAACTTTGAAGTGTAACTTTTTGCTGTACCAAAAAAAAAATTATATATATAAAAAAAGTATCTAAATCCTAAATTTTCTGGGTTGGTTCTTTTCTGTGTTAGTTTGGGCTCAGCTGTTGTACCCTGCTCTGTGGCTCCCCAGAAACTCCGGTCAGATATTCCCCAAGGTGTGAGAATGTTCTGCCTTGTGCTCAAAACCAGTAATAACTGAAAAAAAATATTTCAAACTCCAGCAAACACTGGCCCTGTGTGCCCCTTGGGAAAGCTCCTCTCTCCCACTAATCCAGCTTGGGCTCCCTGTACCTCCTGCCAGGCCTTCTCCAGCAGAGGACAATTGTCCTGCTGCCTCAGCAAATGAGTGTTTCCATTGAGTTTCTCAGACTCTGAGGTGGTTTTTTTACGTTTTCCTATTCTAATAAATCCAGTCTTGATCAAATCATGCCACCAAGCTATCAGGAGCCTCTATTTATTCCCCAGCGTTCCACCAGGACACACTGAAACCACAGCCTTTTCCCCATAGGAATACTCTAGTTCCTGCTCAGTTCTGAATTCTTAAGCACTGTTTCAGGCTTCTTCCTTTCAGGACCACCTTAACTTTAAGCTCTTGAATCATTCAGTGATTTTTTATTTTCTTTTTCACGAGTTAATTGTTCTCACCTTTGATTTCACCTTTCATCTACTGCACCCGAACCTTTTCAGGACACAACCCCCGGAGTTATTGCTCCAAAAGCTGGACTACGAGGTTACTTTTGCCTCCCAGGTCGCACTCTTTCGCAGGTTTATTAACAACGTGGCCTCAGGAACACTTAAGGAGTCAATCATTAACTGGATATTAGAACGTTGAGCCACCTGTGTGGAAATGGCTGCTGGGGGTAGGACAGCCCAAGAGGGTGGGATAGAGGAGCTTCAGGCACTGCCCACAGCAGGGCATTAGTGTTACAGTGGGGTTCTAATTTCGGGCCTCTGGATGAAAGGACTCATCTTGACCAGCTCAGGGTGACCTTCGTCGGTGGCCAGGCCCGTGCTCTGCAGCACGGGAATCCTCGGTGTTTCCCTAACACCAGGAGTTTACAGATTTCCTGCTTGACTTTGCCTTGCTCTTGCCTTCCCCTTCCTTCCAAACTCCACCTTTGAGCCGGGCATGTTATCGTGGAGTTCTTTGTCTCGGTGCAATCAGCATTCCCTGGGCATCCTAATCGTGGGTGCTGGGAGGGACGACCAGGACAGCTCTCCTTTCCTCTGCCAGAGACCTGGATGCTGGATATCATGGAATGGGAATGGGAATGATCCCCATCCCTCGTACAAATTAGCATTACAACCCAAACCATTCCAGGGTTCTGTAACCTGGGGAGTGAGGGAAGTGAATCTATAGGAAAAACAGGTTGGGTTGTTTTTTTTAGTTTTCTTTCTCTTTTATTTTTTTTTTTAGTGCCTTTCTCCTGACTCTGATTGGGACAAACCTCTTGGGGTGTTTCTGGTCTGCTTGAGCTCCAGATGAAAAAATTATGATTATTGTCTCATCACATGTCACCTGGTCAAGGCAAGAGTCTTTATTCTGCAAGTGGCAAAGAAAAGATGTATTCTTTTCATTTTGCATACAAGTAGGTTACTTGGTAGAAAAGGAATTGTTCCCTTGGATTGTTTCCATCTCTGTGTCCTTAAAACTCACTTTTACTGTGTTTTATGCTCTTCCCAACTTCGCTGCCTCTGTGCTATTGTTTCCTCATGCCCTTTACAGTGACTCTCAGTATTCAAGCTCTGCTTGAAAGCTTCCTGCTATATCTGAGAGCCCAGAATGCCCTTGGATGAGTGTTTTTACACCTCTGGGAGAAGTGTCCTGGTGCCACATGGGCTTGAAAATCAAGGCAAACTCTTGATATACTTTGTGCATGCAGTCAGTCTTTATAATAATCTGTAGAGAGTGTGTGTGTGTTAGCTCAGCCTTACAGAGCTCTGGACCCTCCTGCTCTCCAACCTGCGTTCTCAAGATTCATTCTTGGCCCTGGGGAAAAAACTCTGCCCACTGACATCGGGAGAAGAGGTAAAAACAGAACCCTTCTGAAAATGTTGGCTCCTCTGCTCTCTGCTGTTGCTGTGCTTGGGGCTGTGCTGCCTCCACTAGCTAGTTAGTTCTTTCTTAGAAGACTTTCTTGTAAAAAGATTCATGTCTGTGTCCTTAAACTTGCTCCTAAAATCTGAAATCGAATTATCCAACAGTACAAATGTTGTCAAAGCAATGAACCCAAGCAAGAAGCTGACTGGCGTTCCCTGCGAGGGGCTGTTGCTGTTGAGTGGGATACTTGCACCAGAAGGACAGCTGGAAAAAATATTATGACCTTCTGCCATGGTGACTGAGTACAGAAACATTCTGACTTCCAAACTGGAATGGATACAAAGAGCAGCTCCACTTGCAGAGCCTCCTCGAGGGGAGCATTTTCAATGTGCCCTTTGTCAGGAGAGGAGCAAACCTGGCTGGGGTGAGTTCACTCCCTCCCCTTCAGCTGCTGCTGATCTCTTCGCTGATCCCTTTATGCCACAGTGCATTAAAGGCAGTGGATGAAGGCATTGCATCTCCATATCTTCATGAGCTTAGAGTGGTTTGCTGCAGCAGAGAGATTATTAGGGAGCTCCAAGGGGAATAAACAGGTTCAGCTGCACCAGGTGCTGACGATACAACAGCAGGTGTCTCCAGGGCTATGGCTGCTCCGAGAGCTGGAGGGTACTGTTGTCATCACTTGGGAGCTTTTAAGGGGGTTTTGCCACCTTGGTTTTTTAATTTGCCATCTTCTTTCCCCCTATTTTCCCCTTCCTCTGGCTCTGCCAGAGGACTGACTTACAATGCCTTCTCAAAATGCAGTGTAGCAACACTGGTTGTAGGTGCAGCGACCATCCTTGGGAGCCTTTGTGGGGCTTTGGTTTCAGTTTGGTTTCGTGCTGAAAATGCCCCAGGGAGTGCTGGTGAATCCCTCAGTCTGGATGGCAGGAATGAAGTAGTCCCTTCAGCTCTTGACAATGCACAGGCTTTTGTTAATGATTAAGTTTCCTGAAGACCTGATTTCATTAGACGGAGTCTCCTCACACTCTGTGCCCATTCTCATTAGAACAGTGATTTCTGAACTCTTCCTATCGACTTCAGAAATGTTCCCATGGTGATGCTGGTCCCCTGGGAATGTGAGCAGAAGGCTGCAGGGACCTGTCTGCAGAGGCTGATGCTGGTGGTGGGGTCTCCAAATGCCCTCACCCAACAGCCGAGGATGCTGCAGCTCCTTTTCCAGGAGTGGCCAGGGAGCAGGACAGGGCTGGGGGCCCTGTTCCCCTCATTAAATCCCTGGGATTCTGCCTGTCCATCTCCCTCTGTGCTCCCGTGTGTGTGTGACGTGAGTGTTCTATAAAGCTCATCCTCATAATGTGGCCCAAGTGCCTTTGCCTTTACCAGAACAAGAAGAAACGGCCTCAAGTTGTGCCAGGGGAGGTTTAGATTAGTAATTAGAGAAAATATTGTCATGAAAGGGGTTGTAAAACATTTAAATGGACTGCCCAGGGCAGTGGTGCAGTCACCATCCCTGCAAGTGTTCAAAAACAAGTGGATGTGGCACTTGAGGACATGGTATGGTGGTGATGCTGACTTGATGAGCTTAAAGGTCTTTTCCAACCTTAGAAATTCCATGAATCCATGATTTCATCACATAACCAAATGCTGTCTGTGCAGGGATTCACTTAGTCCCCCCCAGGATGTCCATGGTCAGGATGGTGACAGTATCTGCTCGAAGGGTGAAAGCCCTGTCTGGGATTGCATTGCCCAAAGAGTTACAGCCCCCTGGCCTTTCTCAGCTGCTCAGGTCGTTCTGTAACCTCCAGCAGGTCTTGCTGCCTCTTTTCTTGGAGTAATCTGATCACTGACTGAGCAGATTTCATGGAAGAAGTGTCAGGAGCTGTGTGATCATTGCACACACCCCGAAATCTTTCACTGTAAGGGGCTGTGGAAGCTCGAGCTCCACCAGCAGCATCAGGAACCCAAAGCTGACCAAATGTTTTCCCTGCTTTTCTTGCTGTGCTTTGCTTGAGTAATCAGGACGATTCTCTGTTAGGCATGGAATGAAAGTAAATGATTAGAATAAAGATGTGCTGAGCTACTTGACAAGGCTTGAGTACAGGGTACAGAATCTGTGGGTGTTTGGCACAGCCCCAGCACTGCAGATATTTTAGCTCCTGCTTATTTTTGATTCCGTTCAAATATGACTTACCTTAAAAAAAAAAAATAAAAAAAATTAACTGCAACGCATCTGCTGTTACACAACAGATATTCATGATGGAAAAATGGCAGGAGAAAGCTCTAGGCATGAGCTGAAGGGCTCCAATGGTGGCCTGAATTCTCCAGGCTTCAGCTCCTTCTGGAGTGCCAGGCAGTCACTGGTTGTGTACTGAGTGGTTTGGTCTGTCACATCACTCTTTTGGAGGGAAGAAACGCCCAGAAAGGCTCCTGAGAGGCACGAGCCACACTGTGACTGCTTCCACTCACTCACAGCCCTCTGTGGACTTCAAGAGCAACTGGGATGGGATGCTGAGGAAAGCAGTAACATTCCCAGAGAGACTTACACGTGGAAATCATTCCTAGGGTCAAAGCAGCGGAGCACCTCTAGTGCACCTCCTCCACCTTGGCAGCCAATCCCCAAATTCTCAGGATCCCTGCAAGGTGACACAGGGATCAGATCTTGATCAGAGCTCAGGGAGTGTTTGGACAACGCTCTGAGGCACAGGGTGGGATTGTTGGGGTGTCTGTGCAGGGCCAGGAGTTGGACTGGATGATCCTTGTGGATCCCTTCCAACTCAGGACATTCTGCGATTCTACGATTCAGAAACAACATTCCATATTTTTTCGGCATCCGAAGGGATACATGTACTTCAGGCAAACATTTCTCTCGCTCTGCTTCTGGCTGAAACAGTAGTGGCAGGGCCTTAGTGCTGTGACACAGAAGAGCCCTTCCCATCCTGCCCATCCCAGGATGCGTTTTAACGCAGATAAGTCGGAAATATTCCTGGATCCTTTGCCAGAAGCACGCAGGGAGTCTGGTGGCAGCAGAAACGACCTGCAGCTCTCCAGGGTTCCTAGTTAAAGTTGTGAGTCCATCTCCAAACTTTGTTTCCCAGCGGCAGGCATCGCATCTGGACCAGGGGGAAGGAATGGCTCGGGTGCGTGGGCTGCTGTTAAGTATCCATGCAGGAATAGAGGTGAGAGGGGCAAGGATGGGGATAGTGAGTGCTCACAGCCAGCTGGGATGAGAGCTTTAGCATCAAAGCATCGTTTTCCACATGGTAAATTCAGCTTGAGGATGTCTGTAGTGTCACTTGCCCTGAAGATTCAGGTTCAGGGCAGTGGGCACGGCCCCAAGGCTGCCAGAGCTCCAGGGGGGTTTGGGCAACGCTCTGAGGGACAGGGGGGGATTGTTGGGCTGTCTTGGGCAGGGCCAGGAGTTGGACTTTGCTGATCCTTGGGGGTCCCTTCCCACTCAGGAGGTTGTGGGATTGCTGTGCCACGTCGTGGGGTGCCGATGTCTGCAGCAGAGGGATCTGTCATTGAACCCCAGGCAGTGCTGGGGTGGAAATCACCACCAGCAGCACAAGGAGCATGGGGAGGGTGTTTCAGTGCAGCACCAGAGCTGTGGGGAGGGTGTACAAACAGAACAACGTTAACAGGCCCAGTAAACTGCAGCTTGTTGTTTTCCTGCCGTTAGGATACACAATTCTGGAAAAAAACCCTGGCTTTAAGTGTTCCCAGTGCTGCAGTGGGGTGAGAACGGAGCTCTGCAGACCCAGAGCTATCTCCTGGTGACAGGGAGCTGTCAGGTGACAAGTGCAGTGGTGGTGACAGTAGATGCTGAAGAGAACAGTGACAATGATGAGCCTTTTCATGAAAGACCCACACCCCTTTCATAATAAGAAAAACTCTTCAGTGTAGCCCACACATGTTTCAGAGGCAGCTGCTTCGCCGATTCACGAGCCAAAATGTTCCATCAGTCCACACCTACTGAACAATGCCAGGGGTGGGAATTAGGAGAAGGTTACATTTTGGTTCATGGGCCTTCTGAAAAGTGGGATAAACAACAAGGGAGGAAAAAAAAGTGCAAATTCTGCCAGCAGGTTTGTAATATGAGAGTGCTTTACATGGTGTATTTTCACAGCTGTCTTATCAGTTTCCTAAAATGAATCAGGGTGGAGCAAAGCGTTTAGGAATGTCATGAAAAAAGGATTTGGAGCTTTGCTGTGGTTCATGATAATGATGCCCTCTTGGGATAGTGCATCAGAGGTGGAAGATCCTCCTGGAGATAGGGACAATGCTTTTAAAATATTCCCACATCAAATTCAGCGGCTGCTGCATCTGAACTCTGGATGGAGATACCCCCTTCCCTTTTTATGGTGCTTTGACTGGGAGCTGATTTTGGACGGGTGGAACTTCCCCTTTTCCTGCTGAGATCCTGCAGAGCCTGGTGGTTTCTGTCACTGGTGTCTGTGGGAGCTGAGGGATCTCAGCACTCTGTGGACCTGAGCGCTGGCTGGATCTTCACTGACATCATCAGCTCCCCCTAAACCAAGTGTTAAAGGTCATGTCTTTACCTCCCCTGAGGAGGGGGGAAGAACTCTCACCCAGTCCAGCAGTATCCTAAACTAAAACCCAGAGACAGAGGGAAGGAAGCATTTCAGTGCTGTCTCCTCACCTTACCGTGCCTTTCCCCCCATCATCAGCGCTGCTGTTCAGGTGACGAAACAACCGCTCAGCCCGCTGCTCTTACGGCACTTTGGATTTTGGAGCAGGCAAGAAACGAACCTAAATCTGTGGTGATTTACTGTTCAGGTGGCTCAGGGACCTGCTCTGCTGGAACAGGACCTGACGTGTTGCTGAGCACGGCGTGGGGTTTATTCCAGCACCGCTAAGAGGTACAGTGGATTTGACAGAAACAAATCGAGTGAACCAAAGCTTTTTCCCTTCATAAAAATGACTATGATTAAACTGTGCCCTTTAAAATACAGCCCATTAAATCAACTTCTCAAACTTCTGATGGATTTACTCTAAGCAGCCTCACTTATTTTGTTGCCTTTTACGTTATTTATTGTTGCTTCAGAACGGGTGTTTTTCTGAGGATTTCCTGAGCCTGGTTGTGGAGGTGAGTGATCTTATCTTCATAGAATATCCTGAGCTGGGAGGAACCCACAAGGATCATTCATCCAACCCCTGGCCCTGCACAGACACCCCAACAATCCCCCCCTGTCCCTCAGAGCGTTGTCCAAACCCTCCTGGAGCTCTGGCAGCCTTGGGGCTGTGCCCACTGCCCTGGGGAGCCTGTTCAGTGCCAACCACCCTCTGGGGGAAGAACCTTGTCCTGAGACCCAACCCTGGCACAGCTCCAGCCATTCTCTGGGTGCTGTCCCTGCTCACTCAGAGCAGAGATGGAGCTGCCCCTCGGGAGGATGTTGAAAACCCCACTGAGGTCTGACCTCAGACCCCTCTCCAGCTGAACAGACCACGTGTCCTCAGCGACTCCTGACGCGGCTTCCCCTCCAGACCCTTCCCCACCTTCATGCTCCCGCTTTGGACCCTCTCTAAGGGCTTGGTATCTTTCTTATATTCTGCCTCCCAAAACTGCCCCCAGGACACGAGGAGAGGCTGCTCATCAAGGGCCTTTGGACCGGGGGTCACTGGAGCTGATTTTCCTTGGGTCCCCCTCAGCAGATTGAGTGCCCCAAAACCAGCAATGGGTTGAGAAGCCAAACTGGGGAGCTGCTTCTTTTGACGTTTATGGGCACAGCCTAAATGTTCTGATGGCTGGTGGTAAAATGGCTCTTTCATTAGTCTCTTGTATTGCTGAAAGCCACAGTATTGCTACAGCTGAGAGCCCCAATTTCCCTGCTCCAGGCCCTTCAGCTCCTGCTGCTCCCACGTGTGATTTAAGAGGATTTCATTCAATCCCTGTAAAACCTTTACTGGGAGCACAATGGACCGTCCTGATGGTCCACCACCCGTGGGGAGGGATGGGCACCCCAACCCCACAGCTCAGAACTGTGCACCAAGAGCAAACCCAAACTCAGAGCATCATTTGGGGGCGTTACCAGAATTTATCCCCATTCCCACATGCTTGGCAGCGGGACCCCTTCCATGCCTCTGGATAAACGAGGTGGTCAAAACCACTTTGGTGGCACTTTTGATGTCTGACAGGTGACCAGAACTCAACAAACACTTCATTCCACGTGCAAAACTGCTGTTCCTCAGGGAGTTTTCTCACATGGCACTCGGGAGCTCCTCATTTGGCAGCCCTTAATAAGACTTAATCTCCTTTGTTGCACTCTTTTAATAAAGCTTTATTAGATGCCATCTCAGGCTGTTTTTTTCTGGTGTAAATGTAGTGCCTGTCGCGGACTGAAATCTTGCTGCAATGCAATTAGTGGAGAATTGCACATGCAAGAGATGTAGAATTGCTTTTTTTTTTCCCTTAAGACACTTTGCTTGCACTCTGAATTGCTTTGCACAAAACGTGGAGCTGTATTTTTCTCTCCAAGAACCCGAGCAACTTCAGGCATTTATTGTCACACTTCCACCAGCAAAAGTTAAAATGTAAAATCTCACAACTGTCTAATTAACTTCCTCGTGCTCTGTAGTTAAAAGGTAGTTAAACCTCTAAGCAGTCATTCAACTTTAATGAGGATGGGGAAGTAATTGCATATGTATTTCTTTATAATTATGACTTAATTGCATTGCCAGTAGATTTATCTTTTGCTTATTTAGCCCAGCGCGGAAAATAATGTATTAAGGATGAGGTGATGGTTGTTTGGGCTGTTGCAAAGCACAACACGATTATGAGCGGAGTGCTCTCACACCCGAGAACGTACAAGAGGCGGGAGGGGTAGATTTTTTACAGGTTTAGTTTAGGCTCCTCCTAAAGCCCGGCTTAAAGTGCTTGTTAGCAGCTGTGGGGGCGTTAGAACTCTTCGAGGATCAGCGGGAACCCAAGCTGTCAATCTCTGTAGTATCCATTTCTTTTTCTGCCTGGCTTTGAAGATCTCAGGCAGCTTTGAAAAAAGGATCTCGATGCTTAGTTGTCTCTTCCAACACAATTCGGGCAGCAAGAAAATCAGCGTTGCTGGCGCAAGGAAAGCACTTGGTGTTGAAGTAGCTGAGAGCTGTTGGAAACTCCATCTTCTGCCTTTGTTCCCCGGCATCCCTGAGGTTCCCGGCCTGCCGTGGGACACGTGGATGATCCCTAAGGACTGGCAAGACAATCTGTCCTGGTTAAGATGCAAGTCTGGCATTCGGGGAAATGAGAAAGGTTGTGATTTTCCGATGAATTTCCAAGCTGCAGTCATTTGTAGTGAATAGAGGGACCATCAGAGTGAGGTTGCAAGGGGCAATAAAAGCTAAAATCCCAGGAAACGAGGCCGGGAAATCCAAGAGGCTCAGAGGAATGAGACTGATCGTTACTAAACTCATGTAACAGCGTCTGCAACAAATTTGTTCCACATTAACTGAAGCTCTTGATCTCTTGTGTGCTCTTGTGGTAATGATATTGATATTCCTAATGCTCCTCATCGCAGTTCCAGCTTTGGCTGCTCGGGAATGTGTCTGAGTCTCCATTCCAGCAAAGATTTTTCATGCTATATGTCTACCTCTTTTCTTTTTTTCTCCCTTTCCTTAAAGCAAGATCTGTGCAGTATTTTTCCATCAGGAAACATAGAGCAGGCCAACACAAAATGAAAGTCTCCTGGATCATATTTATCTTGTGAGATACTCGGGCATCTGGGGATTGAAGTTCAGTGCAAAGCAAGTGTCTTTTATTCTGGTACAGAACAATAAAAATAACGAGTTATCTGAATTACCTGAATGAAATGTTGATCTAAAATATACACAGCTAATGATCTAAAATATATACAGCTAATAAATTGCATATGTGATAAATTATATATAAAAATAATATTATGCTAATAAAGATATGAAATGTTTATAATCAATATGCTTCCCAGTCATATTTTTGATGCTGATTTCACTCCAGTCAGAAATGAGTCAGTCACTTCCCAGACATTCCCATTCCTCTGTGAACGGCTCTTCCATTCTCCAAACAGCTGAAATATTTGTAACATTTTCTGGGGAAAGGGCTCTCCTTACTCACAACTTCGTTGCTGTTTCTGCCCTCAGGGAAATAATAATAATAATGAAACAAGAAACCTGAAAATCCATCTTTCTACTGCCACAGTTATGGAAAATTCGGGTTTTCATTAAAACCCAAATATTTCTCAGTAGCTGTCACCTCAGAAGAACAACTCAGTGCTTAATTGCCATTGATTTTTTAGCATGACTTAGATAATTTCTCCTTTTGGATCTAGGCCTGAGTAGTTGGGCCTTGAGAAAGGGGTCCCCTCTGAGTTCATGACACCAGAATCCTGGGGTTTCCTGGGAGAAGGAATATATTAAAAACCACGTGGAAGGTCAACCAGGAACATAAATAAATGACGAAAAAGTTGGGGGGAAAGGGGAAGTTGTGCAGATTTTCTTTGGAGGATAGAGGTGAAGTTCTGCTGTTTGCTTGCCAGTTGTCAGTCCTCCTCGGCACATTTGGGTGATATTTTCCTACTTCCTTTGCAACACAAAGCTACAAATACACTCCCAAGTGCAAACTGAGATTCTCACACAGTTCTGTGATTCCAAGAGCTGTGGCTGCAAAAAAAAAACCCCACCCTCTCAACACTCTAAACAACACGATTCTTATTTGAAAAGTGAGGAGGGCTGGGGACATCAACACGACTGAGATGGGAATGTGAGCTGCAAAGTATTCATAGAGGGGGGGGAAAGAACGAGAAAATACAGCTGAATTCCAAATGCTTTTCGAGAAAGGTGTAGTCTGCACGTGGAAAATAACGAAGAAATAAGATTAAGAGAGGAAAAAGTCAAAAAAATCCTCTGTAACTTGGCTCTTGGGGAGTAAATTCGTCCTCCCGCTGAGGGCTTTGTAGCACAGAGGGTTCACCTCGGGGGGGGGTTGGAGATCCCAGGATGCCCAGGAGAGATGGATTTCATGCCTCCTGAGCAGGTGGCTCCTGGCATCCCTTTGCTGGGCAAATGTAATCTTTCTTTTCTTTTTTTATTTCCCATTAGGGTTGTCAGCCACCTCTTTGTGCTGCAGAAGGGAGTTGAGCAGTGGCAGCAGCTCCCTCCGAGCCTCTGCTCGCTCCCAGCTCTCCCCTAAGTACACAGGTTCTGAAATAATCTCCAGCACGAGTTGGTTAAAAATTCAAGGACGGCTGAATAATGAATATCAATGGCCAGCCCTGCATTAAAATTCAGGAGGAGCAAAGGGAAATGGAACGGAGACGTTTTCCAGGATTCTGCAGGACAATTACAGGCACGATTATTTCTCTGTAGAACAGGCTCCTTCCCCGGGGATCTTCAGGGATTTCACTCCCCAAACCTGCAGGGGAAAGAAGACATCTCAGCAGGGAAAAGTGCAAGAATGCTGGGGGGCAAAACACCTTTGCTTTATGAACTTCCTAACTCGGGAATGTGCAGAGAGTGACTTTGAGGAAATTACATATTTTAAAGCTAAAAACGAGTAACACAGGCCAGCAAATGCCATTCCCTTGCTCTCTCCTGTAAGCCACAGAGCTTTCAGGAGGACATTTAATCTTGATTTAAGGACTTCACACAGTTAAGTCCTATGAGGCCATGAGGGACTGGCTGGTGATGGCTCTGAAAATCAGTTTAAACAGGAATTAATTGAAGGAATTCCTCTGCCATGGGGAAATAAATGCCTGTAGGTCCACACACCAGACTTCCCATATGACTTGAGAAAAGTTTTGCTGCCCCTTCATACTTTCCTGAGGCTCTTTTTGGGGGTAGTTGGAGGTTCACAGGAGTCTCCTGGAAATGCAGACATCTTTATATGCAAATATAAGCATAGCAAGCAACAATAAGCTCTACAAGCAGAGCCAGCACTGAGGGACATTCTCCTCCCCAGCAGTGAGAGGGAATGAGTCAAATTTTGGGACTGAGCGTGGTAAAATGCTAAAATAGAGTCAGAGTCACTCCTTTTTTGCTTGCTATGCAAAAGCACAAGCCAGGGGGATGACAGGAGACAGTTTAATTCCCGTTTCAGTTCCCCTCTGCTGCCTGGCAGGGCAGTGGGAGGCCTGGGATTTCAGCAGCACAGAGCACTTGGAGAATCACATTTTTCCATTTACTGCCTTCTCCCCTCCCTCCTCTTTTCCAAAGCCTGATTCCAGCTGCCACTCCCAGGTGTTAATGCCTTTAGCTGTGGATCCCGAGGAGCCTGAATGTGCCTGAACCCCATTAGCTGTTCTTTAGGGAGTGGATCAAAGGAAAAGCAGCAGCTGATTGAGGCTGATTTGAATAATAATGCCAAAATCTCCTATTTCCAGCATTTCCATGTCTTCCCATGGAAGACAAGTGGATGCTGCTGGTTGTAGAGTGAGCTGGGATGGATGTAGGGTGAGTGTAGGAGTCATGACTTCCATGCCTTGCTTGGACACAGGCCCTGATTTGACTTTGGACATGGTTTAGTGGTGAACTGTGATGATGCTGCTGGTTGGACTTGATGGTCTCAAAGGCCTTTTCCAACCCTGATGATTCCTTGACTTTAAGGTCAAGCCCCAAAAACCTCACTAAATACTTAACACCTCCCCAGTGTGGGTTTTGATGGATGAATTAGGAAAAATCTCATCCTGCTGCCAGTTTATCCCTTCAAGATTCCCACCCTAATTGCAAGGGGGGTTGATCTTGGGAGACAGGCCCTGAACCCACAAGGTTCAGCTCAGGGCTAAGGTGGTTTTTCTTCAATGTTGTGGACTAGGCAGCTGAGCTCTGAGGTGGGAACCACAACTGTGATGGGATTTAGCCCCCTGGAAGATGTAAGAAGGTGGCTGTGGTGGTGGTGCTTGCAAAGGTTCAGCTGGGGGCAGACTCTGCTGCCTTTTTGGGGAGAGCCAGCTGCTTGTTCTGCTGAGGTAAAACCAGCAAGATTATGGTTTTTCCTTCCTTTTTCCATCAGGGACTTCCCAGTGTGGCAAAAAGGAAAATGCACCGCACAGCAGGTTTGATTTGCCTGAAGTCCTGGGGTAGCCGTGAGCTCTGGCAGCACCCTGGCTGCTCAGATTTCTGCATGCTGGGCTGCCAAATTCCCAGGCTGCTGAGTCCCTGGGACACCCAGAGCCAGGGATTGAAAGATGAAGCTCTCAAGAGGCGGGGAGGTGCTTGCAGCATTTCCAAAAGCCCTGTGGCAGCACAGGTGGCCACTCGGCTCCAAGGGAGGAATTCAAACCGTGCTGTGTCGAGGAGTAAGAGCTGTGGGAGGCTGATGGTGATCCATGAGGAGTCATGGCTTCAGCTGGGCGTAAGGAAAATCAGGATTCTGGGCCCCATTAACTCAGTGAGTCTTCTCCACACCCCCAGGCTGATCCAGAAATCCCGTTTCTCCCAGAGCGTCACTTTGATGTTGGTACAACCACAGGGAACACAGAGGAGGCAAAAGCCCTTTTCCTAAGTGAGTTAAAGCCTGGCTGGCTCACAGAAATTGCAGTGATTATCTGAGAAGAAGGGAACAGGCCAATGTGTGCAGGTGCATAAATTGCCTTCATTCTGCATTTTATTGGTGTGTTTGTTACCTGATGCCTCGAGCACGGGCAGAGGAAGGCGGATCATCCCTGGGACAGGGATCACCAGGCTTTGAGTTCCACTAATTTGTCTCCCAAACCCCTGAATCTGCTGGGTTTGGGTTCTCCCGCCTCCTGTGCGAAGTGCTGGGCAAAGAAATGCAGGAAGAACACACTTTTTGCATTCATTAACTCACCTAAGTTAATGAGAACTCAAGGCTGAGTAGAAGAGGGATGAGCAAGGGCTGCAGCTAATTTGCCTGATGGAGCACTAAAGGGATGAAAGGGACCTTTTTTGCTCTGTTACTTTCCCCCACTCTCCTCGAATCTGGATTAACATCATTAATTTCTTTACACGGCTCCATTTTCCACACGCAGCTAAAAAAAGGAATCACAGTTCTCCTCCTCCATGGTTCACCAGGGAGGGGCTGGGAAATTAATTCCTGCACGCTGCAAATTCTGAACCTTGCTGGAGGCAGGGAAGGAGGAAGGACAGGGAGAGATTAGTCTTCCAGGGAGCCCAGCATGAGGAGCTGCTCCTTGATATTATTAGGGAAGCCACCAAGCATTTCTTAATAAGATTTTTTTTAACAAACTAATCAGCAATATTGGATTTTTCAAGGATTTCAGAGGGAATTCTTGCTAATTGAGGTGTTTTTTTCCATTAGCAGCTCCCAGCAGGAGCCTTGCACACAGGTGGAAGAGCACCACGTATCTTGTAAAATCAATAGTGCAGCCAATTAAAAAAAAAAAAAAAAAGGCACAATTAGTGTGGCTGGTCGAGATTAGAATTGCAAATTCCTGATGGATCCAGATGTCAAGGCTAGGCAAAGATGTAGGAGTGTGGTGTGTTTAAATTCAGTGAAAAGGCTGGCACAGTCTGTGCAGGGATGTGAATTCCCACTCCCTTCCCCACCAAAGCCCCCCATTCCCTGCAAGAGTCACTCACACTCCTGTATTTCTGAATATTCCAAGAGGGTTTAAGGACAGCCCAGTTCCCTGCAGTGCTGATGACACAGAGAGAAAGGGAATAGCCAGATGGGGGGTTGTGATCTTCCAGGAGCCCAGTGAAATGAGAACTTCCAGCTGCAAATCCAGGTGCATTCCTCTTTCCTCAGCCACAGAGTTGGGCTGAAACATTTCCCCAAAGCAACCCTTGGTTCAAACAATGAACCACCCAGAGCTCTGCAAGGACCCCCCAGGCAGCTCTGGAGTTCCCAAACCCCACCTCTGTTCCAGCTGGAGCTGTTCTGTTTGCTTTGGTTTGTTTTAAACTCAGTCTGGACAGGGTGGAAATGGTAATGCTGGTGGGAGGCAGTGGGACTGAACACAGTGAGCCTTCCCTACCTTGGGGAGAGCCAGGAGACTCATCTCATTCCATCACCCCTGCCATGGGCAGGGACACCTTCCACCAGCCCAGGTTGCTCCAAGCCCCGTCCAACCTGGCCTTGGACACTCCCAGGGATCCAGGGGCAGCCACAGCTTCTCTGGGCAACCTGTGCCAGGGCCTGCCCACCCTCCCAGGGAAGGATTCCTTCCTTATAATCACCTAAACCTCCTCTCCTTCAGCTTAAGGCCGTTCCCCCTTGTCCTGTCACTACGAGCCAGAAACATTCCTATAATCTGATTTTCTGTTTCTCTCATAAATTCCTGTTTACAGAATGTATCATTACCAGTGTGACAATCATTTTTTTGAGCAGATAATAAGCCCATTTGAGATATTGCCTAAAACAGAAAAGAGAATCTTGTCTGCTGTGCAGTTGCCTCGGAAAACAATTTAACCCAAAGCTGCAGATAAGAAAATCCTTACAATAGCCATTATTAAGAATGTAACAGTGATATTAGAGCTGTGCCCTTGAACAGTGAATGAAATGATCCAGGATTAAAGCAAAGATCTGCTTTTACATCTGAGTTTGTGCTGGGTGCTCCTGGAATATCTGCTCCTCTCCGGAGCTGGGGCTCCTGCACCACATGGATGGGTAACACAAATCCCACTGTCCTTTGGGCACCCTCACCCTGAGCTGTACAGATGTGGTTTTGTGCATTGCAAAGGTTGGATCTCTTTGAATTCCGAGGTTTGGGGACGTCCCCCTCCTTTGGTGGCATCACATATTTACCGTAGATTTCTGACACCGTGGGCTGCAGATTGCTAGAGACAGATCTATTCCCTCAGTGCCTTGGGCTTTATGCAAATGCTGCAAAATTAAAAGGAAACTTTCCATAAATATAGAACCACGCTCCCTGTTTCCCATTCTTTTCACACATGCTGATTTTCAGCTTTTAGCTGGA
Organism: Myiotriccus ornatus; assembly: GCA_036023395.1. Taxonomy (NCBI): domain Eukaryota; kingdom Metazoa; phylum Chordata; class Aves; order Passeriformes; family Tyrannidae; genus Myiotriccus; species Myiotriccus ornatus. The sequence continues at coordinate 4,079,360 of JAYRBT010000081.1, read as the reverse complement.
GGATTTAATTGCATTCACAAGCTGCCTCCTTTTTTCCTTCTCACTGAAGTAAAATACAACACCTGGGTTCTTGCTCCTCTGTGCTATCTCTTATTTTCTTTTTCTCTTTAAACACAGCAAACAGAAGAGAAACTTCAAAAAGTGCATTGTTCACTCTTTATTTTCACATTGCCAAGCAACACAAACCAGCTGAGGGAGCCGGGTCAGGTTACAAGAGATTTGCCGTCTCTCTTTGTTTAAATATGAATAGTTCAAGTGCTACAAAACGTAATCAATGAAGCTGTTCTTGAGGCTTTAAAAGAACTGAAACCGTCCTTTTATTTTTATTTTTTTTCCCCTCTACTACAAATTACTTCTTTGCAGCTCTTTGCTTCGACTCTGAGCATGTTCCAGGAGGTGGGGAACTGGGAGCAGAGCCCGAATTACCCCCACCCCGGATCCCCCCTCCTGTCAGGGAGTTGCTTGTGCCTGGTGGGATGTTGCTGGTAAGTGGAAGAGCATGAAGTGTGGATGACCTGGAGCTGTGTCAGGGTTGGATCTCAGGGAAAGGTCCTTCCCCAGAGGGTGGTTGGCACTGAACAGGCTCCCCAGGGCAGTGGGCACGGCCCCAAGGCTGCCAGAGCTCCAGGA
>JAYRBT010000081.1:4065909-4078630 GCA_036023395.1 Myiotriccus ornatus | reverse complement strand
GATCCCTGGAAGTGTCCAAGGCCAGGCTGGACGGGGCTTGGAGCAACCTGGGCTGGTGGAAGGTGTCCCTGCCCGTGTCAGGGGGTGGCACTGGATGGGCTTTAAGGTCCCTTCCCACCCAAACCATTTTATAATTCTATTATTAAGATTTTTTTTTTTTTTTAAGCAGTGAAACTCCTGCATGAGAGGTACTTTCATGTGCCTCTTTTTAAATTTTGAATAAAGTTAACCTTTAACCCATTGGCTCTGGAGAGTTGCTGCTGGCAGGTCTGGGGTGTGGGTAACATCTCCTATGGAAGTTACATCACCATTTCCTTATTTTAAGATCACATTTGCAGTTTTTCTGTACCAGGACAGCTCTGAGGTTGGTGACAAGGCTGTGTGGACCCACACAGAGGTGCTGGAGGGGACTTGTCCTGTCAATCTGCGTCTCATCAGCTCTGGGAGCAGCAGAACTGCCCTGTCCACTCCAGAGCCTCAGGGACAAGGATTTACTGGCTGCCTCCCGGGCAGAGTCTGGGCAGACACAGGTGGCAAGAAAAAAGAGTTGAGAATTACCTTGAACAGCCCAGGTGAAGACACTGAAGTGCTCACGAGCACTTGAACATGTTAATTGGGACTGTGCAATTAAACACACAGACCAGCTCGGTGCAATTACCCAGAGAACTGCAATCAATCTTTACCAAGAAGTCCAGAGAGACCAGCAAGCGATTTGTGCTCAGATCAAAGCACCTCTTTTTGAAATACATGAATTTAGTCATCCTTCCCTGTCCACAGGGATCACGGGGATCTGTTGTTTTCCAGTCGTGCCGAGCAAAGTCCACAAAAATCTACAAGTCTAATAAAATTCTGGGGAAAGGAGGGGAAGGGATGCAAATTTAGGTTTTGATGCTTTAGCTTGCAAAACAGCAAAAAAGAAATAAAAATAAAAATTCCCCCTCTGGAGGATCTGAAGCCTCCAGATAAAGAGACCTGTTGATTCCACCCAGATCGTGCCTTTGTTTGGATGCTGATGGGTTTAAAAAGTGATTTTTGCTTGTCACTAAATATTCCCCTCAGCAATACGTGGCTTTTCCACAGAAACCCCAAATGGTTTGGGTTGGAAAGGACCTTAAAATCATCCAGTTCCACCCCCTGCCATGGGCAGGGACACTTTCCACCAGCCCAGGTTGCTCAGAGCCCCTTCCAAAAGTTTTCTGTCCACTGGGATTTCTCATAGATTTTTTTTTTTGACATTTAGCTGAGTGACCCTGGCTTCAAGAAGTCTTCTATTTCTAAGAAAACCACGGGATAGTAAAGAAGGGTTTGTTGTTTCTCTATGCATTACCGTGGCTTTGGTGGATTTTCAGGACAGGTTTGACCTTTGCCCTCTGGAATCCTTGAGGAGCTCAAAGCGTGGGATGAGAGGATGGGAAAAAGGTTGGAAATCAGGCAAATTAAAGCAGCAGAGAGATGGGGGGAGCAGTGGCAAAGCAAGCAGTGCCCAGCCCCTCTCTCTGCCCAGAACTAACCCAGGGGAGTGCCCCTGTTTTCCCTGGGGCTCAGAACGGCAGAAAACTTTGCCTGGAAACCCCTTTTATCCTGAATTCAGATATTCAGCCTTTCCCAGCGGTTGATGATCACAGCAGAGGGCTTTCATGTGATAATGAGGGGAGGGATTGCTGACCCTGGTTCCCTCTGCCCCCCAAATGAAAGGTCTGACTTTCAGTGCCCCCAGGAAGGTCTCGGTGAACCCCCTTTCTCCTCTGCTGGGGCAGCTGCTGGAGCTGCAACACAGATGATTTTATCTTGCCTGACATTTTCCACCTGGTTTCCCAGGAAAGGCTTGAAAGTATCTATCCATCAGCTCTGACCTGAAGTCTGATAGCGATCAGACTTGGCAAAAATTGCACTCGCTCCGAGGTTTTCTCGTAGGCTGGGAAGAGAGGGAAGGAAAGAGCAAACAGCTCTGCCCCTCTGCTGCTCCCAAAAGAGATTTGAACGACCTGACAGGAGGTATCTGGGGACTGGCTGGTTTTATTGCACTGGAGAGGGAAGAAATAGTTCCCCAAATTAAGGCCTGGTCCTGATCCCTGTTTCAGACAGACCTCTTGGTTGCCCTCCCTGTGTTCAGGGGTGGTTTCCAAAGCCTGGCCACTTGGAGCAGCATTTTGGCTTCAGGCAGCTGATCCCACAGTTCTCGGGGCTGGTTTTAATCAGGTGGAAATTCTAAACAAATATGACAAATGTCATGATTTCCCTGGCAGAAGGGGAGTTACAGGTACAGCTCTTTCCCCCATGTGTCAGCAGTTCCAGCAGCTCCAGTGAACCCTGTGTGGTGTTTCCATGCATTTAACTGGTTTCAGACATCACCTTCAGCAGTTCAGATGCCTCTGGCTTGTACTGAGGAAAATGAACACAGAAAGAGGACTTGCTAAAAACGGCAGGAATTAGGATGTCCTTCAACTGAACGAGAAATGTTTAGAATAAATCCCAGACGGTTTGGGTGGGAAGAGACCTTAAAGATCTTCTCATTCCACCCCCTGCCATAGGCAGGGACACCTTCCACTAGCCTAGGTTGCCCCAAACCCTGTCCAACCCAGCCCTGGACACTTGCAGGGATGGGGCAGCCAGAACCTCATCACAACCTTTAATCTCCAATGATCTGTTACCCTTCACCACCCTCTTATTAATTTGAGCAGTGCCCTCATACACATAAAGGATACCCCTTTATGGTGCACTTTTCTCCTTCCCTGAATCTTTGGGTCTTTGTTTAAACCCAAATTAAGTTGTGGACACCCTGAGGCAGGGATGAAGCACCTGCCAGGGTTGCAGAGTTATCAGCTCCAGTAGGAATTAATTGTTAATCACGAGGAGCTTCGTGATTTGCAAACCCTTCTGAGGAAAAACAATAAACTGCTTGTGTAAGGTGGAGGTGCACAAAGGTCCCAGAAGCCACCTGAGGTCCTCACTCATTTTTATACACTCAGTCAGTTTTATATCCTCCACCTCAGTGCTGGGAAGAAAACCTACTGAGGCAGGTAATGCCTCTCCTGCACGCAAGCTTGGATTCTTTAAGGACTTTCTCCATCAACACACCCTTTCTGGAGGGAATTCTCCTCCTGACTGGCTCTTCCCTCTGCCTGTTGCCTTAGAGGCACAGGCAGACCCGCTGTGAGGCTCCTCGGAGCTTTTTCTTTTGACATTATGAACGTTTTCATAAAGAAAGATGGAGAGAGACTCTTACCAAGGGCCTGGAGGGACAGGACAAGGGGGAATGGCTTCCCACTGCCAGAGGGGAGGGATAGATGGGATATTGGGAAGGAATTGTTGGCTGGGAGGGTGGGCAGGCCCTGGCACAGGTTGGCCAGAGAAGCTGTGGCTGCCCCTGGATCCCTGGAAGTGTCCAAGGCCAGGCTGGACGGAGCTCAGGGAAACCTGAAGCGGCTTCTTAACCCATTTCACAAACTCCTCCCGCACTCAGGTGAAGGAATTCACGGATACAGAGCGAGTTAAGGACATCTCTGGAGCAGGTAGATAATTTTACAGGCTGGGCCAAATCACACAGACACAGGTGTGTTGTGCTGCTCCCACCCTGGGAGCCCTGGGCAGGGTCAGGCTGTTCCCTCTGCTGCATCCCAGAGGGAATGTCAGCCAAGGGCGTGGGAGGTGATGGGCTGAAGCAGGATTTGCAACACTATTTTGATTGACTTCATGGCCTGGAGAAGTGCTTTCCAGAATATTAATAGTTTTCTAATTTGGTCTTTGATGGACTGAGCTTTCTCCTCTCCAGCCTAACCAAAGCAAATCTTCAGATTTGTTTCCCCAAGGCTTAATTTAAGACGAGTTTGATCCGAGAGCAGAAGTCAAAATCCTTTTCTCTGTAAATATTTTTGCAGCTGTGCTTTTTTTTTTTTTTTTGATGAAATGATTTCTCTGATTTGCTCTTTTCAGTCGTGAATCTGAACTGCTTACCTGGGATTTGTGTTAAAAAAGAGGTGACTCGATTACGGTGTGTCAGTGCCTTCTCAGGCACTTCCACTTAATCAATACTTTCAATTAAAAAGAGGGTTATCTCAGTGTCTTCTTCTCCATCTCATGGGATACTCAGCTTGAAAACCTCAGCTGGAACTTCAGAATCAGGGAATGGTTTGGGGTGGAAGGGACCTTGAAGCCCATCCAGTCCCACCCCCATGGGCAGGGACATCTCCCACTACCCCAGGTTGCTCCAGGGCCCTCTTGGACACTTCCAGGGATGATTTTCAGCCCAGCAACCTCCTACCTTTGCATTTATTGTTGCTGCATCCTGTCTTTGCTGTGTTATTTAAGCACCCTGTGATGAGCTGTGCCAGAGTTTGGGCAGGTTTAATGCCAGAGTTCACCCAGTTGCTGCCACGGGCCATAACAAATGGAAAGGGAGCAGATCCTGCTTTTCCATCTGCAACATCACAGCTCCACCTCACAGCATCGAGCCATCTCTGCCTCAGGTAAAAGAAATATCTATTTAATATAGTTATATTCAATATATTTTAGCATGGAGAAGAGAAGGTTTCGGGGAGACCTCATTGTAGCCTTTCAGGACCTGAAGGGGGTTGTAAAAAGGAGGGAGAGACTTTTCATCTGGGCAGAGAGTGACAGGATGAGGGGGAATGGTTTTAAATGGACAGATGGAAGGGTTAGATGGGAAACTGGGAAGAAATCCTTCTACAGTGTATTGCAAAATTAAAATTATAAGGCTTTGAAGAACAAAGATACCAGATTATTTTGCTTCTGTTTTCTGTGGATACCGAGTCTGTTGTCCAGATGGTGAATCCACCCTCCATATTCAGCAATTTCTCTTACAGTGAATTCGTGCTAATTAAAAAATAGAATTTTACTGAAAATAGAATAAAAATATTTGGAAGTTTTACAAAATTCTCCGAAGCAAATAAAAATACTGGGAAGAAGGACAGCAGTTCTGTCTCCCAGAGAAAACAGGTCTATTTTTTAGCCTTAATTTCTTCGGAAAGTTGGGGTAAACTTTTTGGAGGAGATGTAGGATGCGGCTTTCCTTTTTAGGAACAATATTTTTACCTTTCCAAACTGCAGCATCTGACAGGGTGCTGAGAAACATTGTGGACTCCTCATCCCTGGAAGTGTCCAAGGCCAGGCTGGACGGGGCTTGGAGCAACCTGGGCTGGTGGAAGGTGTCCCTGCCCATGGCAGGGGGTGGCACTGGGTGATTTAAGGTCCCTTCCAGCCCAAACCGTGCCATGATTTTATGATTCCATGATTTCTTGTTGTTATGCCATGTGACTGAGATGGTTCATGGTCCTGGGAATGGTGCCGGTTCTGTGGCAAGACGGGGAGACAGGAAAAAGAAGGAATGAGGAGACAAGAGGCCCCAAATTCTGCTGGCAAGAATGACGAGCTGAAAAACATCTGAGTCTGTCAGGTGGACACTCCTCCCTCTTCCTGATGTTCCTCCAGGTTTTCCCAATGGAAAACCAGGGAAAAATGGTGGCCTGAAAGCAATTCAAGCACCCACTTGTTACCAATTAGTGCCATGTTCCAGGTGGCCAAAAAACTGCCAAGAAGCCCAGAAAAATCCGGGAGGGAGGGTGTGTTCCTTCTCTGGGCTTTCCTCTTCGACATTGCTAGTGGGCCACTGTTTCCCAGAGGGAAAAGTCAAATGATAATTTCCCTGCAAGAACTCTGGGGGGGAGAGAAATAACAACCTCCACTAGCTGCGTTCCAGGCACAGTGTCCTGCTGTTTCCTCGGGGAGCCGAATTCCTGGTGCCAGGCAGGGTTGCAGCTTTTAGGGGAGCTGTCTTTATTTTTTTTTTGTCAACGTCTGATTGGTGTATTTGAATTTTTCTTGCTTTTATTTCCCGCTGAACCGCTTCCAAAGCTTCCTTGGTTTTCAGCACAGCTCGTCACGTGGAGCCCAAATGGATCAGGCGGGACTTGGGGGTTGTGATTTGCAGATAAAATCGGTAAATTCAATGACAAAAGCCCCTGACAAATCATGTCCCCTTCCCAGTGAATCACTGCCAAGCATCCAGATGCTGAAGCAGACGAGCTCTTGAATGAACCAGCTCTTCAATCTTTGCATTCAGACTGAAGCAAGAGGCCAATTTTCCAATGAATATTCATGGCCAGAGAAAAACATGCTGGTTTTGGCAGCATCCAAAGGTGAGCGAATAAAAGCAGGTAAATGGAAGTATGGAATGAATCTTCAAGGTGGTTCTTCCCAAAGGAGAGGCTCTTTCCATGTGTGTTTTGTTCCTGTTGAGAGAGAATTTTCTGGCACAGGGGTAAGTGGGGTTTTGTTCTCAGTTCCTGGCACCTCCCTGGTTAAATTCTGCCCTGAAAATGAATGAAACAAGTGTTTTATTCCCTGCCTACAATATGCTGCTTCTTTGGAAGCTGGTGTGTAATGAACTTGCTGTTTATTACAATTAACAAATAAATCCCTATACCTTCAAATTAGATCATAAATCTTGCAGTGAAATTCAATACTGCAGTAATTATGTTTTCCTTCCCATAAGAGATTCTTCAGTGATAGGAGCCAGGCAGCTTCTCTTCCAAATAATATGACCCTGAGGACATTCCTTGTGACACATTTGGCCTTTTTTCTCAGCGGCTTCCTTCCTTTATAATCATCTGAGAGGCAGTTTAAACACAGCTCTGATAACTAGTGAATTATAAACCAGCTTACACTGCAGAGAAAATGACTTCCTGGTGGTTTGAAATCAGTGCAATTTAGGCTGCTTGTCTTCTGGGAGGGCCTGGGCTGGGGGCTGCCCAGCAGAGTGTGGCTGTTCTGAGGAACACCAGGGATTTTTACAGCCAGGAAAACAGATCTGTGGGGTTTCACTCGCTGCCATCGCCCAGTGAAGTCTCTGCATAGCTGTGGTTGAGCTCATGCTCTGAAGGTGCATCTGGGGCTGCTCTTCCTCTCTCTGAGCCCGGTCTCAGACAGGTTTGCAGCTCTCTGGCTGTTGGGTCGGGTGCAGCCCATGGAAAAGGCTGTAGGGTGAGACAAAGAAACCCCAAATCCCACATGGCGCATTCCCAGTTCCAGCTGGGGCTGTGTGTCTGTGGTCATGGAACACCAGAGCTTTGGCTGCTCATTCCTAACGTGCCAGCACTGACTGACTGTCAGGGAATGATGGAAAATCATCATGGAATCGTGGAATGGTTTGGGTTGGAAGGGACTTTAAAGCTCATCCAGTGCCTCGCTCTGCCATGGGCAGGGACACCTTCCACCAGCCCAGGCTGCTCCATATTTATTCAACCTGGCCTTGGACACTCCCAGGGATCCAGGGGCAGCCACAGCTTCTCTGGGCAACCTGTGCCAGGGCCTGCCCACCCTCCCAGCCAACAATTCCTTCCCAATATCCCATCTATCCCTGCCCTCCTGCAGCTTAAGGCCATTCCCCCTTGTCCTGTCACTTCATGCCCTGTAGGAAAGTCCCTCTCCAAGATGTCCCTGCGTCTCAACAGATGCCCTGTCCCTTCCCAGCTGACTCAGCACGAGGAGGATTTGTCATCCTCTGTCTCCATTCCAAAAACTTAATTAAGCATTTGCGAAAGACAACATAAATCTTCAGTTCAGACATTCGGCCCCTTCTCCCACCCCCATTTCTGACCTGACAAGAACTCTCCTCCTGAGTTTGCAGAGGGCCCGAAGCAGCAGCTCTGAGACATCCGAGGCAGGGCTGAGGAGCCAAGACACTTCACTTCCAGTGATTTTTCCATCTGTTTCTCAAAGCTCGGCCCTCACTCGGTGGGACCCCAGGAGCTGGAGCTCTCATGGAAGCACCCTGGGAGCGCTCTGGAGTTGTGAGAGTTTGCCAGTGCTGAGCTCGACCCCAGGGCCCTGCGTGGCTCCCGTGCTGATTTCCCTGCTCTGCCCCGCGAGGACATCGTCCCATCCTCCTTCTGCCTGCATTTCAAAGCTCCCCCACCTTCCATCTCCACTTCCAGCAGCGCTGGAGCTCCTCGAATCAGAGCCAAACCCTTTCACTCAGACCATGGGATTGTTCCAGCAAAAAGAAAAGCACAGAAATTTAAAGGTGAATGTTGCCACGAGGAAAAATATCTCCACTCCCACAGGGGGGTTGGTCCATGTCTCGAGTGAAAGTATGAGAGGAAATGGCTTAAGTGTGCCAGGGGAGGTTAAGGTGAGATATTTTTTTCACTAAAAGGGTGCTCAGGCCTTGGAATGAGTTGCCCAGGAAGGTGGTGGAGTGGCCAGCTCAGGAAGTGCTCAAAAGGCACCTGGCTGTGGCTGAGGGGTGATGGTGGTGGTGCTGGGTTGATGGTAGGACTGGATGCACTCAAAAGTCTCTTCCAACCTTGGTGATTCTGGGACATGAAGGACCAAACTTTGACCTCCACACCTGCACTGGAGCTCGTGGTTCTCCTTCTCTGTGCAGACACAGCTCAGGTTCCCCTGGCTGGGATGATTTTTCTGTCACTCTCTGACTTTCTATTCTTCTTTGTCCTTCTGCTTTCCCCTGACAGCACCTTTGCCACTGTCTCCTCCTGTAATATTTGGCAAAATAACCCCTCAAAAATCTCTTTGCTGAAGGTTAGTGCCACTTGAAGCTCCCAGTAATCAAAATTACTACTAATGAGGTGCAGTGCAAGTTAAATCATCGATTTGGTGAATCAAAGACACAATCCCAATTAACAGTAATAATTCAAAACAATTAAGCAGCTACTGCTGGAGGTATTTTCATCCAAATTGCAGGGAAATGAACCTTCCCTCCAGCAGGGCTTTAGCTCCCAGGTAAATAAAGTAAATAATAACAACTGTACCAGGAGAAAAATCAATAAAAGATCATTTGCAAGCCGTAAAAGGTTTGCAAATCTGAGCTGGAACAGTAGATTGTATTTAATAAAGCTTCAATAAATGGTGTGTTTACAAGGTGGAATTTGAAACAGCCTAGATTGAGGGTTTCAGAGCAGTCCAGGGGGATGTAGATTAGAACAAGCTGAATGTTTAAAGCCTGGTTCCTTCTCTCTCTCTCTTTCTCTCTCTCTCTCTCCTTGTATTATATTATTTTTTGGCAGAAACTCCCAAGTGAATCATTTTCCCATAAAAGTTCCAGCTTTTGCTTTTGAATTTATGGGAGCTTTTCAAGTTGTACGAGTTTTCTCAGTTTCATCATAACAGCAGAAATTTCCTGGTGACAAAATGGAGACAGAATTGGACCAGGAGGGGTTCAGGCACTATTTGCACCCCCACCACTCCCACCTTTTGTGCGTGGAGATTGCTCTGAAAGCCAACACCATCCTCCCTTTGTACTCAACCTTGGAGGCAGCTGAGCAAGGCTTGGCAGGAGGGATGGGAGCAATTTGCACTTCCTTTAGTTCCCCATTTTCCTGGATTTCAGATTTGTGATCTGGATGCCCCCGAGCAGCTGGAGGTGTCCCAAGGGGTTTGGTCACTCTGTCTGCACACATCTGCTCAAACATCTGCCCTGGAAATTGGTTAAAGATGGGGGGGTTTGTCACATTGCAAACAACTGTCTTTGCAAGAATAGCAGAGAAACCTGCCCTGTGACTTAGTTCTTGCTCTAAGGCTGGAAAACTTCTGGGATTGAGGAGGTGCTGGAAGTTTTCATGTGGCTGAGGAGGTTCTTTGGCTTCTCTTGGTCACTGCTGAGAATGATGGAATCCCAGCATGGTTTGGGTTGGAAGGGACCTTAAAGCTCATCCAGTCCGACCCCCTGCCGTGGGCAGGGACACCTTCCACTAGCCCAGGTTGCTCCAAGCCCCATCCAACCTGGCCTTGGACACTTCCAGGGCTGGGGCAGCCACAGCTTTCCTGGCAAATTCACTTCTTTTCAGTTTTTATTAATATATGAGTCTTCTTCCACCCCACTATTTTTCTGACTTTCATCTTCTATTCAACGGGTCTTTCATTTCCAGAACCCCCAGAAGTGCTCCTGGTTGGAGCAACTGCCCACCCTGCATGGTGCCAAGCCCCTCACCATCCCACCTGGAACCTGGTGGGCCACCAGCTCTGTTACCTGAACCCACGTGGTGCCAGCTCTTTGAGTGCCAGAGGAGCTGATCCCGGTCCTGTGCCCTCCCTCCAGGTGAAACAGCCTGGCACCTGCTCCCTTGCAGGGAAATTGCTGTCTAATGAACATCCTGATTAATTTTGAGAGCCTATGCTAATGAGCCCAGTGCAAAGTCATCTGGAGTCCCAGGGGCTCTGCCGTTCTCCTTCAACTTGTACCACTCGAATAGTTGGGAAGGAAAGATTTTGCCGGTGGAGGGGAGGGATGAATAATGTACTGCTGTGGGTAATGGTAAACAGTTATTATGTATTCCTCCTTTCCTTCAGATGTGCATTATGTTAAAGACAGGCTTTGTTCAGAGGAAAGGATAATTTTAACCGGGGAGGTGATGCAGTGTCGTGCAAATTGCAGTCATGTGAGGGAGGCAGATGGCACCACCGTGTCTGACAATTGCCTGCGACAGCAAATTAGTTCCTCGAGTCAGGAAGGCCAATTTTTGCTGGATGTGTCTGTGCTGGCAAGGTATAAACAAACCAGGGGAGGCCTGTCTGCATGGGAACGTGGGAAGGAGCCTGAATAAAGACCCCCAGCCCACTCTCTCTGAAAATGCTGTGAGCTGTTCAGGAGAGCTTTGGGAACACTCTGCTGTGTCCAGGCAGCCACTGAGACCTTCTGCTCTCCCCAGAGCTCAGCTGCACCCCAATCCATCCTCTCCAGAGCTCCCAGCGAGACTGGCACTGGGCTAAACTGGGCTCAGTGGGGGGACTGAAGGACTCCTGTGGTGGAGCACAGATATCCCTCGTGCTGTGATTGTGTCTACACTGGCCCAACCACTCCCAAGGCAGAGCCAAAAGCGAGTTACCCAAGTCCAGCAATACCACAGCAAGGTCACTGTGTCAGAGACTGTCCAGCAGCTGGTGGCAATGGAGGGTGCTGCGAGAATTCCCTGCAGGATGTATGGATAGTCCTGCACTGGCATTCCAGTTGGTATCTGGCTGGGAATCTGTCCACAGCTGGTGTCAGATTGTCACTTAAAGCATAAATCTGTCCCCACTTCTGAGTAATGCACAGCCAGAAATCTGCTCCTCAAAGCCTCTGTGCTTCACTGCCCCAGCTGTAAACTGGGAAGCATTCCCTACACATCTATTCCTACCTGGATTGGTAAATTGGGCCGAGGAGTCCTCTCATTGCAGCTGAACTGTTGATTAGTCGCTGTGGTGGGGATGGCTGGGCTTCTCAAGGAACATCACAACAGCCTGACAGTGGGACTGGACGACCTTAAAGGTCTTTTCCAGCCTTCATGATTCCCTGATTCTGTGGTCACCTCGATCCAGGCCCCACAGCAGGGCTGGAGCTGGGAGTTCAGTGCCAGGCAGCCTGTGCTGATGTGCCCGAGCCCTTGTGTGGTATCACTGAAATATCGAATTATTCAGCCCCGGGAGCCAGGGGGTGAATCACAACCAGAATGCCGCTGTCACCCTGATAATGTCACACGAACCCAGCCTTCCAAGAGCGTTTGTGGCACAGTTCACTGCCTTGTCACACCCATTCCTTGCTCCTGGACCCACCAGGGCACATCTCTGGTTCAGCCAGCACTCCTGGCTGGCCAAGGACACTCGGGCACGGCTTGAGGGGACAGATCACCTGTAGCGATTCCACGTCCTGTTCTACACTAATTTGGACACAGTCTTGGTTGGAACCTGCCTGTGGAATGTGCTTGGGAGCAAAGTGGGCAGCCCAGGGCTGGGATCAGGCCGTGTGAGCAGCTCAGTCCCTCTCAGAGCTGCTGAGGGAGAAGGTACATCCCTGTCCTGCCCCACCTGTTCCCTGCCGTGTCCCCTGCCAGGGGCTGGCACTGCTCCTGCTGTGACAGCCGGAATTGTTCACTAGCCCAGTTCTATCAAAATGATCTGGATTAGCTTAAAACATTGCTAATAGTAGGGTTTTGTTTGTTGAATTTTTTAAACCCTTTCTGACAGAACCAGGTTAGACAGCAGCTATCTGATCGGTTCTGCCAGCTCTCACCCTACCTCAGCTGAACCCAGAGCAGCAGCCACAGAGAGTCTTGTCTCTGTCTGCATCTCTGGGGGCATCTGGGGCCTATTCCAGGTCAGTGTGGCTGGAGGTGAGCAGCTGTGCCACCCTGGCTGGCACTGCCCTGCTGGGGAGTCGGGTTTGGAGGCTGATGTGGGACAAAGAGGAATGTGGGGGAACTCCGGCCAGGTCCGTGTGGGCTTGGTGCTCTGGCATCGTCACAGCCTGCTTTGGAATGACTGGTGCTCATGCAGGGGGTGTGCCCTCTGCTTGCACTCTTGGGGCAGTCAGGATGTCCCTGTCCCTGTCCCTGTCCCTGCCCACACAGACAGGAGGACGTGGAGAAGGGAAAAGGGCACACCTGGACACGGGACAACAGTGTGGCCACCCCTGTCCTGGGCTGATCACCTGCAGTGAGGGCAGCAGGGGAGGGAGGGGATTGTCCCCCTCTGCTCTGCCCTTGTGAGACCCCCCTGCAGAGCCTCCAGCTCTGGGGAACAGCACGGGAAAGATGTGGATCTGTTAGAGTGAGTCCAGAGGAGGCCCCAGAGCTGCTCCCAGGGCTGGATCCCTCTGCTCTGGGGACAGGCTGGGACAGCTGGGGGGTTCACCTGGAGAAGAGAAGGCTCCAAGGAGACCTGAGAGCCCCTTCCAGGGCCTAAAGGGGCTCCAGGAGAGCTGGAGAGG
>JAYRBT010000081.1:4042754-4058995 GCA_036023395.1 Myiotriccus ornatus | reverse complement strand
CCACAGCTTCTCTGGGCAACCTGTGCCAGGGCCTGCCCACCCTCCCAGGGAAGGATTCCTTCCCAATATCCCATCTCAATCCACCTTCCTTCGAGGCTCTCCAGGATTTTCACCAATTCTTTGTACCCCCACCCTTCTCCTGGGAGGGGTTCAGGCAGTTCCTTAAGGTGTTTTTAGTGTTACAAGTGCTTTGATGGGAGGCTGAAGCATCGGAGCACTTTGCTCCATCACCCCCTTGGGCACAAAGAAGTCCTTACAGAGTAAAGTTCTTCAGTGGAGCCTCTGCTGGTACAAACACCGTGGAGGGCTCAGAGGGCTCCTGTCAGCCCTGCCCTCCCTGACTGACCCAGGTAACGGGCTCTCTTTGACTCCTGGGGATCAATCCCAGAGCAGAACAAGCAGCTGTAAGACCCAAACAGGGTTCGGAGCTGGAGTGTCGGCAAACACTTTGCCTGGGGCTGAAAGGGAACACATCCTCGGTGGCTCTGGAGTGCTGGCCCAGCGTGGGCTGTTTAACAGCACCCCTGACCCTCCCTGTCCTCTCCCTTTCTCTCCCCTGGCTCGGGGAGCCTCAGCCTGTCACGTCACTCCAAGCCCATGAGGTGACACGGGGGAACAGGAGGTGACAGGGCAGGAACAGCCTGATGGGCTGGGAGGCTGCAAACAGAGATGCAGGGAGTTATTTTAGGCTGGGATGGCAGGAACTGACGGGGGATACAAACCCGAGCTGACACATGAAAGGGCCAAGCTGCTGCTGCCAGCCTTGGCAGAGGGACTTACTGACCTTTAAAGATGCTTTGGCACATCCCTCCCCGCTGAGTCACAGCCACCCAGCAGTGAAGGGGTTGATCTCTCTGTGCACAGAGGCTGCTGGCTGTTAATTCACAACGGGCTGGAGGAACAGATCAAACCTTGGGGGTTTCTCTGGCCTGTGATAGGCCCGGGAGCGAGTTGCTCTGAGCTGGGGTCACCTTAGAACGAGAGCTGAGCAGATGTCTAAGGCAATAATTTCATCTGCTGTCTAGTGAAGAGAGACAAGGCTGTCCCAAGGGGTGGCACAGCCCGTCCCAGACAGACATCTGAGACACCTGGGGATGAACATTGGTCTGGTTCTTTTAAACCTTCTCTCTGTGCTGGTTTAAAAGTGTGTGTGTGTGAGTGGCTGGGTCCAGTGACCTGCACAGAGGACACATTCAACAACCAGGTGTCTGCTGTTCAGTGAGGTGAATCCCACACTTTGTGTCTCTGCCTATCACCTCCAAAAGGGGAGAATAAAAAAAGGGAGAATAAACTCCTTTTTTCTTTTTTCTTTTTTTTTTTAATTTACCTTGGAAAAAAAATCCTTAAAACCCGCCTGTCTTGTGGCAGAGCTGCTGACGGAAGGTGTGAGAAGTGGAATACAGTGATCATGTGGATGGTTATGATGAGATTTATTGCTAATACAGGACCGAAACATTGCCAGTGCAGTGTCTAAATAACACCTCTGTCACCTGTTCCAGTGGATTATGGAATCATCAGGTCCCCCCTGTTGGATCAGGAGCTTCACTGACACTCCCTTGCTGACTAAACTTCTCAGAGAAGTCTCACTGCAGTTCACTCCACTTACAGTCTCAGGTTTGGTCACAAACTTTTCCTCTTTGGAAGCACAGGCTGAGGAGTTTTTTTGCTCCAGGGTGGAATTTGGAAGGTTTGGAGTAAATCCTGTCCCTGTGCCATTCCCCCCCCAGCTTTTTGACCCCCAGTGTATCAGCTCTTCTCCCACTTTAAGGAGGAAAAATTTCCTTGCTGTCAGTGGAAACCATAAGTGGTGAAGCATATTTAGCTCAGGAATCTCTTGGAAAAATCCAATCCCTGAGTGAAAAATCACAGAAAACTGGAGTAAAGCAAAGGCTTCCAGGGCCTTTATGACTTATACTTCAACTAAGGTTGTTTTTTTAGCACATGTAGGTTTGCTGGGAGACTTAGAAAATCTATTTGCCTTCTATCATGAGCCAATTCCTGTGACCATTATTTGTCTTTTCTGTGGAATTACAGCCATAACACAAGTGTTGCAGATGATCCATAACCCTCAAGGCTGCCCTGGGGTAAAAGGGATGATTTTCCATCGATTGCCAGTGCCTGTTCTTTATGACACTGTTCCTGTTATTCATGGGAGGCTCCTATTGACACTTTTCATTTCAGCTGCTGTGAGGAATGAAAGCAAATTATCTCCCTTTATCAGTGTCACATCAGCCAGGGCAGATGGTCCCATCAAATCCACCTTGCAGACCAAATACCTCCCTCCCCAGGAAAGGTGAAAACATCCAGACCTTTTTAAGGGATGACTTTATTTACCCATCTGGTCTCAATTCAGTCCTCTTTTGAACCAGGAGATGGCAGGAGCTGAGCCAGGAGGGATTTAGGTCCCTTCCCAGTCAAACCATTCCATGATTCCATGATGATTCTCTGATACAACTGCAGCACGTCCATGGGAGCCCAACATTTTAACAGGGCAGGGAGAACTCCCAGCTGGGAATGGATGTGGCTCTGGATGTGGCAGGATGTGGGAATGCCAGGGCTTGGTTCCTGAGGGATGGGGTGGCTTTGGGCTGGAGATTTTATCCTGAGTACCTGTGGGAGTGTGATTGTGTATTTATGGACAGATGTTTCCCAGATTTCACCTCCTCCTGGACCCACCACCCCCAGCTGCCCCCCCAGTTTCACCTCCCCTGGTGTGTTTGATTCTCCAGCATCCCAGAAACGCTGCCCTGGCAGAGGAAGGGGAGGGTTTCATTTTTTTTACTTGCTTACTGAGAAGAGAAACAATGCTGGAAGCCATGGATTTTTTTTTTTTTAAAGTCCTAATTTTGCTTCTTGATTAAACATTTAAAGGATGGCAGAGGTTCCACAGTTGCTTTAGATGTATCAAGCTAATTTAGCCCTGGCAGCCTGCCAGGAACAGGGACACGATTTGCTTCAGAGACAACTTAAAATCAGGGTTTTTTCAAAGGAAAAAAATCAGAGCAATTTACCTGAACTGGGTGATCTTTTGAAAAAGAAAATGGATTTGGGGTTCTTTGTGCTGAGTGGAGGGGAAGCAGAGCTTCGATGCTCCGGTTCCAGCTCTGCCCGTGGTTCCACCAGCGAGGAAATACTGTACGGGAATGTTTTGGTTTTTTGGTGTGGTTTTTTTTCCCTAAATGTGCATGGGGGTTTCAGCTGATTGGTGGGAAACCTGGGAAGAGCTGGGTGAAGGTCTGCATGGGGAATTTTGTTCACCAAACAGCATCGTGGGCTGGGCTGAAGCGGAGCCTTCCCTGCTGCGCAGCGGCCTCACGTTGCACCAGGGGAATGATCAGGTTGGATAGTAAGGAAAATTTCCTCACTGGAAAAGCAGTCAGGAACGGGAACAGGGCAGGAGTGGAGTCGCCATCCCTGGAGATTTCAACCAACAAGGCCACGTGGCACTTGCAGACCTGGTTTGTTGGTGGGGTTTGGTCAAAGGTTGGACGAGATGAGCTCGGAGGTTTCTTCCAGCCTCGAGGATTCTGTGATTCCACGATGGACTGGGGGGTTCTTCCTGCAGATACTCATGTGCATCACTGGGCTCTTAAAGAGCCAGTGCAGAAGGAGGGACAGTGTCTCACCTGCTGTGAAGCCTGGTAAGACAAACCTCACCTGGGAGCATCTGCCCTTCCCAACCATTTGAAGGCATTTCCCAGGAGCCACGTCGTGTCCTGTGCTGGTGCCTGGAAGGAAAGGTGGGAAATCATTTTAATTCCCAATGTCCACGTGCTTAAAATGATCCCCTGCCTTGTGTTCTGGGCCCTGATCTGTGACGAGCTCTGTGTGCTCAGTGCCCAAGGAAAGCAGAGCTGCAAACCCGGAGCTCCCTGACGGGGGTGGGATTTGTGGCAGCTCCTTTCTCCTGCCAGGAATATCCACCGGGGAAGTGACTTCCCAGCTGGAGCAGCCACACAGGTGTGGGAATGTCCCTGCTCTGGAAAAACACTGGAGCTGGACCCAGCTGCCACCTCAGCCACGGTGTGGGCACTGCCAGGGTTAAACCACAGGTAGAATATTTCCTATAAAGCACAAATAAAACCCTTTCTCCCCCTATATTTTCTTTTTTTCTCGCTTTACATTTTTTAAAACTCTCAAATCAAGATGAATAGAAAAAAAAACCCTTATATTTTTTCTCAAATTATGTTTTTTTTCTTGCATTAAATTTTCTTTTATTGTTTTTTTTTTAATAAGAGCTTGATGAATAGAAAAAGTGAATTACATTGGTTCCAGTTTGCAAGGGGAGAGCAATTTCCACTGATTTAAAGGAAGAGACAGTTGGGGTAATGATCACACAAAGAGTCTGAAATTAGTCAATAAATAAAGTGCAACAGCTCATCCTGCTTCCACTTTCCTTGCATTAGATGCATTTGGGACTGAATTCCCAGGGGACAACACCTCTGAAACCTCAAATAAAACCCCATTTTGGACCTCAGGAAATTGGGTGCTTCTCTTTTGTGTTTCCACACTGTTGTTATTTTTCTCTTTTCTATTCTGGATATCTCAGAAAAACTGTTTCCATTTTAAGCTGTGTGTTCCCTGCCCACGACCAACAATTTCACCTCTGATTTTCTTGTGGGAAAAGAAAACAACACCCCCCCCCCAAAAAAAAAAAAAGAGGTGTTGATTTAGCTTTGTTTGTTAAAAAGAACTTGACCCAATAGGTTCTTCCAAATGTGTTGCATCTGCAAACTGAACAATCCCTGTCCAAGAATAGCTGTTCTCACTGGAAAAAAAAAACAAAAACCCAACCAAAAAACAAAAACCAGCAAACCATAAATAAAACAATTAGGGGTTGTGAAGATCCGTGGTCCTTCTCTGAGCTTCTTTTCTTCCCTTCCCTCCTCATTCCCCCTGGAAAGCTGCCAGCAAATCCATCATGATGGAGCAGTGTTGGACCATGTTTAAGATCTTTAATATCTTATATATAAGGCTGGAGGGTGCAGGGTCTTCTCGTGGGGTGGATTTGTGGTGCAAACGGGCCCCTTCGGGAAGGAAAATGATCTGTTCTCTGCAACTCCCCGAAAGGAGGGTGTGCCCGAGTGGGAGTTGGTTTCTGCTCCCAGGGAACAGGGGACAGGACAAGAGGAAACAGCCTCAGGTTGTGCCAGGGGAGGATTAGCTTGGATATTTTGGAAAATATCCAAAATATCCCCCTGGGGGGGGTTGAAAAGCCCTGTGGATGTGGCACTTGGGGACACGGGGCAGTGGTGGCCTTGGCAGTGCTGGGGGGTGGTTGGACTTGACCCCAAAGGTCTTTTCCAACCTTCATGATGGTGTGATGGTGAGTTTCCCTCATTGCAGGGGTGGGAGGGAACAACCTGGGGGGCAGCAGCTGGCAAGCTGGAGCTCTGGGGAGCCCTTGGGTACAGTTTGTGGGGGGACCTGCTCATTCCCAAGGCAATGAACTACTCAAGGAGTGGCTGCTGCCCCTCTGATGCCATGGAATGTCATGGAATGCCGTGGAATGAAAGGTGTGGGTTCCAGGAGGGGAGGTGAACCCAAAGGACCTGCCTGCAACGTCCTTTGTGCTTTTTGGGGTCTGGGTTGTCTTCACCCCAAAGCTCTGGCAAGGGATGGAAGGGGCTCACCTGGTGCCCAGGGATCCTGGTCCAGCTGCTCCAAGACAGGAATTGTAGCAGGATTAAGGCAACAGGCTGAGCTGGAGTTTATTTACCATCATGTTGCCAGCTAATTTTATCTGAGTTTTCTGCAGAGCACTCTGTGTCTCTCCTGAGAAGACTTGGCCCCGTTTCTCTTCTCTCTGAGATGAATTACTGGAACTATTTGGACATTTTTGCTCAAACACAGGAACGTTAACGTTGTTTGCAGCCCTACCAGTGGTCAAACAACAGCCAGTGCTGAGCTCAGCCAAGGCTTGTACCCAGTGCCTGCCAAATGTGTTACTCACAAATCTGTTCCCTTCTCCTCCCTCCACCTGTGGTGCTGCTGGGGATGGAAGGAAACTTTTCAAACTCTCATGTCTCACTGCAGGCAAAGCCATGTGAGGAATGTGTAAATAGTTCCAGAGAATGTGAACCACAAAATGGGCCGTTTTGGCTGCTGAAGTTCCTGCTGCTCCCCCTGCTTATGGACCACAAGGACTGGGATGACCTGAAGAAAACTGGGCACTAAGCCAGGCTCACACCTGCTTGGGAACAACTCCCTGGTGCATGTACAGTCCTACCTGAATAGCAGCATTCAGAGGCTGGTCTGAAGAAAGTTTTGCCCAAAAAACCTCCGAAAATTCACTTTTATGGACTATTTACCATTAAAGTCCTTACTCGGAACAGACCTAATTGTATAGAAAGCACCAGGGGCAGTTCTGGCTCAGGCTCTGTGGGAAAGGTGGCAAGACATCAGCTCTTCTGCTTGAAGAGAACAGTTTGAGAAGTGGTTTAAGTGTTTTGCAGCCCCCCCTCACCACCAGAGGTTCTCTCAAGGGGGTGCCCAGTGTCCTCAAGGCCGTGACCTGAAGTATTGCCAGGTATCTTCTAGGGAGGCTCCTAATTCAGGTTTTATTTGCCTGTGGCAACAAACACATCTCATGCTTGCTCACACACAGCTTCTGAAAGTGTTTCTGAGCTCCCCAGTGGCTTCCCCTGAACTCCAGGATTCAGGAATGAGCCAAACCTGCCCTGTGTGTGTGGCTGCAAACCAGGGAGGCTCCATAACAATTTCCATCCTCCCTTTGCCCACATCATTCCTTCCCATTGTCTTCATGGGGAGAGGAGAAAACTCTCAGTGCTCTCTCCCTCGCCCACCTGAAGAAGCTGCTCCTTCTCTCTGGCAGCTCTGCAAGGGGATAAACCCATGGAATTTCTTTGCTTCCTTGATTTTGCCCAATATCCTGTGTGTGTGACCCTCACAGGTGACTGATGGACACAAAGAGGATCCTGCAGAGCCATCCTTTGCTTGTCCCAGTGGTCCCACTGTCCCTCACCACACTTGGGGACATTGGATTTTACTTTTCTTCCCCCTCAGGCAGTTGGGAATAAAACATTTCTTTTAAGGCATTCAGGTGCAGGAGCTTGGCCTGGAGTTAATTCATAACCAATTAACTCCAGATCGTTAATAGGAGATTTGTAAAGGTTAAATTGAGCACAGCCCTCCCCCAAATGCAGTTCCAGGCCAGGAATATTCATGTTTCTCCAGGGCAGAGTGCACGTGTTCAGAATCTGCTCTGATGTGCAGGGAGTGACCAGGTGTACAAGTTAATTGGCAATTAATTAACTGCAGGTTAGAGAAAGACCAAGCAGGAAAAAAAAATAACAAAAAACCCCAACATCTTTGCTGTGTGGTGTGGCCTTTTCCTGAGTGCCTTCTGCAGTTCAGAGAGGCCCTTTTGGGAGAGAGAAAAATCCTGTGGATGAGGGAGACCCAGCACGTGATCCTGGCGAGCCCAACACTCCCCACCAGTCACCCAGTGCTGCTGTTCCAGCGCCTCCCAGCTCCAAACCCACCTTTAATATCAAGCTTCAACCCCACAGTGGCAAACTCAGTGAACAGGCAGAGACTGGGGGTTGTTTTTCTACCAGCTGGAAGTTTGGGTTTAGTGAATTAACCCGGTGACAGAAGCACAAGAGAGCCCAGCACAGCAAGGGCAGGGTTAGGTGGGATTTTGGGAAGAAAAAGGCAAAGAGAACAGTCTGCAAATGTATGGGGAGCTGCTGCAGAGAGGACAGGAACAGGGTGTGCTGTGTGACCAGTGAGCAGGACAGGTAGAACTGGAAATAACGGGTTAAATGACTAAATACTATCCCCAGTAAGCACTGGAGTAGCTGGGGGGGATGGTGAGTCTCCACCAGCAGAGGCAAAGGCATGGATTAGAAAAACATGATGATTCAGCAAAGAAAACCTGCCTTGAGTGGGAAAAAGCTCCAGGGGTTCCCTGAAACCCCTGGACACTCACAGGTTTCCAAAGTGTCGTGCTGACCCTCTCTAAATGCTCTCCAGCCGTTACAACCTGCTGCTTCCATGGGCAGGGATCTTAAAATGTGCCAATTCCATGGGCAGGGATCCTGTAAGCAGTTATTTCCATGGACAGGTGCCTTATTACCTGCCATTTCCATGGGTAGGGATCTTAAAATCTGCCACTTCCATGGGCAGAGATCCTATAACCTGCCATTTCCATGGACAGGGATCCTGTAACCTGCCATTTCCATGGACAGGGATCCTATAACCTGCCATTTCCATGGACAGGGATCCTGTAACCTGCTATTTCCGTGGACAGGGATCCTATAACCTGCCATTTCCATGGACAGGGATCCTGTAACCTGCTATTTCCGTGGACAGGGATCCTATAACATGCCATTTCAGTGGGCAGAGACCTTAAAATCTGCCACTTCCACGGACAGGGATCTTAAAAATCTGATATTTCCGAAGGCAGGGATCTTAAAATCTTCCAATTCCACTGGCAGGGATCCTGTAACCTGCCATTTCCATGGGCAGGGATCTTATTTTCACTCAGGTGCTCCAGTTACCACCGTGAAGTTGGATGGGATGTGTCCAGGCCTTTGTGATTCCTCCCTGGCTCAGAGCCTGGAGTTTTCAAGACTATGACATTATTCCAGCCCAATAAAAAATAATAACTAAACCACCTGTTCTAGGGACCATCTGTCCCAGGGGAGTAGTACAGAAGATGATTAATGCAGGACTGGAAAGGACATTCCAGCCAACTGCACCTTAAGCACCATTAACACCATTTTATGAATCTACCCAAATTCATTTTAATATTATATATATTTCTTACTCTCTGCTACTGTGGGTGGGAGCTGTTCCACAGCCTCCTTCTCATTTTTTTCAGTCTGTTTGGGGGTTTTTGTGCTGAGTCTGCCCCCACCTTTAAAAAGAAATAAAGATCAAATCAGCTTATGATGCAGAAGTTGAAATGATGCTGCTGCCTTTTTTTTTTTGGTACCATGTTCCAAATGAGTTAATGTCCCATAAGAGAAAGGCACTAATGGAAACACAGGAGCAACTGAAACCTGAGCTGGACATTCCTGCCAAAGCCCCTGGCAGGAATTAGCTTGTTACGACTCCAAATCTTGATATATTATGAAAAGGAGGTTAAGTCTATGGATTTCCAATCCCTTCAAGGCAGCATCAGTGCAAACTTTGATTTGAACACACATAACAGTGTCCCACGTGCAGCAAAAAGGAAAGGACAAAGCAGGTTTGTGGCATGTGAACTGTCACAGAGCCGTGTTGGAGTCCCAGCTTTGCTCCGAGAAAAGCTTTCCCTTCCCTGCCAGCCACTGCTCCAGAAAAACCTCGGCTCCAAATGAGCCCAACGGGACAAACGATTTAAAAACGGATGCACTGGCCAATCCATCACAGTGCCCACAGTGCACAATCCCAGCCTGCTGCCAGCGAGCCCTCCACAGGGGAGCATTTGAGCTGGGAGTGACTGAGACGGGTGCTCTCAGGCAGCCTCCTCCCCTAATTCCCTGAGTGACTGCTCACGCTGGGCTGGGGGCTGGCAGGGGAGCTGGAGCAGAGCACTGGCTTTCCTGGACTTGAAACTGGGTGCATCTCCTTGGGGCTTCACTTCTGAGCTACACAGGGGGATGGTTCTTTTCCAACAGCTCCCTGTTTTCTCCACCCCAAATTCTTTCCGATGCTTCAGCCCCAGCCACTGAGTGAACACTAAACCAACCAGAGCTGAACAAACAACAAGAAATGGCAGCTTTGGGCCACCAGCAGCTTTTCAATTACTTGTCTGTTGACACCCCCTCCACCCCACCCTCTCTGCTGTTGCTTTATAATGCACAACTCGTGCAAAACAACCTGCCGGGTTTCAAATCCTTAACAGCAAATCGGCTGGAAAAGCAGAGCTTCCCCCCCAGCAGCTGGTGCAGCTCTGGCTGCCGCGAGCCCTGAGCTGTGAGGAGGATCTGGGGGCTCTCTTGTGAAGCAAAAGGACCTGGGGGGCAGGTGGGGTCATTCCTTGAAGGAAACACTTGTTTTCTCTCTGTTTAATGAGTGTTGTCACGACCAGCACCCCCAATTCACCTTCTGGGTGGGCTGAGGCTGCTCCCAGGGGGTGTCACCCCCATTCATCTGGTGGCACATGATGGGGACCCATCTAAAGAAAGGTGCCCTCAGCACACAGCAGGTGGCTGACAGTCTGCCACGACAAGGGGACTTCTCAGTTTCAACATTTGGACCAATCCAGGAGTATTTTCTTCCGTATTTATCTCACTGGTAAGGCCAAAAAGTCAAGGGTCCACCTCTCAGTGGGAGATGCTGGACAAGCTCCCAGCAGCTGCAGTGCAAGGAAATGAGAGAGTATTTACAGGGGCCTGGAGTGGCAGGACAAGGGGGAATGGCTTCAAGCTGAAAGAAAGTAGGTTTAGATTGGATACTGGGAAGGAATTGTTGGCTGTGAGGGTGGGGAGGCCCTGGCACAGGTTGCCCAGAGAAGCTGTGGCTGCCCCTGGATCCCTGGAAGTGTCCCAGGCCAGGTTGGACGGGGCTTGGAGCACCCTGGGCTAGTGGAAGGTGTCCCTGCCCATGGCAGGGGGTGGCACTGGGTGGGCTTTGAGGTCCCTTCCAACCCAAACCATTCCTTGACTGTGATTCTCAGTTCAGCAGTGCAAATAGTCTCCTTTTCCTTCCCCCCTCTCTGCTCTCCTGCAGCCCCTGCCCTCAAACCACAGGACAGGTTTGGAGTCAGGATGGATGTGCCTCTGGGAAAGTGCCAGAACAACAAGGTGACAGCAGAGGAATGTGATGTTTAGCCACAGGGTCTGCCCAAAGCTTCACTGCTCTCAGTAGTGACACAGCAGGAAACATCTGGAAGCAACATAAAATGATTGTCTTATAAAAATGTACTGGATGGGCTCAAAATGCCCTTCTGTCCTAAGATCTCATCTTCCAAGGGAACAGGTTGCTGCTCTGTGAGGACATGGCTGTGTAAAATAAGGCTGATCCCAACCTCCCAGAGAACAGCTTTTACTCTTTCCAGCACCCCCCAACACACGACATTTCTCACGAAACCTTTGCTTGGCTGGGAGGTTCAGGTTGATTCTGAATTTTCCTTACAACCTCTGAACTAAACTGGGATGTTTATGAGGTAGCTGGGCAGCCTCTCACTCCAAGCACAGCATTGTGGTGGAGTTGAACCTGAGATCCTGCAGCTGAGCAGCTCCACAGCCACGGGATATGATCCAGGTGAGCCCTTCAAATAAAGACACACCTGAAGCATCTCTGAGGTGTCCTGCAAAAAGGGAGAGACACAGAAATCCACAGGATGTTTTGCTGAGCACAGGAACAGGGAACAAAGACACAGAGCTGAAAGGAAGAAGCTGTGACAAGCCTCCCCAGAAGCAGTGAGTTAAATATAGCCCCTGGATTTTTCTCATTATTAGAATTGGGAGCTGAGCTAAAGACAATCAAATCTCATGCTTGGATTCATAGGCTGCTGCAGGCAGCTGGAATGAACCCCCTCCCTCCCATGTGGCACCATACAATTAATCAGAAGAGTTAGTAAAACTATTTAGTAACTACTAACTGTTTCTAATAATTAAACTCAGCAGATTTGCTTTGGTTCCTGGTCCATCACTGCTCCTGTCTGGCCACAGGCAGGGCCTTTTTCCTGCTCTGTGCCTGAATTCCTCACTCTTAGGAAAGGAGACAGAGCAACCCAGTTGTCCTGGAAAAGCACCAGGAGATGAGGATTGGTGGGCACCCTCATTAGTAAGGGATTATAAAGGTTTAGGATTTGCTTGCTGGGAAGTCTGTCAAGCACTGATGGGCCTTGGAGCAGTGGAAGGGCCTGGCACTGTGAGATCCAAACTCCTCGAGTGTGGAAGGAGGAGATCACCTGGAGCAGCTTCTCCTCTAGGGCTCTGCCCTAGTCTTTGTGTCTGTAGTCAAATCCATTCAGACAAATTGGTTTTAAATTGGGGTTAAAAAAAAAGAGGGGGGAGATAAACCCACACTGAATAAATTGTACTGGTTTGGGGAAGGGATAATTGTGTTTTTCACCTGTCAGGGGGAGCTGACATTGAGGTTTCCACTTGCCAGCTCCTGTTTCACCCCAGAATGGCAGCAGTGGTGTGTGTTCCCCACTTTGACTCCTCAGGGACTCCTCTGTCTGTCTGTTCCTCCCTGATTTACAACAGTGCCCCATGCAATTGTGTCATCGGGCCAGAACACAGGCTGGGAACTGCAATTTTGCTTCTCATTAGGGGTGAAACTTGAAATGGCTTCCCACAGTTTGCCCTGAGAGATGTCAGGTGGCATTACTGCCTTTCCAGAGGAAATTAATGCAATCAGCAGAGGCTGGAAGGCTCAAGGCAAGGGTGTGAGGAGGGGACAGCTTCCCCCAGCTCCTGCTTTGAAGGTGACTCCCTGCAATAAATGCCTTTAAGTCGTTTATTTGACGCCTGGTCTCGGGAGCAGTGGCCCTGCTGCAGATCCCAAAGAGCAGCCCCACACTGGGATGAGTTAAGGGGCACAGCAGAGACAACAAGGAACGATTAACCCTGGAGCCAACTCCTCTGCCAGCTCCTGCAGCCCTGGGATGGGTTCCCATGGGAATCACTGCCCCTGGTGCTGTGCTGGGATCTGGGCTCTCCTCAGAGCTGCCTGGAAGGTGTTCCTGAGCAGGGATTCGGCACCAGAAATCCAGGGCCCGCTGGAGCGGAGTGGGAATCCTTCCCGAGCACCAGGAATGGCCAGAAATCCTTTAATCCACGTGCCTAAACAGGACCCGGGCTGCAGGGTTCCCAATCGCCCTCCTGCGGGAGGGAAAGAGCAGAATCGGGCAGGAATCATCGGAATTCCCGGGCTGGCAGAAAGGCAGGAGGGAGGAAATGGAGCTCTGCAGGATCTTTCTCCGTAGGGGGGAGTGAATTCATCCCAGAGAGCAGTTGTTAGTGGCTGATAGAGTCTGAATGGCGCTGATGGCCCCGCGCTGGAGTGTGTGGGAATAACAGGCTCGTTATTTTTCCCCGGGCATCCCTCGCGTTCTCAGGGTGATGGAGGGAGTGCAGGGGGTGTGGGGGAGTCACTGATTGAAGGGAGGCCAAGAGAGACGAAGAGGAGAAACTTTGCAGAGTGTAATTGCAAGGCGAATAACTTCACTAGGAGA
Source organism: Myiotriccus ornatus (assembly GCA_036023395.1). Lineage (NCBI taxonomy): Eukaryota > Metazoa > Chordata > Aves > Passeriformes > Tyrannidae > Myiotriccus > Myiotriccus ornatus. The sequence goes on along the minus strand of JAYRBT010000081.1, from coordinate 4,045,854 downwards.
GGGAATCAGGGTGTTATGCTGACAGGGGATGTGCAGGAGCTGCGTCGCTGCACGTGGAGCTCTGCAGAACCAGCCTTGGGAAACCATCCTGCAGCAGCTGGGGCAAGGATTGTCCCTCCTGCCACTCCCACTGAGGAGGCAGCAGAGAAAGCCCTCTTGGCCACCAGGCCTGGTGAAGTTCAGCTCTGAGCAGAAGCTCATGAGCTGAGGCTTTGTCCCCAGGACTTCCCTGACCTCATCATTCCCCCTGTTGCTGTTTCTGTGCTCAGTCCAGCTCTGCCCCAATTTGGCTGCAGGTCTGACAGCAGCAGGGTGGGCAGTACCTGCTGCCCTGGCTCTGAGCAGGGGGGTGAGTGCAGAGGGGATGTGCTGATGGACAGAACCCCCTAAACCAGCCCTGTGACACACACGGACCCTGGAACGCTCCTGGGTTTCTTCCCCCTGGGCAAGAGAACCAAGCGGCTCTTTGGCTTCTGCTTTGGCATTTACTGAGCCAAACTCAGCAGAATTTGGACATCTTGGGGGCAGTGGGGAGTGGCAGCACCTCAGAGTGGATTAGCTTTGTCTACCCTGAGCTGAGCTCTGAGCTGAGCTCCTCCTTGGGGTCTGAGGACTCTGATGAGATCCCCTGGAGGCACAAAGCCTGTGAGCTCCTCAGACCACAAAACCTTGGTGTCCCTGTTCGTGTCTTCAGTGGCCACACAGGTAAATCCCATTGCCATGTGGATTTTGACAGGTAAAAGGACAATAAGTGAATCCACAGGGACAACCTTAATTCCTTTCACAAAGAGCTTGATTTTCTCCAGGCTTTTAGGTACCGTTATTACCTGGTGTTAGATCAAGCAGAGCTGGAAAAAACAGAGAAGCTTCCAGGCACAGTTGCCATTATTCAGGCCTGGAATAGAAGCATCAGATTTGGAAGCTAAACAGGAGTTGAGGATGATTACTCAGAGTTTAATTAGAGACGTATCAGTTCGGCTCTGGGAGAAAACGGAGGTGGGACGGGCTCAGCGGAGCAGATGTTGGTTGTGGGGAGGGATGTGATCACGTGGATCTCCTGGGAGAAAAATGGAGCTGGTTGGCTCAGAGAGCACAGAGAAGTAACAGCTGAAACCAGTATTTCCATTTGATCCACGTTCAGTCAAATTCCTGCTGCTGGTCGGGGCAGGAGACTCGATTTTCACTCTTCAAGAGACTCGATTTTCATTCTTCAAATGCTTTGGAGAAAGGGGGAAACCCAGTTTGTGCCCTGGGCCACTCACATGCTGGTGTCCTGTTTGATTTCACGTGGCTGCTCTGCAGGAAACCCTTTCACCACTGTCTCCAGGCTGCCTTAAATCCCGTTTTCTCCGTTTTCTCCTGTTTTATCCCTGCACAGTTTCACAACCTCGCCTCTTCGTTTATCAGCTTGCCAGGGAAGACAATAACCTTCCCACTGCCTGTGTTTCAGCAGGGCTTATTTTGGGAACGTGTACCACAGAACTGAGCAGGAAATGATGGACTGCCTGCAGAAAGAGTGACATTTCCTGAAATCCTCCAAAATGTTTCGTAAGAATTCCCAAATGTTCTGTTCAAAGCGGCACACGAGGACTGTTGTTAATATTCCACAGAGAAGCCCCACATTTGGGTGTGCCATCCCATGACTGATGCAGACAGGAAGAGGAGGAGGAGGTTAGTGGCACACAAGCCACCAAAAATCCAGCTTTCAATTGAAAAGCATTAAATTCAGCCTGAACTTTCAGCAAGGCCTGCCCAGTCAGTGTCCACATGTCCCACTGCCCTTGTGATGGCTGGGAGATGTGTCTGCCTGGACTCTCACCCTCACACCTGCCCTGCTTTGGCTACATTTCCAAGCCCTTCCCTTCAAATCATCAGCTCAAACCCCTTGACTCCCAGGAGTAATAATGAGGGAAGAGCCCCACAGGCACTTGAAGCAAAACTCTCACTTCTGAAGGAATTTTTGTTGGAACAAGGCCCAACATTTACTGGCCATTAGCTATTTCCCTCAGGTTCTCCTTTCTTTCTTATTTTTCCACCAAGCTCCTGGGTCTGCTGTGAAAAATCAAAGGGTTCTGATGCATTTTTTAGCACAATTTAGAATCTTGTGCTAAATTAAAAGTGACTCTGAGGTCGCTGCCTTCCCTCCTGCCTGGCACATTATAAGAATAGTGAGTATTTTGCTAATGTTTTCTTCTTCAGAGTTTAGTCTCTGATTTTTAGGAAGCTGCCTCACCTTTTGTTCTCTGATTTCTCTTCCCACCACCTCTTCAGCAGATAATCTGCCTCCTTGGGAGCTGAGCTCCCTGATGAATTCCTCTCCTCGTTCCTCCTTGCTCTGCCCTGAACCCAAAATCTGATTGTGGATTTAAGGGAGACAAAGCACAACTCCACCAGCTCTTCATCAGGGGGGAGTTCTGGGGAAAAAAGTCTCATTTTTAGTTTGCATTTTGTTCTCGTTCTTTCATTACCTTAAGAGCACTTTCCCAGCTTGACTTCCCTTAACTTGTATGCTCAGACTATTTCTGGTATTTAACTCCATCTCTGAGCACAGCAGCTTTTTTTTTTTTCCTTTTCCCTTCTCCTACATCTCATTAGTTTTTTCCTCCCAAACTTCTCTGAGCTGTAACTCGGGAATCTGCTGGGTCACACCCATCGTACAATTCACAAATGCACCGAGTCCCCACTGAAGGAGTTGGGAGGCAACGCCAGATGTCCAATACTGGGCTAAATTCCAGCTCTTTGGCACTTCCCTGCTATATCCCATGGGTCTTACCCACCTTTCTGTGGTCCTGGGCTCTTGCCTGGCCCTGGGAAATCTCCTTGCCTGGCCCTGTGTTGTCTCTTGTTTGGCTGCAGAATTAAATGCTCAAGATGTAAATGTGACCACACGTTATCCCCATATCTGTCCAAGGCAGGAGAAGTTTGGCAACATCTGACATCTTGTGTTTACACTCATGTTGTGTATTCCAGGCTGACAGGATTGCAGGATCACAGTCATGGAATGGTTTGGGTTGGAAGGGACGTTAAAGCCCATCCAGTGCCACCCCCTGCCATGGGCAGGGACACCTTCCACTAGCCCAGGTTGCTCCAACCTGGCCTT
>JAYRBT010000081.1:3997009-4009699 GCA_036023395.1 Myiotriccus ornatus | reverse complement strand
GGGAAGGGAATGGAAGGGAAGGGAAGGGAAGGGAAGGGAAGGGAAGGGAAGGGGCATCACAGGGTGATAGCTGAGAAGGTCTCAGTGGGAGCAGGGATGCTGCAGGTTGGCACAATTCCCATGTTATTTTTTTCCCAAAAAACCCTCTGGAAGAGTCTTGCCAGACCTGAGGAATGCAGGTGCTCCCAGAGCCTTCCTGAGCCTTCCAGGGCAGGAACTCTGCATTTCCTTATTGCTCCTTAAGTCCCCCTGCTCCAAGTCCCAGGAGGATCCAGGGAGATTCCCCTGAACTCTGCTGATGAAAAAGGAACTTGGGAGCACTCTGGGTATTTGTTGCCTGATTGCTGTAGGAATAAATGAATCAGGGAAGCACATCCAACAGGCAGTTCTCCCTTATTCAGAAACCAGCCCAATTTAATTAAGTCTGACTAGCACTTAGAATGGGGAAGGCTGAATCAATTGATGGGCCCAATACTCTGGAGAGTGTTTTTTATTGGAGGCTCTGTGTGATTCCGTGGATGCTTGAGCAAAAATTAAGAAGTAGATCCTCTCAAACCCCTATTCCTCTCCAGGCTGGAGGCTGTTGGGCTCATTTCCAAACTAGAGTTTCCATTCAGGAGTTAATTGGTCCCTGATCTTCCCAGAGACATGAATAGTTACTGAGTCTTGAGCCGAATCCTTTTTCCACTCACAGTGGTGTAAATCAGGAGTGACAGCACTGAAGGCCCAGAGTCTCCAGGGAAAAGGGATCAGGACCTTGGTGCTACAGGCCTGGGATGAGAGAGATTATTTAGAGGAGCATGGAGGGGCCAGGACAAGGGGGAATGGCTGATAGAGAGGAGGATTAGCGGGATATTGGGAAGGAATTCCTGGCTGGGAGGGTGGGCAGGCCCTGGCACAGGTTGCCCAGAGAAGCTGTGGCTGCCCCTGGATCCCTGGAAGTGTCCAAGGCCAGGCTGGATAAATTTGGAGCAACCTGGGCTAGTGAAAGGTGTCCATTTTTGGGTGGGAGTGGTGGCCACTGCCCCTCTCAGAGGGCACAAGGCTGTCCCCCCATCCCCACGTGGCTCAGGACTGTGCTGTGAGCTCGCAGAGCAGCCGGTGATGCCGGGAGTAGCTGGTAAGTGCAGATGTCACCCATCCTGCCTCTCTTTTCATGGGGTTCTTTCCCCCCTCTCCTGGCATTTCCAAACAGCCCTGACCACAGGCAAGCAGGAGGAATCCCAGGTTCACAGATTTCAGCAAAAATCCCCCAGCAGAGGAGTTCTTTGCAGGGGATTAGAGCGGGATCAGCGTGACACCCTTCAAAGGAACTCTGACAAAGCGAGGAAGCTCCTGGTTCTGGAGCATCCCCTGAGCACAGCCCCCCTCCCTGGAGCCATTCCCTGTGTCCTCTGCTGACCTGCTCTCAGTTCCCCGTGTAGGAATGTTTGAGCAATGGGGTGAAACTGGACTTGATCATGTGCTGTCACTGGGATTAAATCCAGTGCAGGCTCAAGAGGAGAAATAACCTGTCAATCCACGGCCAGGTGTCCTTGGGCTGCTCTGTTGTCCCTCTCTCTGTCCTGACACTGCACTCAGAGCATCTGCTCTGTGCCAAGAGCTGAACTCAGGGGCTCTTTGAGGCTGTAGAATCCAGATTTCCATGAATCCATCCACATAATCCAGGAGATCCGGAGCCTCAAGGTTGTTCCATCGCAGATCAAAGCGTGGAGACACCCCAGGGTGAGCTGGGCACCCTTCAGAATCAGTGGAAAATACAAGTCCCCAAGTGCCACATCCACATGAACTTTAAATCTCTCCCAAACCTTTTTGCATTTCCCAACTGCCTTTCTTTATCTTACAATACTTAGATGATTTTTTTCCCTTGTTGTCCTTTTTTTTTATTATTTTGGTCAGAGCAACAGTAAAAAACCATCACCAAGGGCAATTGATTGAGAGGGAGCTCCTGACACGAGAGCAATTTCTCCTTTAATTAGAGCCCTCAGTAGATCCCACTGGAAGAAAGCCCCTTAATCAGTTTTTAAGTTGGGCAGTGGAGACTTCCAGCAAGCACACAGAGTGTGGATGCTGATTTTCTGAAGGGCTCCAGCTCCATGCAGGAGCAAATGTTGCAGCTGGAGGCTGCACAGATGTTCCTGGAGCCGTAAACCAAGGAACAGTCCACACAGGATCGGATTTTGATTTCAAAGCTTAAAAAGAACAGAAGTGTTTCTAAGACTTCCCCCCTTCCCATTTTTTCCTCTGGGGAAATTAAGTTTCATGTTAAGCCACTGATTTATTCCTCACAGAAGAAAATGAGTTGTTGGAGGTAATATTTTTGTCGATTCATTTTTGAAGTCCCAGCGTCAAATCCTCCCGTTGCCTCCTCTCAGGGGCAGCATTGGTGACAATATTGTGTTTTAATAAACAACATGCTGGTTTCCATCCCACTAGTAATTATTCTCATTCTGCACACAGGATTCCTTCCCAGTTCCTCAGTCACTCAGTGTTTGGATACCAGTTCTTTACCAATCTACATCGATTTTGTTCTTCAGAACAGAAGGAATCACAGCCCTACACCTGAGCAAGTGTTTCCTCTAATTCCGAGCAGAGAAAAAGACAAAAGAGGACAGAAAGGATCACCTAAGCTGACCATTAATTACCTTCCAGGGAAGATTATTAACTGCTTAGTGAGCTGCTTACTCGAGGGCAAACGTGGACGGAAAAGCTTTTATTTTAATACAACCAGAGTGGAAGTGGTGAAGTCATATTGAATATTTGTTAGCTGTGACCCTGAGCACCTTCCCAGGATCTGAAGGAAGCAGCAAAGTTTCCCAGCCAGGGAATGAGAGAGTGGGAAGATTCGCCAGGTGTAAGAGGAGGGTTCACTCGAGAACACTGAAGTGTCAAATTAGATCAGGCCTCAGACCCATCTCAGGCCGTGGGTGCAGCTCAGAGAGGCCTCGTGGACAGACAGGTGGGAAATCCTCTGTTTTCCACTTCATCCTGCAGAAATGGCAGCTGATGGGGAGGTGTCCCTGTCCACGAGATGATCTTTAAAGTCCTTTCCCCCCCCAAAGCCTTCCACGTTCCCGTGATCCAAGACGTGGAGTTGCTGCGATTTCTGATCTCTCGTTTACCATTAACGATAAAATTCATGTTATTCTCACTGCTTAATCAAAGCTCAGTCCCTCTCTGGCTCCACACAGCTTCCCAAGGGTGTGATCCACTGCCAATTCCACGTTCCCCAGGGTGTGGACGCACAGGACACGCACATGGAGCCGTGTGGGATGGTCAATTCACCTCATTTTGGGATCCCTCCCCCCCTTGCATAGAAGCCACAGTAACACTTCCTAAAAACTCATTTAAAAACTCATTTCTTGGTCAGGGATAATGGATTCTCCCCTGGCTCCTTTACACTGGATGTTGCCCTGAAGGGATGCAGGGAATGCATCAAATCTTTTGGGATTGTTGGGAGTTTGGGGCTTAACCTTTTTTTAGCAGAACTCCTCTTTTCCCTTCCTTCAAGCTGAGCAGGAGTTCCCTGAGCTGAGTGTGGCTCTGTGGGTCTGGAGAGGAGAGAAAAACTTGGAAATGATAAATGCTGGGGAGGAAAAGTGATCTAAAGTTGCTGTCACATTAGGATGCAATTTTCAGGTCTGGTGTCTCGCGTTCTGCAGGATTTGGGCACGGATTGCAGGGCCCCCTGGAAAGGGAGGGCTCACCCTGATCCCAGGCACATAAAGCACTGGCTCTACATGGGAAGTGTTTCCAATATCCAATAATAAATAATAATAATGGGACCTTAAACATGTCTCCAAGCAGGGCTGAGTAATGCCTACCTTGTGCTCAGGGCAGTGCTAGTGCAGAGACCCCTCCTGGGGTGAGGAGAGCAGGACTTTTTGGGGGTTTATTTGAGCAAAAGCCGAGGAAGATTTATCTGTCAGCCTCTGCCAGAGTCTGGCAAGGCCATTGTGAGGTGCCAGCTCCTGCCACTGCCCCCCAAAATCCTGAGTGCAGGGGGAGGTGGAGAATTCCAGGCTCAGGCAGAGCTTTGCATTATTTCTATAGCAACATATTAAGCACCAGGGATCAGAAACCCCCTTTTGTTGCAGTAAATCAACTGGGAAGTGACAAAACCGGCAAGGGAAAGCCAAATATTCCAAATGCAGAGCAGAAAGCCTGGCTGGGTCCTCTCCCCACTCGCAGGCAGCACAGAGCACTCTGTGATCTGTCAGCCCTGGGGAAGGCACATAATTCACGGCAATAATTCTCTGAGAAATTTGCTCTGGACTGCAATTTCTTCCAGTTCATTCCCTCCCTGTGTTTGAATCACGTTTGGAGCTGCAGGACTCACAACCTGAGCGCTGTCATTGCTCTGATAAGCCCGAGGTATCATTTCTGATCCCGGGGCTGGCGGTGCGTATTATCCACTTCCCCAGCGAATATTTGCAATGCATCATTCACACCTGCTGATTTCCAGCAGAACCGGCTCCTTCAGCCACAAATTCCAGCCCCCAGCCAAAGAAAGAGCAGCTTCACCTGGGGGGGGGTTCCCATCGTTCCTTCCCCAGGGAAAGGAGCTGAGGTGCCACTGGGAGGCACAGAGTGAAATGAAAGGAATTAAAAGTCACCAAGTTTTGCTTTTACGAGTGGGGAAACTGAGGCACGGGGTGATGTGCTGGAAATCCAGCAGATTTATGGAGAAACTGGGTTAGGGGAATCGCTGACATCACCCTGCTCCTCACTGGGGTCCCCCTGGGCATCCCAGCTCTCCCTTCCCTGCCTTTCCAGCTGAGAAACAGACCCCTGAAGGCGTTTCCTCTGCTTTGAACCACCAGAGCAATCACCAGAAAAGGCTTTGGGAAGGCTTTTTTCCCACACACACACCTTGTAAAATCAGCTTTTCATGAAAGGTGGCCTCTCCTTGTCCCCCTCCTTGTCCCCCACCTTATTTCCCACCAGGATCTGCACCCTCAGGTGATGGCAGAGGGAGGGGAGAGGTGACATCTGCCATCACCACCCCGCCAGAGGACTGAAAACTTCCATTTGTCGGCACAGATGTTCCGCCCTGGATCCAGCAGTGACAAATCCCTGTCACTTGGGCAATCCAGCTGCAGTCACGGGGTCATTTTTGCTGCCTGGCTGAGGGGGCTGTGCTGCCTGGGCACAACCCAGCACTGTGTCCCCACTGCTGCCAGTCAAAGCCTAAATCACGCAGGGATGCAGAGGTGGGAAGAGCTCCTGGGCCTGCAGCAGCTTTGCCAGGGAAGCAGCAACACCAGGCAGTGGAAGGGCACTTGTTGCTCTTTGCCAGGCTCACAGCAGCCACCACGTGCCTTTGGGAGCTGGGCACCTCATCCTTCTGGTGCATTTAGGCTTAAAATGGGAATATATTCGATTGGAAGTGGCAGCTAATGAGGCCAGCCCGGAGGCAGGAGCTGCAGTGGGGTCTGGGAGGCTGGTGCTCATCTCCCTCCTTCTCCAGCTCAACCTTCTGCCTGATTTAACTGATCCCAACTGCTCGTGGCTCACTTTGATGCCTAAATCTCAAAAAGACCCGGCTGCAGAAGAGGCAGATTCCTGGGCCAGGATTCAGGGCAGTGTGGAAGCCAGCAGCTGGTATCCCCCAGGGAAACCACTGCACACCAGCCCAGTCACTCCACCGGTTCAGCTGGAGCTGCAGCTCCTTGAGACCCAACAACTGCTCACAGGTTTCTCTGCAGGTGCTGCAGCAGAAACCCTGGGTTGGGGGGGTGGGTTTGGATTTGCCTCCAGCCCCTGGAGACCCTTGGGAGCAGCCAGAGGTGTTTGGGGGGGGAGGCAGAGGCAGAGCCTGAGGCCACACCAGGGCTGGTGGGGCCGTGCCTGGTCACACAGAAAGGTTTGGGGAGCAGAAATCCAGGTTGCTGTGACCAGCCAGGAGCCTCTCCCTGCTGCAACAGGAGGCTGAGGATCAAGAGTGATATATATATATATATAAAAATTGTTTTCTCTCTGCTGGAGTGAGGTGAGCTCTGAAGCAAAACACTGAATCCTCCCTGCCACTTCCCCTGAGCGTGGGAAATGACTTCCCCTTGTGACAAGCTGCTGGTATTTTGAAGGGTGGCTGCTGAGAAGGTACTTCAGGCTGTGGATTTGCTCACAATTTCTTTCCCAGGGCTTCCAGTTCTCCCTCACAGAGTGTGATTGATCTCCTGAGTGGATGTGATGTTGTTTCTCCCTGGTGATTGGTGTTCTCCTGCACAACAGGCTAGAGAATCATAGGATCACAGGTCACAGAATGAGTTGGGTTGGAAGGGACTTTAAAATCATCCAGTTCCAACCCCTGCCACGGGCAGGGACACCTTCCACTAGCCCAGGTTGCTCCAGTCCCCATCCATCCTCCACACAGCCAAGATACAGACTGGGAAGATGAAAGGCAAGGGAAAACACTGATTTTGATTTGGGTCATGATTTTTCTCTGTTTAAGTAACGTCTGCATTGGAGGTACATATTTCTTTACAAGTTGCCTGCTTTTTATATTCCCTTTTTTTAGTTGAAAATTGCTGCTGTGCAAGTGTTGGGAAGGCAGCTGCAAAAGAGGTGCATTTCCCTGCTCAGACCCTGGCTGCCCACATGCAGATGTTTCACCTACAAAGTGCTGCTCACATCACTGAAGTCACCAGCTGGTGACTTGGACTCATAAATTTTGCAAAACCCTTCTGTGGTTTCAGTTCACCCCTCCCAGCCAAGTCATTCCAGGTCAGGTAAACATGAAGAGGGAAAGCTTGGGAGTGAGGTGGAGCCCATTCCCTGAAGCTTTACACCATTAATTGATTTGTAGTTGAACCCCTGAGCCTTAAGATGCCCTGTCTGCCCAGAGTCAGGGTCAGGCCATCAACCCCAGAGGTGTTTTCCCTCCTCACCCCGATCCATCTTAATGTCCAGAGGGGTTGAATCCCTTCCCTGGAGTCTCAGTCAGTGCCTGGAGCTGGAGAGAGGGTTTTCCTCGCACACAGGCCTTGGCTCAGAGCCAGCCCAGCCGCTCTCAACTCCTGCAATTAGTCAAAAATCTGAAGGTGAATTGTTTCCTGACAAAAGATGTGGGCAGATGGGGGGGGGGGTTTAAGGCTTCATTAGTGCAGGCAGTGGCAGGGCTGGGTGACCTGAGCCTGTGATGGAGAGCAGCTCCTGATCTGGATAATTAACGGGCACTGAAGAATTTGACAGACTGGGAGAACATTTCAGTGTGTGTTCCAGCAGCAGAGGTGATTGCCATTTCCATGCTGCTCCAAAACAGATGTGAACAGCCTGTGCTGATGAGCCTGAGGGGCCTGGGGGGCCCTGAAAACCAATGGACACCCCCACAGCCAGGGGCTAAACCCCCCCAGGGTTAATAATACTGGGCCATGTGCCCACAGGCCCTGCAGGGTTTGCCTGAGGGACTGCTGTGAGTCCCTGGGGGTGAGGACACAGCTCTGGCTCCCCCTCAGTTCACCCCTTTCCTAAATGATGAGGTTCTTCCCCCAGAGGGTGGCTGGCACTGAACAGGCTCCCCAGGGCAGTGGGCACAGCCCCAAGGCTGCCAGAGCTCCAGGAGGGTTTGGACAACGCTCTGAGGGACAGGGGGGGATTGTTGGGGTGTCTGTGCAGGGCCAGGGGTTGGGCTGGATGATCCTTGATCCTTCCAGCTCAGGATGTTCCATGACTCCCTGAGGACACTACCTGTGTGCTGCCCCTTCCAGGCTGATTTCACCACCCCTACAAAACCCCAGGGCTGCCCCTCACGTGCTGGGACCCCACACTCTGCACACACAGGGGAAGATTTCCCAGCCCCACAGTGATTTAATCATATTTGCAGGAGTCCTCTGTCCCATCTCCCCCTCTCCTTTCCCTCTGCCATTATCAATGTTTCCATTTGATGGCAAGCTGGAGTTTCCCAGGAGGCAGATCCACCCTGGGGGTGCAGCACATGTCCAGCCTGCACTGGGAATGAGCTGGGAAAGAGCTGCTCCCTCCCTGGCACACACATTCCCTTCCATCCAAGCAGGAAAGGAAAAGGGGTCCCTTTGGAACAGATAGACATTTCCCTGGGAAATTTTTTGGTTTTTTTTTGCTAGGACTTCATTGCAGCCTCAGGGGGAGCTGAGGACAGAGGTTGACCATCCAGATTTCTTTGACTGAGATTTCCAGCCAAAGCTGATCCAGACTCGTTTCTGTGCTCAAAAAAACCTGTGGATGTGGCAACTGGGGGTGTGGTTTTGTGTGGCCTTGGCAGTGCTGGGCTGACATGATCTTAGAGGGTTTTTCCAGCCTGAACAATTGTGTGATTTATGAACCTTCAGGCCCACGGGGGCTGCCTCCTTTCTCAGGAAAGGGTTTGCTGGGTGCTGTGGGAGGTGACCCATTGTTCCCATACACATGGGAGCTTCAACACCCTCTGGAATAACCTCTGGAATAACCATGAGCAAATCATTTATTTCCTGAATATGCCCCAGCCCTGCATTTGTGCTTAGGAAGGTGAGCGTGCTGGTCCCACTGATGATCCCAGCACAGCAGGAAGGGATGGCTCTCCCTTCTCATCACTGCCACACAGACAGCAGTGCTGACCTCTCTGCTTTCCAGGGGTGCAGTGAAACAAAGATAAATCAGGAATTGTTCATTTCCACCTTCTGTTTTCCCCGAAACTGTTCACTTCCATCCCACCCATCGTGCCCTGAGCTGGGCTGAGTTCAGAGCAAACCATTTTCCCCCTTCTCCTGCTGTGTTTGGGGGGTCTGGCTCCATCCACCAGCTCACATTCCCCCTGCTGTGGTGCAGGGCAAACCAGAGCTGCTGGATGGGTGAGAATGGGCAGCAGGAGCCCCTCCAGAGCTGTGAGGAAGCGTCTGGATGTGCTCTGGGAACAGTGACGAACTCCCACGGCCGGGACAGACATGAGCTCACTGCCCGTGGGGGAGGAGGGCAAGGGGGAGTGGTGGGACATGAGACCTTCAGGTCTCTCAGCTGTGGCTTTCCACAGCAAATGTAGTGAAAACAAGCATTGTCTTCATCATGTGAGACTGGTCCTCCCTCGCTCTCATTAATGCCATCAGCAAATGTGCTGTCTCAAGGCTCTCCTGCCTCGCTCTGCACTGCTTGGGTTCATTATAACCCATTGAATTCCTGCTCACTGAACCTCTGAAGGGGGGTGGTTTATGGGGGGGGCTCTACTTCATCCTCCTTACCACCTTTTCCCAGCCCCACAAAGGCCCAGGGGCAGCAGGGGAAGGTTTCATGTCATCTGAGGGCCAACCATGTCCTGGGGGGGCATCAGGCACTGGCTGGGTGAGGGAGGGGATTGTCCCACCCTCACTTGGAGTTCTGGGGGCAGTTTTGGGCACCACAATATAAAAAAAAAAAAAGATCTAAAGCTGTTGGAGGGTGTCCAAAGAAGGGACGTGGAAATGGGGCCTGTCTCAGTGGGAATCAGGCAGCAAACCCCTCGTGCCCGAGAAGCTCATCCCGTGCAATCCAACCCCGAGCCCAGAGCGCCTCGGTGATAAAAGCCAGAACCGACTCTTCTTTCTCCCCCCAGCTGCAAACCACAGCACAAAAAAATCCTAATGGGCCTCTTTCCCTTGTGCTTAATGGGCTGGGAGATTGTCAGGGCTTCCTGGGTGCTATGGGAGGTGACCCATTGTTCCCATACAAATGGGAGCTTCAGCACCCTCTGGAATAATCTCTGTAACAACCCTCAGCGAGTCACTTATTTCCTGAACGTGCCCCGGCCCTGCTGTCTGTGCTTAGGAAGGTGAATGTGCCGGTCCCACTAATGATCCCAGCACAGCAGGGAGGCTCCCCGGGGATGTGTCTCCCTTCTCATCGCTTGCACACAGAGGGTGACAGCAGTGCTGATCTCGCTGCCTCCAAAGCAGATGAAAAAGCCCCAGCCAGGAGTGCCTGGGGATGGAATGGGATGAGATGGGGGGGGTGTTAATTGAGCTGCAGATCAGTGAGCAGTGGGGACACTTCAGCACGGGGTCAGCTGGGAAATTACACCCCTGGGGTGTTTCTGTCACCTCGTAAACCCCAGGGTGGAACAGCACTTCTCTGCTCCTCTGTGAGCACCAGCGGCTTTGGAATTCCAGAGGAGGAATCAGTGGCTGCCGCCCGCGCTGGGGGGAAGGGTTTGGGGGCCAGAACTCCAGGGGGATTTTCTTTGTTCAGTGATGAACTCACAGAACACTCTGTGCTGCCCCTTCCAGGGCCAGCAGTCCCATCCCAGCTGCTTTCCCGGTGATTTTCCAGCCCAGGAACAGCTTCTGTTCCAGCCCATTTGGTTTAAAGGCCGGGAGTATTTTCCCTCCTAACCCATGAGAGCTCCTGGCTCATCCTCCCTCTGCTCTGTCACGGTCCAGGGGAACAATTCCCTGGTCCTTGGGTGAGTCAGTGCCTGCTGCATCCCTAAAAAAACCCACATTCCCTGCCAGACCATCCTGCTGGAGACTTTCTCAGCAATCACTTTTGGAGCTCCTTGGCAATTTTTCAGCCCACCCTTTTCTTTTCAAGCAGCAATAAATTGGGCTCTGATGGGTGAGACCATTTAAAAAATAGAAATAAGACTCTTTCAGTGACTCTTTTGGGATTTGGATTACCTTGTGGGGAGATAGTTATGGGTTTTCTCTGCAATGGTCAGGACACAGAGGGAGGAGCTGCTGAGGGGCTTTGTTTAAAAATGGGCTGTGTAGGGACAGGGCAGGGACCTGAACTGAGACTCTTGTGAGTCCTGGTGAAAGGATCCAAGCTCTGGGCTCTCCTCAGGAGGGTGAACAGCTCCTTTCTTTACAGCTTTTCTGAGCAGAGTTCTGAAGGGTCCTGTTTTCACATCAGCAGGGAGTGAAAATGGAAGCAATTCCTGTTTCCCAGCCATTCCCCACTGGGGTGGATCAGGGGCTGTCCCCACACGGAGGAGGAGGAGAGAAGGATTTCTGTCCAAGGCCAGGTTGGACAGGGCTTGGAGCAACCTGGGCTGGTGGAAGGTGTGGGAGTGGCACTGGATGGGCTTTCAGGTCCCTTCCCACCCAAACCATTCCATGACTCCATGAAGATGTTGGTATGGGATGAGGGGGGTAGTTACTGACGGGACAATGGTTTAAGGTGGTCACTCCACACCCTGAGCAGAGAATAAAGAGTAATTCTCTATATCAGAGGAGCAGCTGCTCCTCATGGAAAGAGAAGCTCTGGAAAGACTCCGCCTACAGAACAAAGTTACCTTGGAAAACAAGCACAATTATATGTAATTCTTAGTATTTACCACTACTGTTCTGCCTGTCTCTCGTTAAATAAATGCTTGAAACATCAAATCGAGGAGCAGAAATAACAGCACAAGAAATGGAGGAGGAATTCTGGAGAAAATGAATGATTAGTAAAGAAATGAAGAGCACCTCAGTGTACACATGTGCTGGTTAGCAAGTGTGAGTAATGAGTAAACCTGTAAAAATTAAACTGTGGGTTGTTTTGTGGCACAATGATTAAAAAAAGGAGAGTCAAACAGTTGGTGAATTTATTTTCAATGAATAAATGAATCAGTTCTGTTTTCTCCAGAGGAATCAAAGCAAACAAGAGAAAGGCTCTGTCTCTGTGCTCACAGCATTGTTTTCAAACCTCAGCTGTTCCAAAGCAGAAAATATTTGCAATGGGGAGAATGACTGGAGGAATTAAATCAGGGTGGGAGGTGGGGGGGACTCTTCAGCTCTGCTCTTCTCCTGCTATTAGCAAAGCCCATCAGGGTTTTGTCTTGGTGATGGGGAGTGATGCTCTGAGCAGAAGGAGATGAGAATGTCACAGGAGGACAGCACCTGCAGGAAAAATTATCGGTTCATTGTCCCCTGGGAATGTGATCCACACCCCCAGGAATGGGGGGGGGGGCAGTATTGCCTCCCTGCCCAACTGGAGTGAAACATTGCAGCTGATTTGTTAGCACAGGTGCTCTTCACTTGTCCGTGGTGCTGTGGCTGCTGCAGGTGTGGGTGTCTCAGGGAATCCTTCCAGCCTGGAGGGGCTTTGCTCAGCCACAGGAATTTCGGGGGCAAGGCAGCGGGTTTGCTGCAGCCTTTGGGCCGTTTGGACCTGGCAGGCTGGGGGGGTCCTTGGGGAAGTGGGAGCTGAGACCAGAGTTAGACTTGGAGACTCTCCGCCGATCCAGCCCTCCCCTGAAATCAGGCATTCCATCGAGTGTTTCATTCCCAGTTACAAACACTCAGAGGATTGTTTCAGGCTGGAGTGAGGTGAACTGGAGCCTTCAGCCTCTGTCAGGGAGTGATGCTGAGCAGTTTGCTCCCCTCCAAGTGCCCATTGCCACCCTGAGGCCACGGCCCTTCTCCTTTCCAGGCATCCCATTCCCAGGAAAGCAGGAGATCTGAGCCCTTCCCAGCCAAAGGGCAAAGGGCCAGCTCAACAAAGCATTGTTTTCCAAACGAAACCACTCTGCCAAACCCCATCCTGCAAACCCTTTGGGGTTTCTCCTTCACAGCAACACCCCAATCCTTCACGACCAGGGGAGGGGAGCTCCCAGTTCCTTCTTTTCTTACATGGAATCACAGACTGGTTTGGGTTGGAAGGGACCTCAAAGCCCATCCAGTGCCATCCCTGCCATGGGCAGGGACATCTTCCACCAGCCCAGGTTGCTCCAACCTGGCCTTGGACACTTCCAGGGATCCAGGGGCAGCCACAGCTTCTCTGCCC
>JAYRBT010000081.1:3963901-3983347 GCA_036023395.1 Myiotriccus ornatus | reverse complement strand
CGGGGCCCGCCACCGCCCTGCTGCGCGGCCCCAGCCCCGCGCCCGCCGCCGCGCCGGGGTACCGCGCCATGGGCCCGGCCGCCGCGCAGTACCAGGTGAGGAGCCGGGGGGGCACCGAGGCGGGGCCAGGGGGGCTCCGAGGGGCCCCGGCGAGGGTGGCCGTGCTGGGCCGGCCCGCGGGGCCTTGGCGGGGCAGCGTGGCCGGGCCTGGGCGGCATCGCCCCGAGCGGGGCCCGGGACCCCCGCCCGGAGCCCCGGTGGGACCCTTTCCCTGCGCGTTTTACTCAGGACGCCTCCTTCTTCCCACTCTCCCACTTTTTAGTCTCAAAGCCCGGTAAAAGTTTGTTCGGGCCCGTTCCCAACACGCAGCGGGGGGATCCCCTCCAATACCCCGGGGCGGGGGGTGCTGGGACCGTGAGCCCCGGTTCGGATCCGCAGCCACCCCATCCCGTCCCATCCCATCCCACGGCCAGGAACCGCCTGGAGCACTTTGTCTGCGTCCTTGGCAGAGGTGGAGGTAACCACGAGGTGTGTGCGGTGCAGGTGTGCATCCCCTCTGTATCCTCTCTGTGGATCCTCGGGAAGGAAAAAGAGGTGGTGAAGTGGTGGATGAGGAGACCAGGTGCTTGGTAATGCTGGGGGAAAGCAGCTCAGAAAGCAAACAAATCGCTCGTTTTGCAGCCTGAGCATCTCTTATAAGTGTTTTCAAGGCAGTAAGAGGAATGTTTACAAGGGCCTGGAGTGACAGGACAAGGGGGAATGGCTTACCACTGCCAGAGGGCAGGGTTAGGTGGGATATTCTTCCCTGTGAGGGTGGTGAGGTGCTGGCACAGGTTGCCTCATCCCTGGAAGTGTCCAAGGCCAGGTTGGACGGGGTGCTTGGAGCAACCTGGGCTAGTGGAAGCTGTCTGCCCGTGGCAGGGGGTGGCACTGGGTGGGCTTTAAAGTCTTTTCCCACTCAAACCATTCCATGTTCCTATGATATTCCAACAGTAAGAAGTATATCCTGACATACCCTCCTGCTCCCCCTTGCACACCCAGCTTGTCGGTTCACTCTGAGGCTTGTGCTGATTATTTTGGTCCTTAGTTTTCTGGTGTAAGGCTGAGTTTTCCGGGCAGGCTGGAAATGGAGGAGCCCAGTTGTGCAACAACACGTTCTCCCGGGCGCCGATGCCTCCTCCAGAGCTGTGCCTTATTTGCCTGAATTAAAACTTCAGAAATAGCCCAAGCTGAGGGAAATTCCGGCTTGCTAATGCAGGACGAGGGAACAACTTCCTCCTGCAGCCTGAAAAAAACGCCAAAAACCGGTGTTGGGAATGGAGCTGGCTCAGCCACGGCCGTAACTCGAGGCAGAGGCGAACGGGCGCTGGGTCTGCCCTGACCTTCCGTGGGGCAGGTTGCAAAATCCAGCTGGGAAGCTGGAGCCAGGCTGGAGCAGCCGGGTAAACAGGCTGGCATATGCTGGCTTTCCCCCCTCCCTGCTGCTGGCTGGGATCGCAGCAGGTGTTGGGAGCAGGGGGTGATGCATCCCATGCATCCCTCCCTGTGGCATCAGCCCTGGGGCTGCTGATGAGTTGCCACAAGCTGCATCCCTGTGCTTGGGAAGGGAAATGATCTGGAGGGTCTGCCCTTTTGTTTTGCAACTCCCAGGCTGGGAAAAACAGCCCCTCCCCGTGGCCATCCCTGCTGTGCCCAGAGGACTCCTCGGCTTTGTTAGTCCCGGCTTAATGAGAAGCATAATGAGTTATTTGGGCACCAGGAGACACAACAGGCCCCGGCCACTCCGGCGAGGGCTTAGGAGCTCTAATCGCTGGATTATGAAACATATGCTCGTCCTTTTGACATCCTTGTGGGCCTACTGGGGATTTACTGGAGGCTCAAATGGGGAATCCTAGAGGATGACTCCCTTTGGGAGTTCCTTTTGGGAGCTGATGTGTCCAGGGCAGCCAGGTGCTGGTGCTGTGCCTGGAGCAAGAAGGAGAGGGCTTGTCCCAGGAGGAGGGTGATCAGCTTGAGCTGTCATGCTGTGTGGGTGGTGGGTCTGTGGGCAGATCCCCCATCCTGATCCCTGTCCCTGTGCCTGGGGCAGCAGGGATGCTGAGGCTGAGCTCCAGCATCCACGTTGTGCTGTCCCACTAAGTTCAGTGAGAAAGGAGCGATCCTGTTTGTTCAGGTACCAGTTTTGGAGTTAGGAGAGTTTTTCCCTGAGTTACGGGACTGACACTGTGACAGGGATCCGTGTGGGTCTCTGTGGAGATGGGACCTTGGAAGGCAGTGCTCTGGCCTCCCAGTGACCCCAAGCTGATGCTTCACTGGTGCACAGAGGTGGCAAAATTAGGTGTCTCCATAAAGGGGTTTCGTTGGTATTTGCTGTCAAAACAGAGCCTGGTTTCCTGGGACAGGAGGCTGCTGCAGTCCAGGAAACTCCTAAGCCTGGAAGCAGCTCGGTGATCCCATCCCTGGACAGGTGGCAGTGGGAAGGAAAGCAGAGTTGTGCTTCATGGAGAAATACATGGAGACAGTGGGATGGAGGAGCTGGAGAAGTGTGAGTTGTTGGTGTGGAGCCAGGTGGAAGCTGGGGAGGCCTGGGCACGTCGGAGAGGACGTAGTGTGGAACGGGAGAAATCCACCCAGTTTGGGAGCAGAGAAGAACAATGTTCCTGCTCATTGGGATTGGCTTGAAGGGGGCCTGGAGACAACAGCCAGGGCTGGAGCTGATCCAGAAAGCTGGGATGCTGCTTGTGCTGGATGACCCCACCCTTCCCAAGGGAGAGGGTTTCCAAGGCAGGTTTCATCACAACCCGAGCCTGGAGTTGGTTTCAGCGATGATACAAAGCAGATGAACAGTGTCCTCTTGGAGCAAGGGGGAGGGAGGCAGCAGCAGAGACCGCCTGACAGTGAAGTTCTGGGAGAACAACATCTTCAGGACTTGCTACTGGAGGCCCTCACCCCCTCTGCCTCCTGGGACCTTGCCAGGAGCCGCTCCCTGGGCAGTTTGGCACTGCAGGGGTTTGTGCCAGGCGCCCATCCCTGCTCCTCCCCTGTGCCTCACGCTGGGTTAGCAGCTCCGGGGAGGAACCCAACACCTTTGTTCCTTGTTCCTGCTGCTGTTGTTGCTGCCCGTGTTATGATCTGGATCCCTGTGACCTTCCTTTCTCTGACTTGTAACATCCACAGCTCCAGGTGGGAGACCTTGGATGGGCAGGTTTGTCCTGACCCAGAGAGCTCTGCTAGTGCTGGAAACATTCCCAGCATGTGTCCTCAATCTGCTGGGAGGCTGTTCCTGGTGCTGTGCCCTTCTCCCTTTGATTTACTACTTCCTTGTCTATGGCTTTTAGCTGATAAGTGATCTGGCTCCTGAAGCTCCTCCTATATCCAAACCTGACAGCTTTTCCAAGCGTGATAAGATGCATGGGGCAGTCTGGGAGCAGTTTTGGGGCTTGCTGGGAGCTGAGGGAGTGATTGCAGCCTGCAATGACATCTTGATAGCACTACCACCTCCCAGATCAAGATCCCTGCCAGCACCAACCCAGGCTCTTCTTGGCACCTTCCCAAGAGGCAATTGCTCACAGATAAGGACAAACAAAGAAGGGGAAGCATCTTTTGGGGTGTGCTGGGTCCTGATCCATGCAGAGCCCTGGGTTGAGTGGTGGCTTTAGACAGCCGAGCTCTCCTTGAGCCCAGCCTGATCTGGGGCTCCAATCCTGTTTGAACAGGGTTTGTTTCTGAATCCTAATGGGAAGTGCTGCTGCCTGGGCATGAGGGGAGGAACGTGCAGGAAGAGCTCTCATTGCCTGGCCAGGGCTCTGCTCCCAGAGCCCCAGGCAAGGATGGATGTGGGCTCCCATTCCCTGACTTGTTAGCGTGTCCAAAGTTGGATCACATGTCTCTGGACGGAGCAGAACAGGACGTGTGATGGGAAGAACCTTTCCCTCTCGCTGTGGAGATGCCAGGAAGAGCTGTGACCTTGGAGAGAAGATGAAGAGGCTCTCGAGCTGTTTTTAGAATTGCTGCTTCGCTTCAAGCTCATTCTTCCTCCTGCAGACCCATCCTGTGATTTATTGCTTCTCTGCTACCAGCCCCTGATTTCTGGGCTGCCCTTCCTCAAGAAGGGGCCTCTGGCAGGCACAGGGGCTCCTGTCATGCCAACGAACATCCATCAGGAAGCCTCCCAGCCTGCCGGGGCATTGGGCTGAAGCTGAGCCTGAGCAGAGCTCCCCAAAGGCAAGCGGCCTGTGCACTGACCTGGGATGAACCGCTAAACCGCAGCCGGCCCCATCCGTTCCTTGGGCTTTGGCAGGGAACAGAAACAAGCTGTTTTCTGTCCCATTTCCAAAGGCTCCGCAGGGAAGGCTGGATGGGATCCAGCTTGTTCCTCGGCGCTGAGCTTGCACGGTTTGCCCTTTGTCCGCCCCGCTGGCGGGGAGGGGACGGGGTGGGACCCAGAGGGGTGGGCAGAGGGACAGGGGCTGTTCGACAGGAATGAGCTGAGGGAGGACTCCCTGGGTTTGAGCTGGTTTAATGAAATTTCCTGAGTTTAAGCCCTCCTGCATCCTGCTCATTTCCAGGGCTTCCAGAAGGGGCTGTAAACAGGCTTCACCCCCAGGGCTGCAATGCTGCTTCCTGGCTTCGCTGGAGATTTAAGGCTGCGCTTGTGTGAGATGGGTCGTGGCAGCCTTTGGGCAGGAGGTGAGAGGCTGATGCTGCCCAGGACAGGGGTGCAGTCCCAGCCAAGAGGCTTCTCTGTTAGAAATGTGAAAAGCTTGAGGGTAAACTGAGAGGAAAAAAACACATCCCTATGGAGGGTTCTGCCCTCCCTTTTATTGCTCATCCAAGTGATCAAATGCAGGTCCCTGGTGGGCTGGAACTCACTCCCCCGCCAGCTGAACTGTGGCTGATGGCTCTCAGGTGCTTTTGGAGTTGATGTTAGAGTTGAAGTATAACAGATCTGTTCATCCTTGTGCTGAACCTCTCCCTGCCAACAGAATTGTTTCAGCTGAGCAGTCTGGCCCTCCAAGGGCTCCAAAGAGCGGATGGACATGCAGGAGACCTTGCAGAAGGTGTTGTCACTGATATGGAGCTGTCAAAGACTCCCTCAGCTGACTTCAGCCAAGCCTCTAAATCTCTCATTTTGGGGATAGATCAGAATGTGACCCATGGAGTGGCAGAGGGAGATAGGAGAGGCCTCAGGGCATGACGAGACCTGCCCTGTCTGAAGGACAGGAGCTGGTTGTGGCTATGCCACCTCCAAGCAAGCTGCCAACAGCATTCCATGTGCAGGGAAGGGGCTGTGTAGTCATGTAGGGAACCTCCCTCGCCTTCCAAGCAGTTTTCCTTCAGCACTGATCACGTGTGGGCTTGAAAAACACCCAGGGCAGGGGTTTCCCTGCCAGCCATCTGCCTTCTCTGGGGAGCTGCAGGTTCTGTTTGCAGCCTCAGCGTTACACTGAGCTTCTCTTGGGGCCCAGGGATTCGAAATTAAAAGTTTCACAGCTGCTTCTGTTCCCCAGGAAGCCTTTGCAGGTGAGTCAGCACTGTTATGGGTTACACAGCCCTCGGTGCTGAACTGGCAAAACAATATTTACTGCGGTTTTTCGTTTTGCGAAGGGCGTGGGGCTCGGGGCTGCCCCTCCTCCCAGCCCTGCCACAACGGATTTCTTGATAAACCCGCCGAAAACTGTGTTCTCGCCTTGTGGTTTTTTTGGCAAAAAAAAAAAAAAGAAGGTGCTGCCGGCCGGGGCCGGCTCCGGGCGATGCTGCCACAGTCACGAGGAGTTGCGCAAATGTGGCCGATCCGGAGGGGAGAGGGGAACATCTGGGAGGCGAGAGGGGGAAGGAGGAGGCTCCTGCCCTGCAGCAGGGGCAGGTCAGCCAGCCCAGGCTCCGGAGGTGCCGTTTCAAAGGCGGCTGAGCGGCGCTGGAGCCGTGTCTGGTTGTGTAACGGGCTCAGCCTGTGCCGTGCGTGTGTGTTTTTGAGCTCCCACGTGCGGCACTAATCCCGGGGCCCCGCTGGCTGCCCGGCTCCCGGCTGGAACACGCTGCTCTTTTTCGGCGTCTCCCCCTTGCAGAGGCACCCGTGGTGCAGCTCAGGCTCCTGGGTTTGTGTTTCCCGGCTTTCCAGGGAGGTTGGGGTGTGTTTTCTGGGGGGGTGGGGTTGTGTTTTGGCTCCAGCTGTTTTCAGACCAACCCCGCGCTGCAGCTCTCGGTGAGAGCGGTGCCCCCGTGCCACTCTTCCATCCAGGGCGTGCTCCAAAACTGATCCCTGTGTGTGCAGGTGAGGAGGTGGCTTCCCTAGCTCCCTTCACGGCACGGTCCTGTGCCCTGGCAGGCCGGGGAGAGAAGCTGAGGGGATGTCCTGGCACGTTGAAGAGCCTGAGGCAGGGGAGAAATGTTGCTCTGCTGGCTTGGTGGCTCTCCCAGCCTCAAGGATCAAAGGATCCTGGGAAGCTGCTGGCTCAGCCCTCAGGTGGAGCAGGCTGGAGCACGTAGGGGCAGCTGGTGGGTCGTGGGGTGCTGTGACCCACTGTTGAGGGTCCCAGTGGGGTGGTGGGTGTTAACCTGTGAGGCCCAGCCACTGCTCTGGGAGTGCTCCAGGGCTGCCCTGGGCTGGGAACCCTTGCAGTGGTTGGGTATTGTCGCATCTCCTGAATTCCCTATCTGGGTCCTTGGAAGGGGAAAGATGGAGCTGGCTGCTGGCAGGGGGTGAGCTCTTGCTTCCTCCATCCCTCAGCTTTCTTCCTGCCTGCTGTTAGGAAGTGGGATTGCCCTGCTCCCCCCTCCCCCCCCGTGCTGCTTTCCAAAGAGGAACCCACAGCACAACTCGCGACGTTCCCGGGCTGCATCACTGCTTCCAAATGAATCCCGTTTGTGTCTTCCCTCATGTTGTGCTGCTTTACATCTGAACTGCAGCCACGAGCTGTGTTGTTAAAACCAGCCCCAGTCACTTAGTCACAGGAAGATCTTCTGCTGTGAAACTTTCTCCAGGCCACAGGAGAGCCCTGTTTCAGAAACATGTATTTATTTAGTGAGATATCCCAGCAGATACTGAGGTAGAAAAAGATGAATTTAATTTAGGGCAGGGTGCCCAGGGCTGTGTTCAGTAGCTGTTTGACTGTCTTTAAGATCCCCAGACCTCTCTAGGTTCCCGTTTAAGTGTTTTGGGTAGTGCTTTGCAGGCAGTGCCCTCGTGACACTCCAAGTCTGGTGGCTCCGGGCCACGAGTGGCTTCAGCCCTGTGCCAGCTGGCCCGGCGCGCTTCCCCTGCGGCTTCTGCTCCTCCTGCTTCTGCTTTCCCATTGCTCTTCCTGCAGCAAGGAAAGGCTGCAGCTCCTGCTGTCATTCCCTCCTCGCTGCCTTGTCCTTGCGGGATGCGCCCTCCGAGATGTCTCCTGGGGAAGGAGGCGGAGGGGGGTGGTTGGCAGGACCCAGCTGAGGTCAGGCCTGTGCAGGGCAGTGTTTAACTCCCGCTCTCCTCTCTTCCCACCAGCGCCCTGGGATGCCCCCCGGCGGCAGGATGCCCATGGCAGGGCTGCAGGTGGGACCACCTGGAGCCCCCCCGTACGGAGCAGCCTCCCCGATGAGGCCCGGCCTGCCCCAATCCATGATGGATCCCTTCAGGAAGCGCCTGCTGACCCCCCAGGCACAGCCACCCATGGCCACCCAGAGGAGAGGGTAAGGGGCTGCAACACTCTGCTCCAGGGAGGACACCCTCGGGAGGCAGGAGGAGGGCGGGTTGTCCTGCTGGGTCCTGGTTGCACTTCATGGAATGGTTTGGGTTGGGAGGGACCTTAAAGCCCATCCAGTTCCACGCCCTGCCATGGGCAGGGACACCTTCCACTGTCCCACGCTGCTCCAATCTGTCCTTGCCTGTTCCCAGGACTAACTAATCTGTACTGAAGGGATGCTGCATCACTGCTTCCAAATGAATCCCGTTTGTGTCTTCCCTCATGTTGTGCTGCTTTACATCTGAACTGCAGCCACGAGCTGTGTTGTTAAAACCAGCCCCAGTCACTTAGTCACAGGAAGATCTTCTGCTGTGAAACTTTCTCCAGGCCACAGGAGAGCCCTGTTTCAGAAACATGTATTTATTTAGTGAGATATCCCAGCAGATAACCGAGGTAGAAAAAGATGAATTTAATTTAGGGCAGGGTGCCCAGGGCTGTGTTCAGTAACTGTTTGACTGTCTTTAAGATCCCCAAACCTCTCTAGGTCCCTACTGAAGTGTCTGACAACTGTCATGTCGTGCACAGACCCCCCAGCTCCCTGCCCTGCTGCCGAGATTTCCCCCAGACTGGCACCACAGGCAGCGGGGAACCTGCCAGAGCTCGGGAATGGGATATTTTGTGACGACGGGGTGGTGATGGGGCCAAGGTGACTCAGTTTGCAGCCTCCTCGCACTCTGCTCTCCACACCAGGAGAGCCTCATGGTGTGTGTCTGTGCCTGTCTCCTCCTCGCAGGGGTCTGTCCAGGCTCTGGCAGGCACAGACGTGGCTGGAAGCACAGCAGGGGGGTTGTAGGTTTTAGGGATGCTCCCGGGAGCTGCAGTCTGGGCAGGACTCTCCGTGGGGGTCGTGCCAGCGTGTTTACAACACCACTAATCCCTCTGCTGTTCCTGTTTGCCGTGAGGGCTTCTTGATTATGCTGGGAGCTGTTCCTCAGGGCAGGATCCCTTGGTGCTCACGGATGCTCAGGTCCCATTCCCTGCTCCGTGATCCCTCTCCGGGCACCGCAGTGGGCTGTGCCTCCCCCAGGTGCTCCAGGGCGAGCTGGGGATTAAGGGCAGGGAGCAGCTTGTCCCAGCAGGGACGTCAGCAGCCAGATACTGTGTCCCCATTGCCCAGGGCTGGGATCTGGGATCAGCCATGCCCGGCTGACAGGGTGTCCTTGCTCCCGGCTGGCTGCAGATCCAGGGATTAGGAGCTGCCAGCTGCTGATGGAGGTGGCCAGGACGTGTTTGTGTGGCAGGAAGAGCTCCAGCATGGGCTCTGACCCCTCCCAGATGTCCTCCCTGGGGCCAGCCTGTTGTCCCTTGGGCCCCTCAGGATGGCAGCACCAAGTCCCACGTGGTTATCCTGCTGCCAGAGGAACGGGACTGCCCTGTGCTGCTGGACTCTGCCCCATCTCCTGTGCAGCACAGCGGGAGGAGAGTGTTCCCTGCTGTGTCCAGGCATCGAGCAGGAGCTCAGGGGGGGCACCAGGGTGGGCTCAGGCTGGTGGGGAGCCTGGAGTGTGCTGGCTCTGAGCAGCTGCTGTGGCTCTGGAGACCACCTTGCTCCCTCTGTCCACCAGGATTTTGGTCCCACTGTGGCAAGGCTGGTTTGTTTTAAGCTGGTTTTAAGTGACTTCTGGGCAGTGGGGTTTGGTTTGTAGTCTTGGGAGATTGTGATGGCTGCTCCCAGAAAGAAAACTCGGGAACGCTGTCCTGAAACCATGGTTTTGCCTTTCCCACCTCCCCTTGCTCCTGCCCTGCAGCAGCAAAGCAAACTGAGGCCTGGATTTCCTTCCCTGGTGACATCCCACACCTTTCTCCCACAGTCATCAGGAGTATCCTGAGTGGGAAGGGACCCACAAGGACCATCCAATCCCTGCACAGACACCCCAACAATCCCCCCCCATCCCTCAGAGCGTTGTCCAAACCCTCCTGGAGCTCTGGCAGCCTTGGGGCTGTGCCCACTGCCCTGGGGAGCCTGTTCAGTGCCAACCACCCTCTGGGGGAAGAACCTTTTCCCAGTACCCAACCCCACACTGGGCAGGCAGCGGGATGTCCTGTGGGTGCTGCAGGGCTGTATTTTTGGCCTGTCTCTGTGCCTTTGCAGGGTGAAAAGGAGGAAGATGGCTGACAAGGTGCTGCCACAGAGGGTGAGTGACACCTTGGCGTGGGGGTGTGGAGCTGAGCTGCTGCAGGGGGGTGATGGGATCCCCACAAGAGGAGGATCTTCTGAGCTGCCTCCTGCCCACTGGGCATTGCTGTGCAGTCCCAAACTGACCTGGAATATTTCTGAGGTGGCAGGAGCAGTTTGGGGTGTGTTAAGTTGGACAAGCAAGACTTAGAGCAAGCAGGGAACAGCAATGGGTTGGGCTGGAGACCTCAGGAGGACCCTAAGCCTTTCCTGGAGGTCCCTCTTGACAATCCAGGGATTCATTTCGTGCCTGTGACAGGCTCTGAACTGATCTGGGGAGAGCTTTGCAGGGTTGCTTCAAAGAAGAAGTTGGTGCTGTTGTGCTGCTGGGGCTGTGTGGGGGATCCAGCCCCACGCCAGCACTCGAGGGACTGACCCTTTCCACGTGCCAGATCCGGGAGCTGGTCCCAGAATCCCAGGCCTACATGGACCTCCTGGCCTTTGAGCGCAAGCTGGACCAAACCATCGCTCGGAAGAGGATGGAGATCCAGGAGGCCATAAAGAAACCCCTGACGGTGCGTGGCAGCCCTGCCTGGGAGGGGTGGGGGCTGCAAACCACGGGATCCTGGAATCACAGCGTTGGCAGGGTTGGAATAAACCTCTAAGACCACTAAATCCAACCACCAACCCAGCACCACCACTAAACCGTGTCCCCAGATGCCACGCCCACACATCTTTTGGACAGTGCCAGGGATGGCGACTCTACCTATGCCCTGGGCAGCCTGTTCCAGTGCTTTACAAGCCTTTCTGTGAATAAATTTTCCCTAATATTTAATGTAATAATTAATCTAATTTAATCTAAACCTCCCCCAGTGCAACTTAAGACCATTTCCTCTCATGCAGAAGTGGGTGCTGCAGTGGCCCTCTCACTCCAGTCATCCTCACCCTCTGTTTTTCCATTCCACAGCAAAAGCGGAAGCTGAGGATTTACATCTCCAACACTTTCACCCCAGCCAAGGAAGAGGGAGAGGGGGGTGAGCGTGTGGCCTCCTGGGAGTTGCGTGTGGAGGGCAAACTGCTGGAGGATGTAAGGATCCAGGAGGGATGAAGTGGTGGGAGGAGTGCTGATCCCTAAGGATCCAGGAGGCATGAAGTGGTGGGAGGAGTGCTGATCCCTAAGGATCCACGAGGGATGGAGGGCTGGTGCTGCGAGCCAAGAGCTCGTTTGGGATGGACACAGCCCTGCTCCAGGGGCTGGAGGTGGGTGTGGGCTGGGGCCCTCCCTGGCTGGGGGGGGTCAGACGAGTCTCTGCTGCTCTGTTTGCAGCCCAGCAAGCAGAAGAGGAAGTTCTCCTCCTTCTTCAAGAGCCTCGTCATCGAGCTGGACAAGGAGCTGTACGGCCCAGACAACCATCTGGTGGAGGTGAGGCACGAAGGGGTGATCCCAGCAGGAGACACGAGGTGGTCCTGCTGCTTCCCCTCTGGGTGCTCAGCTCCCCCAGCCCAGGGCGTGTCCTGCTGCAAGAGAGGGGTGGGCAAAGTGTTTCTGTGTGCCAGGGGGTGCCAAACCTTCCTCAGCTGCTTTCCAGGCTCGAGTTTAGGGCTGCATTTTCTTCCCTGGGTGCTGGTTCCTGGCAGCAGCTGCTGCCACGCTTGGCTCTGGCCCCCACCCCGCAGAGGCTGCAGCCAGAGCCAGGAGTTGTGGGGCTGCAGCGAGGCTGTGGCTCCAGAGGCAGCTCAGGCAGCCCTGGGCCCCCCAGGTTAGCACAGTGAGGCCCCCAGAAGGGTGATGATGCCACACGGGAGGCTCATCCACACATCTGGTGCCATGTGGGAAGAAGGGGCTGCCCCTCTTGCCTGTCAGCCTTGCTGGAAGATCCTCAGGGAGATTAAACACTGTGAGTGGGATCAGACCTTTCTTGGGTGCTCCTGCCTGGGCCCAGCTCATGCTTTTTCCTATGGGAAATGCTGATTTCTGTGGTGGTGGAATCCCCTCCACATGTGGGATTGTGAGCAGCTCTGATGTGCATCCCCTGCAGTGGCTGAGGCAGGATTGATCCTGCACTGGCTCCAGGAGCTGTTGGAGCCCTTGACATCAAGCGCTCGGGGCTGGAACTGCCCCAGCCCATCCAAAATGCTGATCCATCGCTGGGCTGGAGCACATCCAGCTGGACTGGGTGTCACCCCCTGGGATGAGACTCCCAGGAGCTGCCAGAGGTGGGCTCCTGGTGGCTTGTCCTGGTCCTGGATTGACCAGTGTCCCCTTGGTCTCGCAGTGGCACCGGATGCCCACGACCCAGGAGACCGACGGCTTCCAGGTGAAGCGTCCCGGGGACGTCAATGTGAAGTGCACTCTGCTGCTCATGTTGGATCACCAGGTATGGCCACAGGGGCTGGGAGTACCTGCTGCCCTCCCTCCAGCACGGCTCAACCTGGGAGGGGCAGCCCAGGGTGGGGAATGAGCTGGGGCAGGGCTTGGATGAGGGTTGGGGGTGCAGGGATCATGGGGGGGAGCACAGGGAGCTCTGGGGACCGACCCACAGCCTGTGGTGACATGGGGGCTGTGTGGGACTCACTGCTCAGAGGGGCCTCCCAAGTGCCAGACAGACCCCCCCCCACTTCTTTGGGCATCAGAAGGAATTTCTTCATGGAAAGGGTTGTTAAACATCGGGATGAGCTGCCCAGGGAGGTGGTGGACATGTCCAAGGAACGACTGGATGTGGCACTCAATGCTCTGGGCTGGGGGACAAGGTGGGGGTGGCTCACAGGTTGGACTGGGTGATCTGGGAGGGCTTTTCCAACCTCGGTGACTCTGTGACTGCCCCCGTGTGTCCCTGCAGCCCCCGCAGTACAAGCTGGACCCCCGCCTGGCCCGGCTGCTGGGGGTGCACACCCAGACCCGTGCCAGCATCATGCAGGCCCTCTGGCTCTACATCAAGCACAACAAGCTGCAGGACAGCCACGAGAAGGAGTACATCAACTGCAACCGCTACTTCCGCCAGGTACCACACCTGGGATGGGGGAAAACAGCCTTCCCACCCACTCCAGCCAGGAAAAGCCTCTTCCCCGGCTGTCACAGACTCTCCAATCTGCCCAGTCTCCATTCACCCCTTCCCCAGGCTCTGGTTTGCATCCCTCACCTTGCCACGCTCAAAGCAGGGCTGGGATCCACCCACCTGCCTGGACAGGTGGCAGGAGGCCTTGCCACGGGCAGCAAACTCTCTGCTTTGCCCCTCCAGATCTTCAACTGCATCCGCATGCGCTTCTCCGAGATCCCCATGAAGCTGGCGGGGCTCCTGCAGCACCCGGATCCCATCATCATCAACCACACCATCAGGTGGGGGGCAGTGGGATGGACAGCATTCCCAGGGCTGGGTGGGCAGTGGGATGGGCAGTGTCTTTGGGAATGGGGGGCTCTGTGGGGTGGGCAGTGGGATGGGCAGTGTCTTTGGGAATGGGGGGCTGTGTGGGGTGGGCAGTGGGATGGGCAGTGTCCCCAGGCTCCAGGGAGGAGGGGGGCCAGGAGGCTTCTGGAGGTCTCCAGCCCAAAGGAACAGTGAGCACAAGGCACCCATGAGGGGAAGAATCAGCCAAACAAATTTGGGGGTTCCTTGAGGCAGTCTGGGGGTCAATCCACCCCCACAGCAGGGTGGAGGCTGAGGAGGGCCCTCCCCTGCCAACACCCCATGTCCTCCCAGTGTGGACCCCAATGACCAGAAGAAGACTGCCTGCTATGACATCGATGTGGAGGTGGACGATCCCCTGAAGGCTCAGATGAGCAACTTCTTGGCTTCCACCACCAACCAGCAGGAAATCGCCTCCCTGGATGCCAAGGTGGGGGACACTGCCAGGGCACAGCCCTGCAGAGCTGGGGGCAGCGTGGTGATGTCTTGTTTGGGGGGGTCACAGCTCCCTCTCACCCCTCTCCTCTCCCCAGATTCATGAGACCATCGAATCCATCAACCAGCTGAAGACACAGAGAGATTTCATGCTGAGCTTCAGCAACAACCCACAGGATTTCATCCAGGAATGGATCAAATCCCAGAGGAGGGACCTCAAGGTAAAGGGGAGGTATTGCCAGGGGAGGGTTAAGTTGGATATTAGGAAAAATGGCTTTATGGAAAGGGCTGTCCAGCCCTGGCCCAGGCTGCCCAGGGCAGTGGTGGAGTCACCATCCCTGGAAGTGTTTGAAAACATGTGGATGTGGCTCTTGGGAACATGGTTTAGTTATGAGCTGATGGTTGGACTTGATGATCTTAAAGCTCTTTTCTAGCCTTAACAATTCCATAATTCTCAAACCCTGGTGCTGGGCAGAGGGAGGGGCTGGGAGGGGGTTTGGGTCCATCCCTGGTGCTCATTCCATGTGGCTCCCACCCCGTGTGTTGCTCAGATCATCACGGATGTGATCGGGAACCCCGAGGAGGAGCGGCGGGCGGAGTTCTACCAGCAGCCCTGGGCGCAGGAGGCTGTGGGCAGACACATCTTTGCCAAGGTGGGCTCCTGGGGGTGCAGAGGGGGTTGGGATGGCACCGAGGGGATCCCTCTGACTGCCCTGCTCTCCTCCAGGTCCAGCAGCGCCGGCAGGAACTGGAACAAGTGCTCGGGATCCGCCTCACCTAAAGGGCAGGTTGGGGCTCGGGGGCTCCTCCTCTCTCGCTGCTGCCTGAGCCTGACGGTACTTACTGGAATCAAACAGCACTTGCACAAACCCGACGTGCCTGGAGGGACTGGGATCCGCTCACACCCCTGGGCTCCACTGGGCCGGGAAGTTCTGGCCCCGGGCAGAGCGCAGAGGGGGATCCCTTGTCCCCCCAAAGCCCCGCAGTAACGCCCCCTCCTCCTGCTTTGCATCGCGCCCCTCGCCCCTCCCTTTGAGCCCCCGCAGCCCCTCCCGATGCCCAAAAACCTCCGGGAGCCGGGAAGAGCTGCCCGTGCCGAGGGGGAGGTGCTGCCAAGCCCCTCCCTGAGCCCAGCAGGCCCAGCCCTGCCCCTCTTTAACCAAAGTTTGTCATTCCAAACGCCAGCCCCACCCCCCGGCCTCGCCGGTACCCGACGTTTTGCACTATTTTTGTGAACAAGTTTTATATAAAAAAAAAACAACACACACACAAAAAAAGAAAAAAAAAAAAAAGGAAGCGTTTTGTACAGTGGGTTTGTATTTGATTAATATATTGAGTTCCTCTTCCCTGCACTTGTGGCCTGGGCTCTGCAGGGGGCTCAGGGTGTCCTCCAAGAGCTCCCTCGCAACAGGAGCCAAGGGTTCAGGTTAAGTGTTTGACAATCAGTTCATTCCTCCACCCCTCCCCCCGTTTTACATAATTAGTGATGCATCTTGAGGGGGCAGAGGGGGTAGCTCTGCCCACACGAGCCTGGGGGCAGTGGGGTCACCGGGCACCAAGAACTGGAGATAACTGGGGGGGGGGGGAGAAAGGGGATCACTGCCACCCTCTGCCAGTTCCCTCGAAGTGCCTTGGCCCCCCACCTGCAGGCTCCCGAGGGGAGGGGGGCGTTTACATATTCCCAGGGTGTTCACAGGCTCAGGGGTGCCTGCTCTGCCTCTCGTGTAACCTTTTTTTTTTTTGTCTATTTTGGATATTTTCTAATAAAACCAGTTAGCAGCAGCACTGTGGGGGTGTGTTGAGTCCTACAGCTCTGGGGGGTTCCGGGGCGAGTCCTGGCCCCACCCTGTCCCCAAATCAGTGCCCAGGCCTGGCCTCAGTTGCGCTTTATTCAAGTGACAGCACACACGGAGCAGCTCCAGCCCCACCGTTACTTCCACAGCTTCTTGATGGACATGTTCTTCTCGCTGTCCTTCTGCATCACCTGGGTGGGGATGGGGGAAGGGCTGGTTGCAGTGTGCAGCCCCCAGACTGGGTGCTAACGACCCCCCTAAACACCAAACCTCAGCCCTGCACCAGGAAGGCACAGCAGCCTGGCTCTGGCTGGGCCCCATCAGCCTCTTCCACATCACTGACGTCAAACAATGCTGTTGTTTGTCCCCAGTGCCGACCCCCCTCCAAGCCCTGCAGCTCTCAACTCCTGGCAGACAGTGCCCAGGACACTTTGTGCCACCAAAACCCACCATCACCCCGTTTTGCCTCCCCCCACTTACCTTGGCCACAGCCATTTCAAAGTCCTCCTGCGTGACGTGCACCCGCCTCTCCCTCAGCGCGTACATTCCTGCTTCCGTGCACACGCCCTGGGGGGGACAGGCTGTCACACACCGCTCCCCAGTGCCACCCCAGTGCCCCCCAGTGCCCCCCCAGTGCCCCCCAGTGCCCCCAGCTCACCTTCACCTCCGCGCCCGACGCCCCCGGCATCAGCTCCGCGATCTTGCGCAGGTTGATGCCCCGCGTCAGGTTCATTTTGCGGGAGTGGATCTTGAGGATGTCCAGGCGGGCCTGGAGCAGTGGGGGTTAGAGCCATGGGAATGGGGACAGCAGGGGCCAGGGAGAGCTGGGGAGGACCCTCGCCCTCCACGTACCTCCTCGTTGGGAGGGGGGAACTCGATCTTCCTGTCGATGCGGCCGGGGCGCAGCAAAGCTGAGTCCAGGATGTCGATGCGGTTCGTGGCCATGATCACCTGCACAGGGACAGCAGCTGTCACCACTGCGGGGCCCGCAGGACACGGCCCTGTCCCCAGGCAGGGCTGGCACCCTCCTACCTTGATGTTCTTGGTGGCCTCGAAGCCGTCGAGCTGGTTGAGGAGCTCCAGCATGGTGCGCTGCACCTCGCTGTCCCCGCCCGAGCCGCCCTCCAGGCGGGACGAGCCGATGGAGTCGATCTCATCCATGAAGATGATGGAGGGCGCGTGTTCCCGGGCCATCACGAACAGCTCCCGCACCATGCGGGCACCTGCAGGGTCACAGGGCTGAGCCTGGCACTGTGACCACCCAGAGGGACTGCCCTGATGTCACCTGTCCCCCCCCAGAGCCACCTCTTACCTTCCCCAATGAACTTCTGCACCAGTTCGGAGCCCGACACGCGGATGAAGGTGCAGTCGGTGTGATGGGCCACGGCCCTGGCCAGCAAGGTCTTGCCCGTGCCTGGGGGGCCATAGAGCAGCACTCCCTGAAAGGGCCACATGAGACACATCAGACCCCGAAGGGGACATGGGGACACCCCCTCAGGACCCCCCAGCAGCACTTGCCTTGGGCTGGGCGATGCCCAGCGCCTCGAAGAGCTCCGGGTGCTTCACGGGCAGCTCGATCACTTCCTTGATCTCTTTGATCTGCTTGTCCAGCCCTCCGATCATCTCGTACGTGGAGTCCGGGACCTTCTCCACCATCATCAGGGACACCAGCGGGTCCACCTTGTTGGGCAGGATCTTGTGCAGGGTGTAGCTGTCGTTCCGCAGGGCCACGCGGCAGTTCGGGGTCACCTGGGGGGGCACAGAGGGAGTATCGGTGTCCCTGTCAGCCCCAGGGGACATCAGTGTCCCTGTCAGCCCCAGGGGGGATCAGTGTCCCTGCCAGCCCCAGGAGGGATCAGTGTCCCTGCCAGCCCCAGGGGGGATCAGTGTCCCTGTCAGCCCCAGGGGGGATCAGTGTCCCTGTCAGCCCCAGGGGGGATCAGTGTCCCTGCCAGCCCCAGGGGACCAGTCAGGACCCCTCCCACGGCCCGAAAACACTCACGTCATTGATGTCGATGTTCTTGTCCACATCCACCACAAACTTCCCCTCGGGGTGCACCTGGAAGGCAGAGACGTCACTGTGAGCTATTTCTCTCAGAAGTTCCCTGCTTTGTGCCCAATATCCACCACTTGCTTGGAGCAGGAGGAAGGAACCAGGGAGCTCAACCACCACCAGACACCTTATGGCCCCTCCTGCCTCTCAGCGGCCTGGGGAAGATCTGGGCCCAGCAGAGCCATCCCAACGTGCTCCTCCACACACAGAACTCCCCCTCCACATCCCTGAGATGTCACATCCCCCCAGCTCGTGCTCACGCTTGCTGTGACCCCCCACGAGCTCACAGCGTCTCTCAGCCCCCACCCCAGCCCTGACCACCCTCGGGACAGCTCAGCCTCGCACCTTGACAAGCACTTTCTTCTTGTCCATGGCTCTCACCACCTCTCCCACGTAGGATCCCTGCTCCTGCAGCAGCTGCAGCTCCTCCCGCAGCAGCCGCACTGCGGGGAGGGACAGAGCTCAGCACCAGCCCGGCCTGGGCAGAGGGGCAGCACAGGGGGCACAGCAGCCCCCTGGTGAGGAGGAGGAGGAGGAAGAGGAGGAGGGTGCAGGCCGTACCCTTGGCGTTCAGCTCGTTCCTCTGCGCCTGCAGCCGCCGCAGGTTCTGGCTCTTCTCGTTCACGATGAGCTGCGGGGGCAGAGCCTGGCTGAGTCCTTGGGCTCAGCTAAACCCAGCCTGGGCACCAGCGCTGGCCCCGCTGCCACGGCAGCTGCGGGGACACGGCCCCACAGCCCTGGTGTCCCCCGGCAGCACACGGCTCACCTGCAGCTCCTCGATCTTGGACAGGTAGTACTGCCGCAGCCCCGAGCCGCCCTTCCCATCGTCCATCTCCATCTGGGAGAGAGCACGGCTCAGTGGCACCGACCCCCAAACCCACCCCGCCTCCCGCGGGCCGGGTCGCGGACCGCCCTTTCCCTCTGCCCCCCGGTTCCCAATTCTCCTCGCATCTCTCCTAGGTCCCGTTTTTTCTCTTCTCCATCCTCTATCCCCGCGGTCTCCAATTCCCCTCCCGACCCCCTCGGCCTGGGTGCTGGATCCAGTTCCCTTCCCCACTCTGACCCCGATCCCCAATTCCTGGGTCTCCCTTTTCCCTTCTGCTCCCTGGTCCCCAGTTCGCACCTTGGTCCCTCCTGGATCCCCCCCTTCCCTCCCCCAACCCTCAGAATCCCGCCGTCCCCGCCCGATCCCGCTCCCGCACCCCTCCCGGGGTTGGGGGGGGGGGGGCGAGGCGAGACCCGCCGAGTCACGGCGCGGCCAGGCCCGGGGCAGAGCGGGCCGCAGCAGAGCCGCGGGGCCGCACGGAGCGCCCCGAGCCCCCCGCCCGCCCGCCCGCAGCCCCGGCCCGGCCCGGCCCGGCCCGACCTGCTCGGGCCCGTCCAGCGCCATCTTCTCCGCCGGCATCGACCCCAACAAAGATGGCGCCCGCCGCCTTCCGCTGCCCGGCCCCTGCGCGCCCGGCGCCATGGCGTCACTTCCTGTCCCCGACGCACCGCAACTCCCGCACCTCCGGGGTGCGGGGCGCCGCCATCTTGGCGCGGTCAGAGGCGATCCCCCTGTGCTGTAAGGCGCCGGAGGGGACGGAGAGGGTCGTGGACGCGCCCCCGAGGGGGCACGTTATCGTTCCACGAGCCTCCCGTTGTCGTTCCCCTTCTCTCGCCCTCGGCAGCCCTCCCGGCAGCGGCGGGGGAGGGGGGCGCCACTCCCAAGATGGCGGCTAGAAAGGGACCAACCGGAAGTGCTGTGTTGGCGCGGGGCACGCCGGGAAGGGGCTGCGGGCACGCGGCGGCACCGGGAGCGGGACCGGGATCGGGATCGGGACCGGGATCGGGACCGGGATCGGGGGATCGGGACCGGGATCGGGACCGGGATCGGGACCGTGTCGGTGTCCGGGGGCAGCAGCCTGCGCTGGCGGAGGGC
>JAYRBT010000081.1:3935224-3956413 GCA_036023395.1 Myiotriccus ornatus | reverse complement strand
TGTGTTGGCCCTTGGCTGGGGATCCCTCAGATCCTGGGGGTGGGAGCTGTGGCTGAAGCCAGAGGGGCCGTGCTGGGTGATGGCAGCATCTCTGGGCCATGTCCTGCCCTGTGCAGGGTGGGGCTGTGACCAAGGTGGGAGCAGAGACCACCAGCCATCCTGGTCCTTGGGAGCTGGGGTGAGCAAGGGATGGGCTGCCACGCTCCAGGCTGTGCTAGAAGTTTTCCTGCTCCTCTTCTAAATGGAAAATGGGGGTGCTGTGAGAGAAGAGCCCCCCTGGCCCCTGCCACCCTGATCCTCCAGCTGAACTCCAGCCCTTGGAGCTCAGTGTCCCCTTCCCTGTGTGACCCCAAACCCACGGGTGGAGAGCTCCCCCAAAAATTCTGGCCAGCAAGTCCCGGTGCAAGACCAGGATGGGCTCTCCATTCCCCCAGGTCCCAGGGCTTGGCACAGCCCACACTGGCCCTTCAGGGTTGGTGGGTCCCCATCAGGGTCCTGCTGGTGGGGTGACCCCCCGTGCCTTGCCAGGCTCAGCCCCTACCTGAGCTGAAAGGTGCACTGTAGGAAACATCCACACGGTCACCTGCAAGGGGAAGGATGGTGACCAGGGGGCTCGGGGTGAGCTGCTGCCGTTAACAAGCCAAATTGGCTCATCAGTGTAAGCTGGAAGCCCAGCCAGACCCCCACTGAGCCACTGGGGCTGCAGGGGGTGGCAGTGGGGCCAGGGGACACATCCCAGGCACTCACCTGTCTCGTAGTAGTCGTACAGTGTCACAGTGGCCGGCTGCAGGTTCTTCACTGCGAACTCCTGCTTGGCTCTGAAGGAGAAAGTCTCCTCCTCTTTAGTCAGCTGTGGAGATGGAAACATCCCAAAGGTTAGGTGCAGTCACCCATGATGGGGAGCATGGGAGTCCTTCTCCTATCCCCATCTCACCTGGTCCAGGTAAATCGTCACCTGGTCGGGCTCCACCTCCACCTTCTTCACCAGGTTCTGCCTCTTCAGCTGGAAAGACACGGCTCAGGATGGGTGACAGCTGCTCCATGGGTGCCCCAGCCAGGGCCAGCACCCCGAGCAGGTGCCTCTCTGTGTCAGGGTATCCCAGAGAGGGTCAGGGGGGGAACGGGGGCTCCTCACCTCCACCATGGAGCTCTTGTCGGGGCTGTAGCCAGACGGCAGCTTGGCCTCGATGACAACCATGTTGGTGGCAGGACGTGTCCCGGTGTACCTGCAAGGGCAGAGCCCCGGGCTGGGGTTGGGGTCTGCCCTCCCCCCTTGGCTGCTCCTGTCCCCCCCAAAGCCGGGGGGGCACCCCCAGCCCTTACCGTGCCCGGAGGTGGAGGACAAAGCTCTTGCCGGGGTTCTGCGCGCCCAGCCGGGGCTCCGTCACCACACGGAGCTCGAACGCCCCCGGGCTCGGAGGGGGGGGCACGTTATAGCGCAGGGTCACCTGTGGGGACAGCGCGGGGTGAGAGCCAGCCAGGGGACCCTGCAGGGGGACGGCACCTCGGGCTGCACCCACCTGCACCAGGGCGCAGCCCTCGCCGCGGGCTCGCAGCCCGTACGGCCCCGGCAGCTCCCGCAGCGCCGCCCGCTGCAGCACCAGCCGGTTGCTGCGGTCCAGCACGAAGTCCCGCACCGCGCCCGCGGGGGATGTCACCGCCACCGCCAGCCGGGAGTCCCCGCTGCTGCCGAATGTCAGGGCGGCGTATTTGGCCAGGGCTTGCAGGGCCACCACGGTGTCCTGTGCAGGGAGACAGCGCCGGGTCAGTCACAGAGCCCGGGAGGGGATGCTTCGGGGCACAGGACCCCAGCGCCGGTACCTGCGTGGAGGCGAAGCCCCCATAGGGGTTCTGCTGCTTGCAGAGCCAGCGGACGATCTTGGACGCGGTGGCCAGGTCGGCAGAGGACACGTGGGGCTGTGTCAGGTGGGCCAGGAGAGCGTAGGCCGTCATCTCCACCTCGGCTGGCGCGGCCATGGCCCAGGAGGGCTCCGAGGTGGGCACGGCTTGCCCCTTCCTCTGCCAGTAGAGCTGCCCCTCTGGGAGAGAAGGGGTGGGAGCTCAGCCCCTGCTCCGGGCTGGGCTGGGTGGCCCGGGTGGCACAGCACTCAGGTGCCCCTGTACCTGTGCTGACGCTGTGCTGGGCCAGCTTCTGCAGCTGCGCTCGCTGCTGCTCCCTCAGCCCTGCCAGCCCGAAGACGTAGGCGAGCAGGGCCTGGGTGTAGGGGTCATCTGTGGCCGAAGCCTTCAGGCACTCCAGAGCTGAGCTCACCGCTGGCTCCTGGCATGGGAACAGAGTCAGGAGCCGGCTGTCAGAGACTGAAACAGTTAATGATTTACGCATTGTAGGGTGGACGGGAAGAGGCAGCTGTTGGCTGTTGGCCCATCAAAGCCCATCCCCCTGCCAATCCTGAAAGGTGGGAAAAACCCTTTTCCTGTGCCCCTCACAGGAACTCTGGGCAGGCCCAGGAGGCATTGGAGGCTCGTGGCATGGCCCATGACACTCTCCATAGATGTAACTCGTAACTTCTTTGAGTGTGTGGGCTTCACTCCCCCCCTCCAACGGATCAAGGCCACTACTTCAACTGACAGACATGGAAGCTGCAACTACCAAGTGTCATTGCTGGACCCCGTGGGCAGTGACTGTATACATTTTTCCACTCTCATCTTTCCCTTGCTTTCCCTTTCCCTTATCCTGTCTTTCCCTTTCTCTCCCTTATGCATTTTCCCTAAAGGTTATCTTTATGCCATATTGCTATAGATGAGAGAAATAGATGATGACACCCAAAATGGCAACATACCTGTTTAACTTTGAAACAAAATTGTTCTAAAATAAACCCCACATATATATGTTTTCAAACACCGATTATTCAGTGTCGTTTCACTCTGATCTACCATATGGGATTTATTAATAAGAACCTGGGTTACCCCCCCATCTCCTTTTTACAGTGTCATAACACATGCCCAAGGGCATGGGAGTCACTCAGAGGCCCCGGTTCTGCCCAGTGAGACCAGCTGTGCCCTGCTTGGGTTGGGAGGTGGCCTGGAACTGCTGGTTCCCCTGCCCCCAGCACCCACCCCGACACCACCAGCCCCTCCAGGGACATTGGGGTCACCCTCACCAGAGGTGGCAGCCCCAGCTCCAGCATCGCAGCCGTCACATAAGCCGACAGCGAGAGCTCATCCGAGACCCCACCCTGCAAAGGGACACAGGGACACGGGTCTGGCACAGGGACTCCAGGGACAGCCTGGGCTCTGGCCCCGTGTCCCCAGGTCCCACCCAGCCCTCTGCCCCACCTTCAGTGCGTTGTTGAAGAGCTTGCCCACGCTGTGGAAGCAGCCCGTGGGCCGCTGCTGCTCCCGCAGCCACCTCAGCGCGTCCGTGATGTGCCGCTCCTCGATGGCCACGTAGGCTCGGGCTTGCCCAAAGGACTTGAGCACAAAGGCCGTCAGCCTGTGAGCCAGAGAGACATCAGAGAGCTGGGGAATCAGCGCTCTGGGGGCAGCAGGAGCCCTGGGACACTTGTCCCTGCAGAGGCGCCCCTGCAGAGCCTGCCCCAGCGCCGGGGGGTCCCTCACCAGGTGTTGCCTGTGCGATCGCTCTTCCCGAAGGCGCTGTACGAGCCGTCATCGTGTTTGTACTGCAGCTCCCGCTGGTACCCTGTGGGCACGAGATGGGGGAAAGGCCCTTTTACACGGTGGCCCCTCCATGCCAGGGGCTGATGCAGCCCCAGGTGGAAATGGGGAGGGGCATGTGGGACAGGAGGGCACTCACCGCTCTGCAGGAAGCCCTGAGCCTTGGCACGGATGTCGGGGAGCAGCTGCCCGCTCTTCTCCAGGTACTGCTGGATGTAGATGTTGGGGGCAAAGCGAACCATGTTCTGCTCCCCGCAGCCGTAGGGCATGGCCAGGAGGCTGTCCAGGTTCTGCATGGCGTTGCCCATGATGTCACCTGTCCCAGGGGGACACGGGGAGCACCGTCATCAGCTGTGCCCCACTGCCACCAGCGCCCCATACCCCGTATCCCCTTCCACACACGGGCCACACAGAATATTCAGAGTTGGAAGGGGCCCACAAGGATCACTGAGCCCAACTTTTAAGCCCATACAGGGACTGAACACACAATTTTGGTGTAATAATTAACATGCTCTAACCAGCTGAGGTCATCTCAGGTTCCCACCTCTTGCTGAGCTTGGGCCTTGGAGCTCTGCACCCCCACTTCCCACAGCCAGTCCCTTACCCATCACAGTGACATGGGCTCGCTGGGAGCCCTCCAGGATGTTTGCAGGAAGCTCCAGGGAGACTTCTTCAGCATCTGTGGAGAGGGAGGGCCAGGGCAGTGGGGATGGAGGCCCAGGACAATGGGGATTCCCTGCTCATCCCACCCTGCCCCATGGCACCCTCACCCACTCCCTTCCTTCTCTGACCCTCCTCAGGCTCAAGGCTGGGTTGCAGCACCTCAGCCAGGAGCCCCCACGGACCCTGCTCCTTGGCTCCTCTGGGCTGGTGGCCTTTGTGACCAGTGGCCAAGCATCCCTGTCCCACATCCCACAGCACTGCCAGACACCCCTGGCCAATCCTACCTTCGTGGCAGAGCAGGGAGCTGTGTGCCTTCTCCACCAGGATCCCGCCGGGCTGTTGGGAAGTATCAGTCGGTCAGGAGAAGGGACCAGCCGTGCCCCTCTGTCCCACAGGGTCACATCTGCAGCCCGAGTTCGTGTCTGGGTGTGCTCCCAGTGCCCCCCAAGGGTTGCTTGGACCCTGTCCCCAAACCCATCCCACTTCCCTCCTCCATAACCCCTCTGACCTGCACCAGCAAGGACTTTATCACGGTGTCCACGTGCCCCTGCGCCAGCACCACGGGCAGCTCGTTGCCACAGAGCTCCGTGGAGCTGAGGGCCTCGGTGCTGACGGTGATGTTCACCCTCCCTGCAGATGCAAACGGGGCACTCAGTCCCTATGGAGCCCCTCCAGGCCTCACCACAGCCCCCTGGGGCTTTGTGTGGGGCTGGCTGCATTGGGGTTGGGGGTCACCACGTTGAGGAGCAGTGCTGGGAGGCAACGGGGAGGGAGAAAGTGGAGAGCGAGGGAGAGATTCCCAGGTGCCACAGCATTTACTCCTGCCCTCCCTGACCTCCCCACCCCATGAGGGGCTCCCCAGGCAGCAAGGGGGGGCTGGTGCTCTGTACCCAGGCTGGTGGCTTTCACCCCCCAGCGGAAGGTCCTCATTTCGTCGGCACAGATACAGCCCCCGTAAGTCTCCTCCGCGCCCGCCGACACCTCCAGCCCCGCCGACTCCGCCAGCGACACCCGGACCTGCCAGAGCACGGCCACGGCTCCATAAGCCCCCAAAGCCAGCCCCCAGAGCCAGGGTCCCCTCCCCTGCCCCGCTCACCCTCAGGCACTGCCGCAGGTAGTTGAAGACGGTGGCCACCAGCGTGAACGCTTCGTGGCGCACCACGGCGTAGGGCAGCACCAGCTCCACGAAGAACGGCTTGAAGGCCGTCAGGGTGATGGGAGGGGACAGCCCCAGGCCCTGTGGGGACATGCAGAACATCCCAGCTTTCCACTCGGTGATGGCATCGGGCACTGTGACCGTCACCTCGGCGGAGCCGCCCTCCCTGCGGGATGGAGAACATCATGAGGCCACCCCACCATTGCCACCCCCTGCTGGTGTCACCCCCAGCTGGGCTGGTGCTCTCCCTGCGGGAGAAGGAGTCGTCCTGAGGTGCCCAACTTCCTTCCATGCAGGAGGGGAGGTGGGGAGAGGACCAGCCCCTTGGGAACTGTGCTCGCTCACCCCACAGGGACCAGGTCCCACAGCCACGTCTCTGGGAAATACGTGCGGGGTGCTGGCGGCTTCTCCTGGTTGTCAGTGTTTGGGCTGGGCCTACTCGCAAGTACTTGGATATCCTCTAGGTTTCTCTCAGGGAATTCAGCTGGAAAAGGGAGAGCAGAACTTAGTGGCCACAGGTCTCTGTGTCTCAGCTGGACCCCCAAGCCCAGCGTGGGGGTGACCCAAATCCTTTTCGATCCTCTTCAATCCCTCCAATGCTGAGTGCATTCTCGGGATGGCTCCGAGTCCCCTGGAGGACAGGGGAGCCAGGACTGATCCCCTGCTCCTTTCTCCTGGCAGGGCTCAGCAGACTGAGCCTAGGGCTGTGCTGACCTCTGAGCATTACAAGATTCGGCCTCCTAAAGAGGAAGCTGCCTCGTGGACAATCCTTCTTGGTCTTGGCATTGGTGAAGAGCTTCAGTGCTGCGTCCTGTGAGAAACAAAAGAGGTTGTCCATCTCCACAGCCAGCAGGAGGAATATCCCCATTCCAGCAGGGAGTACTCACAGGGCTGCGGAAAACAAGCGGAGAAGGAGACTGAGATTGGCAGGGAAGGGAAAGTGCTTTGCCACAAGTGTGGTTTTCATGTGACATTTCTGGGCTTTCCCAGCACGTGAGCAAACCCCAGCAGCCTCCTGGATGGAGAGGAACCAGGAGGCACAGGTGGGCAGGGACTTTACCTGAAATAACTTCAAGGTGTCCATATGGAAGGAAAAGACATCAAAAAACATACAGGGTGACGGTTCCCAAATGCGAAGGGGTTTCAGCTGGGGCAGCGCTTTGTAGATCTGTGAATAAACACACGTGCAAGACCAGCCATGCATCCACTCCCTGCACAGCAGCAGGACTGCCCAGGAGCCACCGTGGCACTGGGAGCTCTAAGCTGATGTCACCCCACCCCACTCCCCATCCCTGGCTGGTCCCTGGGGCGGCAGAAGGACAGGGGGCAGTGCCACCACTCACCACCTCTGCGGTGAGCTCAGCCTCGGGCTTCAAGAGCAGCACGCTGCGGTCCACGGCACGGACGGCACACAGGGACCCCGGGGCAGCCCCCAGCGCCAGCTGCAGCGCCGTGCCGGGCAGAGCCCTGTCCTCCGAAAATGCCATCGTCACCTGGGCAGGGACAGCGTGTCAGGGGGCGAGGGAGGAGGGCACTCACCCCCCGTGGAGGAGCAGGAGCAACCACGGAGAGGGAGGTCTCTTCCAGACAAAGATCAGGCTCGAGGGTTCGGGTTGAGGTACACCTGGAGCGGGGGGGGATCCCAGGGCATGGACAAGCCATGGAGCAATCACCCACCTCCAGCAGCCACCGCTCACCTTGTTGGGGAGGCACTTGGCCGCCTCGAGCTCCATGCTGTCGGCCACCATCTCGCCGGTGGGCAGCACCACGTAGCACAGCGCCTTGGCCTCGGGTGCCAGCTCCATGCCAATGGGCAGCTCCAGGGAGAAGGAGCCTCTGAGCCCTGGGCCAGGGAAGAGGAGGGGAGATGTTACCCAGAGAGATTGTGGCTGCCCCATCGCTGGAAGTGTTCCAGGACAGGTTGGACGGGGTTCAGAGAAACCTGGGCTAGTGGAAGGTGTCCCTGCCCATGGCAGGGGGTGGCACTGGATGGGCTTTAAGGTCCCTTCCAACCCAAACCATTCCATGATTCCGTGATTCTATGAGGACCAGGCACAGAGAGCAGAGCCCTGCACAGCCTGGCCATGCCAGAGGACATACCAGCCTCTGCAGACACCTCTTTCCTGAGGACTGTGGCAATGGTCCCCTTGGCCAGGACCTGCAGAGGAGGAGGTGAGAACAACAAAACCAATGCTGAGTGTGGAACTAAAACGCCCTGATGGAGGGGGGACCCATGAGCGAGAGTTTGGGGATGACTTTTGACTTTTCCCAGTCTCCACCTCCCCCAGCACCTCCCATGGGTGTGCAGGTCCAACAGGGCCAGAAGAGACCTCTGCTAACAAAGGTCCCTCAGTCTACCCAGGACAGGTTGCTCAATGTCCTGTCCCCGGGGACATAACCATGAACGTGTGCGTAGACGTGACCCTTCACACACACCACAGCCCTGATTCCCGCTGCCCCTCCTCCCCGGGCCGGGGCTCACCAGGACAACCGCATCCAGGCTCTTCAGCTCAGTCCCTAAGGCCTCCTTGCTGAAGATGAAGTCTACCCAGAGCTGCCGGGGCTGCCAGCAGGGCAGGTCGCTCTCCGGCTGGCGGATCTCCAGGAAGCTCCCACTCTCCGAGAAGAAGGGCCTGAGTCTCACAGTGGCACCGGTGTAGGAGCTTGTTGGGTCACTGTTCTGGCTGTGAGGTGTCCTGTCGACCTGACCCTGAGGGGTGGAGGTGGGAATGAGGGAGGTGAAGCCGTCCAGCCGCCCACGAGGTATCAGCGGCGCAGGCTCGGAGGGGTGCCCGGCCCCACCCTGCTGCAGAGAGCACCACAGGGACCCCAAGGGGTGGGAGAGGGGTCACTTACCTTCAGGAAGACACGGCCGCTCCAGCCAGAGGTGTCCAGTTTGAAGGAGGCTCTCCCTGACCCGTCTGTCGTCATGGTGTGTATCTGGTCTTCTTTTCTCCCGATGGTGACAGAGAGCACGAGCCGCCCCTGCGGCACCCCAGTGCCATCGGCTCCCTTCAGCAGCATCTGTGCCGGGAGGGAAGGGGGGATGGCCCTGGTTGGGCTGTGGCCGTGGGGCAGGGGGGAGAACGGGGCTGGGGGGTCGGCAGGAGCGGGGCTGGGGGCAGCGGGGTGCAGGTGAGCCCCGCGGGATGTGGGGGCCGCCCCGTTACCGTCCCGCTGTAGGGGATGCCGGGCTTGTAGACTTCATTGGCGTCTTCAAAGGTGACGGTGAAGCTCTCAGGTGAAATCTCACAGCTCTTGGTGTTTTTCATCTCCACCCCTGTGGAGAGGGAAGGGGGAGCTGAGGGTGTGGCAGGGACACAGGGCACGGATTAGCTCCTGCCAGCCCTCCCAGCACTGTGCAGGAAAGGCCCCTGGATATTTTGGCTTTCCCTCTGCAGCTTCGAGCACGGTTTGTACCTCCTACAAGAGGAGCAGAACTCCTGTGCCAAGTCTTAGACCTGAACCCAGGGTGCAGCTGGCTGCAGACACTTCAGAAAAAGCTCTTCAGCAAAATGGGGCTGCTTTGGGGCCGGTGGGCACAGGGACAACCCCTGCTCTCCATTTTTCTCCAGTCAAGCCACTGACAGTCATTTGTGGTGTGACAAGGCAGTGAGTGAGGGATGAACTTAGAAGGACAAAGCCACACTGGCTGAACTCACTACCCTGCACTGCAAGGACTCACTCACTGCCTTGGGAGAGCTGGTGGACCTTGGAAAGGCATTTTTCCTCCTGACCTCTCCTCTGGTTGGAATTACAGGTATTGCCAGGTTGACCTGGCTCTCATCCCCACCCAGACCTAATCCCTGCACAAGGGCACCCCTAAATCACAGCGGTTCTTTGGGGTGCCCCTGCAGAAGGCCAGTGCCACCATGCCACAGGCACTTGGGAGCCCGTGGGGATGGACACACCACCGTCCCTACCTGTCCCATCCTCCACCAGCGATGCCTGGACTTCAAGTTGCTTCTTGTTCTTCAGGTGGGTCATGTTGAGGACAGACAACAAAACCTCTGTGGAAAAGCAGCCGTTCTTCTCAGTCTGGAGGGAGAGTCAACCTCATCAGCAGCATTCCTGGGAAGGAGGTGTCCCAGTGGCACCCACACTCCTGGCCGTGCTCACCTGCCCACTAATGTTGGTGCATCTCATCTCTCTGAAGAAGTGAAGCCGAGGGTGGTCGGTGTAGCACAAGCTGGCCTGGACCCTGCCCTGGACGGGCTTCCCGTAGGTGTACCT
Organism: Myiotriccus ornatus; assembly: GCA_036023395.1. NCBI lineage: Eukaryota > Metazoa > Chordata > Aves > Passeriformes > Tyrannidae > Myiotriccus > Myiotriccus ornatus. The sequence goes on along the minus strand of JAYRBT010000081.1, from coordinate 3,946,725 downwards.
GCAGGGTGGAGAGTGGCCAGGCTTTCCCTGGTGGACCACATTGTGTTGGATCCCCCCATCGCCTCCCTCTTCCCGGCACAGCCTGTTCCCAGCTCACCGTCCGCAAATCTCCATCCGGAACTTCTGGTCCTTCTCCAGCACCACGCTGGGGAGATCGATGGTCACTTCAAACTTGGGCAGCACTGACGGGGAGGCAAAAGGAGAGAGGGTTGTCCCTCCCAGGACAATGACAACGGTGCCTGGGTGGCCGGGGGGGGGGGCCAAGACACGCTGCCAGTGAGCCAAGGTGGTGCCCCCGTCCCCCAGTCCCCACATACCATATTCTTCCACACTGAAGGAGTGGGTCTTCCCCTCCACGTGGATGGTGTAGGTGCCCAGGGCCGGCTCAGCAGCCAGGGGGAGGGACAAGTCCACAATTCCCTGCCGAGGGCTCACCTCCCGCCACTGCGCGATGCGATTCCCGCTGGGATCCTGTCACAGGGATGCACGGGCTCAGCGCCCCGGGGAGCCCAGCAGCCCATGGTCCAACAGCCCATGGCTGTGCTATGGGGCTGCACTCCCAACCCACACCTCCCAGGAGCCTCCCTCTGTCTCCCACACTGACCTCCAGGAACACCAGGGGCAGCTGAAAGGCAAAGAGAGGAAGGTTAGAGGAGAAATCCAAACCTTTCCTTGGGGTCTCCCCAGGGTGGGAACATCAAAGGAGCCATGCATGGAGTAGAGGGAGGGTTATTTGTGGGATGTTGTGAACTTCCCACTCTTCAATATGCCTTGGGATGGATTTTGAGCCTGTGGGCACTTCTGTCTGGGATGAGCTGAGGGCACTGCCAGCGTGGCATGGAGAGGTGACATCTCCTAGTGCCTGAGCAAGAGTCCAGCATCCACTTAATCTCTTAACCTCCTGCACTTCCAGAGACCCCAGTGACTGCTCAGAGGTTCCAGAAACTGAGCCTGCCTGTAATCCTGGTGTCTGATGGATATCAACAGCTTCCCACTCGCCATCCCTACATCCTTATCTAAAAGTTTGCATGGGTACATTCCCGTGTCACACGTGCAATCCTGCTTTCTCTTTCCTTATCCTGCTGAAGCCTGAACAGCACAGGGCATCCCTGCCCCCAGGGAGTGCAGCTACCCGGGCAGAGCAGGCTGGGGCAGGATTCCCAAGGGGAAAGGTGCTGGTTGCCTCCCACACCTCTCCCACGGCTGGCTGGGACTGTAGGAGGGCAGAGCAAAAGAGCCCTGTCACCTCCTCCCACCCCAACCCTGCTCTCACCTGCTGATTGCTGGGAATCAAGTCTTTATCCAAAGAGACGACTCGAAACTTCACTGGAAAAGGGAAACGGAGACGGAGGAGTGAGTTCATCCTCAGGGAGGAGGGTTCCCTGTGGGGAAGGTGGATGGAAATCCCCTCCCTCCCAGAGCCCTGCAGTGCCCCCCAAGAAGCACTGCCAGGCTGTCCTGGCATTGTCAGTGCTGGGCATTCCAGTGCATCCCAGGATGAGCCCTCCTATTCCCAAGCAGTGTAGGAGCAAGGCTGGGCCTCCTGCAGCCCCCCACCCAGCAGGTCCTTCAGCCCAGAGCAGGGTGGTCCATCCTGCCCCCCCCCCACCTTGCTGTCCAGGCTTGTAAATAGGTTTGTCTGTCTCTATGAAGATCCCAGGGTCCAGGGTTTTCAGCTTCACATCCTTCTTCTCAGACACATTCAGGGAATCTCCTTGGATTGAGACGTGCAGGTCTAGGTTTTCTTCCTTCCCACTGATGGGAGCTGGAACCTGCAGGGGGAAACATCAGGCTGCAGGTGAGGATGAGCCATGGCCGGGGTGCTCTGCTCACTCTGGGTGATCCTGAGCACTCCTCACCCACAGGGACACCTTCCCCGAGCCAGGGGCTGGGAAGAAATGTCCTCCCAGCACCCTGCTCTGGTCTGCAGGGCTGCTATTTTAGCCACTGGATAACTGGGCTGAGCCTGGAGTAGTTCTGTCTGCGTGAGGGATGAGACTCTGCCAAAAGCTGGGCAAGTCACATCTGCTCCCAGCCCCGTGTGGGATCACAGCCCCAGCTCAGGGGAGCTGGTGGATGCTGCTCTGTGTGGAGGCAACGAGGAGCCCGGGATATCCCCGCCCTGCTTAGGGCTGTTTTGGGGTGACACTCACAGGGAAGGTGAAGTTCAGGTGCAACTGAGGCTGCTGGACCTCCCTCTTCAGCAGGGTGATGGGGTGGGTTCTGTGCACTCCCAGCAGCTCGATGGTCAGCTGGAGGGGCTCGCTGAGGTTGCTGAGATGGACCCAGAGCGTGGCTGAGTAGGGGTGGTACATCACAGCTGGGGTCGTGACCACGTACCTCCTGGCAAGAAGTGGTGACAAGAGCGGTGTGGGGGTGACACACCACCCAGCACAGACCCCATGGAGACCTCAAAGAGCCCCTGGACGTGCAGGAACCTGTGCTGGGGTGCAGCACCGCCTCCCCCAGCCTCCCCACTCTGCTTCTGGGCCCCCCTTGACTTCCCAGCCTCAGGCAAAGGGCACCTGCAATAACCACCCCCGGGCCACCAGCCCCCAGTGCCACGTCCTCGATGCTCATGGGCAGGGGACAACCCTGAGCATTCCCACGCTGGCCAACGATCCCCAGCAAGAGATTAGCTCCCACCAGGAATTCCCGAGGAGCTGAGGCTAAAGCCAGCCCAGCAGGCACAGACAGACAGACAGACAGACACACACGGGGGCCTTACATTTCTGCAGATGCCCCGGCCGTGAGGTGCAGGATGAGGAAGAGGATGGGCAGGGCTGGAGACCTCATGTCTCCAGCTGGAAGTGGATGTCTGGGATGGCCACAGCTGCCTCCTGCAGGTCTTGGATCTCTCTGGACCTGCACCTGCCCCTCTGCAGGCTCTGAAATGGGAGCTTTGCAAGGACTGGCAGAGGGATCCACAGGCACCTGCAGATAGAGTCAGGCAGTGTTTACCCACAGCTTCCTGGGTTCAAGGCCCTGCTGGATTTTTGGACTATTGGGAAAGGTTCCTATAACCTGCAGAGGTTCAAGCCCGGGGGCAGGACTCACCTGCACACTGCTTTGCTGGGAAATGATGCCAGGGTGGAGTGGGAACAGATGGAACGAAAATGGGCAGCACATCCTGATGACGTTGTATGAGTTTGTGGTGATTTCTCAGAAAGGGCAAGTTTACAGGTGTTTCAAACTTAACCAAACATTAGCTATTTGGGCTGATCACACATCTGAGGCTGCATTTTTGCCCAGTTTCCTCTGGTTTCGTAATATCTGGGCAGAGGAACGGGACAGTGTTGGGTTGTGGTGCTAACTCTGACTGCTCTCGTTCCTCTTTGCACCACTCTTGGGAGCTGGACACCAACCAGGGCAGGGGCTGAGCTGCCTCCTTCTGTCCTGGTGGGAATTCCAGGAAGTTGAGGCAGCTCCACAACAGCCACATGGTGTTCTGAGCACATCCCCTGCTCTGCAGGGTTTCCTCCCTGCTTTGCAGTTCCCTTCCTTTTGGGGATGTGGGCAGAGGCAGAGCTGTGGGAATCATGGAATGGTTTGGGTTGGAAGGGAACTTAAAGCTCATCTTATTCCACCCCTGCCTTGGTCAGGGACACCTTCCATGAGACCAGGCTGCTCCAAGCCTTGTCCAACATGGCCTTGGGCACTTCCAAGGGTGGGGCAGCCACAGCTTTTCTGGACAAAACGTGCCATCAGCTCCCCAGGAAGCCATGGATGGGGCTGACCTCTTTCCGTGGGATCTCAGATGACCACGGCTGCTGTCCCCACGCCTGCCCTGGTCAGGTATGGCTGGACACAGCCCTGAGCCCACCTCCCTGCCCTTTGGAGCAGCCCCACACAGTGTTGGTGTCCAGAGGAGGCTGGACCTGCCACCCCCAAGGGCACAAATTGGGAGCATGGCCCCAAGCCCATCCACTCCCCGGGATGTGGCCGTGGGTCAGTGCCCTGACAGGCATCCCGGGGGTGGTTCCACGTGACAAGGAGCTCGTGGCTCACCCGGCACTGCCAAGGCCACCACTAACCCAAGAACCACATCCTAAATCCCTCCAGGGATGGGGACTCCACCACTGCCCTTGGCAGCTGTGCCGGGGCTGGAGCACCAAAGCAGCAGGGCAGGGTCACTGCAGACCCCGTGTTTGGAGGGCCAGGGGAAGGAAAATGCTCCCAGAGTCCCTGTGCTGAAGATTCTTTCTCTCCCCAAGCTTTCACTTTCCACTGACAGTGGAAAAGACAGCAAGGTCTCTGCCTGGGACCTGGCTGTCCAGGTTGGGCAATGCTTTGCCCAGAGAAGCTGTGGCTGCCCCTGGATCCCTGGAAGTGTCCAGGGCCAGGCTGGACAGGGCTTGGAGCAACCTGGGCTAGTGGAAGTTGTCCCCGCCTGTGGCAGGTGGGTGGAACTGGCTGGGCTTTAAGGTCCTTTCCAACCCCAACCATTCTGTGTTCCTATTAATGCCTAGCCCCTAAACCCAAACTTTGCTGGGTTCAAGATTCTGGGCAGCCAAACCACACCCAAGGTGGTGGGTGTGTGGTGGGACTACCCAGTCAGTTCAGACCTAACAGACTAAGCTGGACACTGGGAACCCTGGCAGGCAGGCAGGAAAGGATTCAAGGGGTTTTCTGGGACATGAGATGCTTCACGTGCACACTGCCCTTGACCATCTCCATGTGACAGTTCCTAGTCTGGTGATTTGTTGCTCGTGGGAAGCCTCTTTCCTGTTGCTGATGTTCTGGTATCTGTCTGGGCAGACGATTGCCACAGATTTGCAGGATTTCCTCCGTTAACGAGCCAGCTGCTCCCGAGAGCAGGAACGATGCCAGTCCACAGTGCTGTGTCCTCGCTTGCCCGTGGCTTGCAGGTTTTAGCTGAAGATGGGAGGTGAAGCCTTGCCCACCCTGCTCCCAGCACGGGGGACAGCCCTACCCCTTCCCCCTGCAGCTGTCCCTGCCCTGCTGCAACCCTGGGGTGGTGGGACAGGAGCTGCCCAGCTGGGAAGGAGCCAAAAGATGTCCAAATCCCTGCCTGACTGCGAGGAACCAGCCAGGAGAGTTGGCAGCTGGTGGATGGGTCTGGCTATGCCATGGTCTGGAAGTCTCCTGATCCAGGTGGGCACAATCCAGGATCCTCTGGGTATTTGGGCTTTTAATAGATGCTCTTCCTGAGCACTTACTAAGGCAGGGAGCGCTCCACCCCAGGGTCAGATCTAGTCCACCTCAGCGTCACACTCACCCTGCCCTGCGCTCCTCACGCCATCCAGCACCACGGCCCGTGGATAAGCTGTGGTGTCCACAGGGATGCTCCATGTGCAGGGGTGCAGGCCCCCAGCACGGTCCTAAGGAGAAGGATCCCCCCTCCCCATGCTCCCCTCAGCCCCTCAAACACAGGCAGGACCACGAGCACACACAGCACCAGCTACAGACTGTTTAATCTTGCACCCTTGGCTCACAATTCAGCCTCGAGGATGCTCTTCCCACGTCATCCCCTGGACCTCATGTCCCCCCCAAGGCCACATGTTGCACTCTGGACTCCTCCCCAGTGCTGGCTGTATCCCAACAGCATTTTAGGAGCCTCGGGAAGAAGAACCTAGCACGCCCTTGGGGGAAGTCAGGGGTGGAAAATGGCGCTGTGAGCCCCCAGCCCTGCCTGGAGCATCCCCCCCTGCCCAACGTGCAGGCAGGAGCCACCCAGGGGGACCGACACAGCTCCAGGTTTGGGGGACACAGGGGATGCACAGCCATAACGAGGGGTTTCGGGGGGCACCTTGCTCTGGTTTCGGGGAGCTGCCTGGTCCCCGTCCTGCACTGCTCTGCTCCCCTTGCACCGGGGCACCGTCCTGCGGGGGCGGTGGCAGGGCTGGTGGACACGTCCTCAGGGGACAAGGGGACAGCATGGCCCAGCCTGTGGCTGTGCCACCTCCCTTGCGGCCCCGAGGGACTCGCTCCCTCTGCCTAATGAGTGGTCCCAGTTGAGTCCTCCTGGCACTGGGGGCTGCCCCTGCCCTGCTCCCCGGGGGGGTTCACGGCCATCTCAGCGAGGGCATCGGCCATGGCCCGGCGGACAGCCCCGCTCAGCTCGGGGACATCCTCTGGGCTCAGGCCCTGCGTTTCCACCTTGGGCAGGATTCGGATGGTGCACGTGCCTGGGAGGGAAGGGAAAGGCCAGGAATGCTGTTAAAGGAATCGCCAGGAACCACCTTCACCATCAGCTGCCTCCCCCCATCTCAGTGTCCCACAGAGAGACCCCCACGTGCCTCCTTGCCACTGCCAGCCCTGCCTTCCGGCGTGGGAATTCTTGTCCATCACTTACCAGAGGTGAACCTCTTCTCCTTGGAGCTGAAAAAGTCCCAGTATGGGGAGATGACAATGGGGACGATGGGAACCTATAGGACACGGAGGGTCAGGGGTGCCTTTCATATAGAGCCCCTCCCCAAGTGGGACTCCAGCTCCTCAGCAGGTCCCTGTCCCACCCTGCGTCCTGCACAGCACAGTGCCTGTCCCAGGGGACCAAAAAGACCTCCATCCCCCTGTCCCAGGGTGCACCCCCACCCCGCTCCACCCAGGGTGAGCAGAAGGGGCGGATCACGGAATCATTTAGGTTGGAAAAGACCTCCGAGACCATCGAGTCCAACCCTCGACTGAACGTAAGGATGCCCTCACCTGAGCCTGCACAGCCAGGTGGAAAGCCCCCCGCTTGAAGGGCAGCATGGATTTGTTCTGGTTCCTGGTGCCTTCAGGGAAAACCCACACTCGGAGCTGCACAGGACAGGGAGAGAGGTGAGAACGGACCTCAACCAGGGCACGTGGGGCCTTCTACAGTAATCCTCCACTCACCCCCTTTAACCCCACGGGTGTTTTCCCCCCTGATCCCCCCTGCTGCCAGCCCCCCCCGCTCACGTTTTCTTGCCACATGGTCCTGGCTGTCTGGGAAATGACATCGATGGCAGCTTCTCTTCTGTGGCGGTCGATGAAGATGATGCCACTGAGCCAGCAGGCCCAGCCCACAGTGCCCATGTACAGCAGCTCCTTCTTGGCAATGGGCACACAGCGCTCGGGAATGACCTCCACCATGCCTGGAGGAGGGAGGGGGAGAGCTGTTAAAACACCTTCCCAACCCCCTTATTATTCGCGGCAGAAAAACCAGCTTGGAAAATTATTTCCTGCTTGGAAGTTTTAACTCCCAGGCTGGACAAAGCAGCTGAATGCCAGGAACTTATTTTGCAGCGCAGCCACCCTGTCCCTGAGGGGTGATTACTGCAGAGAGGAACCCTCCAGAGGGGACCAATTAGATCAGTGCACAGACAGATTATTTAGTCATTTACACCCTAATATAGCACCAGGTTGTTGTTTTTTTTTTTTTAAACTTGACTTAAAGGACTTTAAGTCATGCCCAGCAGGTTCCAGAACCACCCATCCCTGTGGCTGTGGTGACCTGGCATCACACCCTGTCATCCCAGCCCTCTCTCTGCAGCACACCCCTGTCCCACCAGCTCTTTTGGCCTAAGCCCACCACACTTCCCTGCACAAACCCTGGTGCTGACCCCACTGGGACCCCCCTGAATTGAGCCTGGACCTCCCCCTGCAGCACCCCAAAGGCTGCCCGTGCAGTGATGGGCACCCACCCCCCTCCTCCCTTGCACGTACCCATGAGGTCAAGGGAAGCTTGGTGGTTGCAAACTATCACATAGGGCTCCTCGAGGTCCAGGTGCTCTGTGCCCCACACCTGCATCTTGATGCCACAGAAGCGTTTGAGGGGCAGGATGGCAGCGCGCAGGAGCCTGGGGCAGAGAACGCGTGTGGGGAGCAGATCTGCACAGGCCCCAGGGAGCAAGAGGGGCCAGCCTGGGCTGGGTCTACTGCTCTGGTGGATCTGTGCTCAGTCTCAGGCGTGCTTTGCTTTTCCCAGCAAAATTTATAACTCATAACTAAGCCTCTACCCACCCCCAAGGGGAGGTCTCGGTGTCTCAGTAGCACAGTCTGCCCTGGAGTTGCTGAGGAAGGATAGGGACCAGCACAAGCTGGTGGGAGAGGAAAAACAGGGGGTTTGGTGTCCAGAGATGATGGGAAAGCAAAAGAGAAGAGGAGGAGGGGAGGGAGAAAGAGGGAGAGGAGAGGGAGAGGGAAGGGAGGGAGAGGAGAGGGAGATGGGATGGGATAATCACATCCCAGTGAGGACAACTGCCTCTGGCCAGGTGAGCTTCACCTGGAGGCTCCCCCAGGAGATGCCCAGCTGGATCTGTGTGTGGGCTGGAAACCCAGACCCCAGCACTGCAGATACCCAAAGCCAGAGGAGCTGGACCACAACCAAGAGGTGCTGAGATGTCGATGGATGAGCGCTGGAGAGGGACGTGCAGAGGGACAGTCTTGAGACAGACAGGTCCACAGAGATGTGGATGATTCCAGGGCAGCACTGCAGGGACCAAGATTTGTGATGCAGGTGGGGCAGGAGAGAGCAGGGAAGGGCAAACCAGACCAGATACATTCCTTAGAGGAAATCACAAATAGCTTCACCGGACCTGCAGTGCCGGGAAGAGGTGGAGGTTTCATTTGTGTGGCGTCACACAAATCATGTGATGTCACATCCAAGAGAGGGTTGGACAGGAAGGGTAAGATTGGGATGGCAGTGAAAGGTGATGCTCAGTATGAGAATAATGAGTGGAATGGAGGGAGGAGGGAGCAACAAGGATTACAGCACCACAATGGAGGTAAAAAGCTGGGCACTGTCCAGTCCACAGCACGAAGAGTACCTGTGCCAGGGCCCACATATCTGGCAGTGACTGGTCGCAGGGATCCCGCAGGGAACAGGGAAAGAGCTCAGCACCAGGTAGGGGGGAGAAGTCTGGGAGGAGAGAGTAGAGGCAGGCAAAGAGGGAGAGGGAGGCATGATGTTTAGAGGGTCCGTTGAATCAGAAGACCCCCCCACCCCTGCAGGCTCAGAGATCCCTGTGCCTGCAGAGAAGCAGTGCCCCAAAGCCAGGACTAATGACAGGAATGTGCTCCGAGCCGGAGGCTTTGGGATTTGGAGGAGAGGGAGCTGGGCGTGCTGCGCCGGTGGAGTTTTGGCTGCGAGGTGTTGGTGGGACAAGATAAGGCGGCGTGAGTCACCCCCGCGTCACTCGGTATCTCCCCTGAGCCGGAAGCGTTGGCACCGGGGCTGGAGCAGCCCTGGATGGTGTGTGTGTGTGCACAGCATTCCTGCACAGAAAGGACCAGGCAGAGAGGCTGCACAACACACTGATAAACATCAGACCTCTGACCACACTCCTGCCGAGGGCCACAATCCATCAGCACAGACACGGGATGGCTCGAGCTTCAGCGAATACCTCAAGCTCGGGTATTTTTCACTCCGACATAATTACATCCCTTCTGGTATGTTATCATGCCCAGGAATCCAGCAACGGGATTGAAACACCCTTAAAAGCAACCAGACCTTCCTCTCGTGTTGCACAGCGATGTTATCTCGGCTGCTACCACTCCTGAGCACAGTGACAGCACCAGGGCAGGACTCATCGGGGCATGGCTGTGTCACACCTGACAGCTGATGGCACCGAGACACCCCAAAACCACGGAATCATGGAATGGTTTGGGCTAAAAGGAGCCTTAAAAACCACCCAGTGCCACCTCCTGCCACAGGCAGGGACACCTTCCACTAGCCCAGGTTGCTCCAAGCCCCATCCAACCTGGCCTTGGAAACTTCCAGGGATCCAGGGACAGCCACAGCTTCTCTGGGCAACCTGTGCCAGGGCCTCACCAGCCTTTGCCAAAGCATCATCCCTGAAGCTGCCACAGGGCAAGACCTGGCTGCAGCACCAGGGAGGCAGCGCTGGGTGCGTGTTTGCACCCTGCTGATGACAGTACCTCCATCACCCCCCCATCACCCACCCAGCTGGTGACCCCAATGTCGCCATCAAAAATTATCCCATTTACTCTCCCTCTTGCCCCAGGGACCTCAAGTCCCGACCCAGCTGGCCACCTCCATCGTGGTGTAACCCTCCCTGGGCACGGCCAGCACCTCTTCACCACACCACAAGATGCAGGTACACCTTCACTGCCACATGGACGTGATCACAGCCCCCGCCGTGGCCCCAGGGCCCAACCACCAGCTGTAACACAGCTCTGGGTATGGCCAGGGCAGGAGAGAGCGTGTCCACAAACCACAGGAGCTCCTCCACCTCAGCCAAGCCCATCTCCACACCATCTCCGCACTCCCAAGGCCGTACTCACCTCATGTTCTCCACGGAGCGTCCCCGGAAAGCTGCGAAGGGGGACAGGAGGGTGGCCATGGCCACGATCCAGCAGTTGAACAAGGCCACCTTGCAGAAGTAGTGGAAGGTGGCGTTGTACCTGTACAGCAGCAGCCCTGCCAAGGGCAGGAGAAGCAGCAGCCCATGGAGCAGGACCACCTCCATCGTGCTGCCCCTGGCCAGAGGGTGCTGGGGAGCTCAGCCCTCGTCCCCGGGAGGAGGGTGAGTGGCGCCGGGGATGCTGAGGAGCGTGGCAGGTGAATCAGGTGTCTCAGTGCGTGGGTGTTTGGGGCTGGTCCAGGGGAAGGTACTGAGTGTATCTCACCCTGTGCACAGGCCTGGGGACGGAGCAGCTCCGATGGGACTCGGGGTACCCCACCAAGGGTGGAGAGTGGAGTGAGTCAGCGGCGGGACCCTGAGTCACCCGCGGTGTCACTGCTGGGTAAGTGCCCTCCCCGGCTACTGAAAGCCATTGTAGTGACTCCACACTGATGTGATCAGATCTGTCACCCACAGAAGCATCCACGTCCTGGGAATCTCTCCTATCCAACCCTGGGAAAGGGGGTCTCAGCTGGTAAGGACAAGCAAAGAGCTGGTCCTGGTCCATGCCCGTCACCCCAGCAAGGCCTGTCACAGTTACCTGCTGGCACCGTGGCTGATCCCCAAACCTCACCCTGCAGAGTATCAGATTATTGGAAGATACCTCCCCAACTGGGACAACATCAGGCACGTGGTGCCAGTGCTTCCCACCTCTCTTCTTCCCCCAGTTTGGGAAGAAGAGCCCCCCTGCCCTTTCCCTCCCATCTGCCACCAGTAATGTCCCAGCAATGACTCGGAGGGCTGAGCTCTGCCACCCCCCGCTCCCACCCCAGGCTGGAGGAGATGCCAGCCCTTGCCCAGAGGAGATGCCAGCCCTCGCCCCAGTTGGCAGCCAGGGGCTGCATTGCATTAGGTGTTTTCACAGGTACAATTAGCACCACAGGGCTGTAATTAGCCTCTCCTTCTGCTCTCTTGCCCTCGCACTGGGCACACAGGATCCAGGCCAGCTCTGGGCTGCCCTGTGGAAACTCCAGTCTTGCTTTTAGAAATCAAGTGTTTGTCATTGCTCAGGTAACTGTGGCCTGGTCTCAGCCACCAGCAGCATCCCCCAGCCTGGTGGGCCCATGGCCCAAATCATAAAAGCATAAAATCACAGAACCACAGGATGGTTTGGGTTGGAAGGGACTTTAAAAGTCATCTCATTGCACCCCC
>JAYRBT010000081.1:3892256-3913284 GCA_036023395.1 Myiotriccus ornatus | reverse complement strand
CTCCTGTCAGGGAGTTGCAGAGCCAGAAGGTCCCCCCTGAGCCTCCTTTTCTCCAGGCTGAGCCCCCCCAGCTCCCTTGTGCTCCAGACCACAGATTTAAATACAAAAATCGTTGCTCTGTCCACTTGATTTTGTTTTTAAAAGTTGCCCTTTCTGAAAGGCAGCAGGTTGCTGCCATCCCTGCAGCAGCTGCATTTTGAATGAGCATCAAAGCCATGGTGCCAAAATTCAATTCACCAGCAACAGCAAGGGACTGTGGTGGTTTCTAAAATGCAGTTACACTGCTCTGCTCTAAATCAATACCTCCCCGTGCCACTGCTTTATCCCCTGGCTTTACCATCACCACAGGAACGTGATACCATTATTCACCCAGTCTCTCTTCCCATCAGGGCTGTAAATGTCCAGTTGTCCCTAATCACAAAGGGCTGAGGGTTTGCAGCTCTCAGCACGGCAGAGCTGGGGCTCTGAGGAGTATTGATCCTAAAGCTTTTCGGGGTCAGGTGCTTGGCAGCATCCCAGAAAGTTTCGCTTGGCCAGTGCAATGCTTGTTTTGGGGAGGGTGATCAGAGGTCCAGTGATCTCACTATCCCTGCAAAGCAGGACTGAGAGTTAAGGAATATTGGGCTCCTCTCCAGCACAAGCTGGTGGTTATGGGCCAATAGCAAGGCAAATAAAGGCAAACCAAAGTACAAGGGCTCAAAGCAAGAACCTTTCTGGTGCTGAGGAACTCGGTGTCAGGCGTCTCAGCCTCTCTCAGGGCACAGCAGACACATCCACTGGGTGCAGCCACCCCTCTCCTCCCGACTTTCCCCTCTCCAACCGTTTTTGTTGTTGTGCTGCAGAGGAGCCATCCTTAGCTGTCCTAAACCACCCAGCCTATTCCTGCCCGGGGATCCATCCTGATCCCTGTAACATTAGAAAGTGCCACTATTGCTCTGCTTCTTGGCCCAAGATAAGACTTTAACCCCTGCAGGTTCCTTGTGTTCCCCATGGCTGGGTGCTGTGATGTGGCCATGGCCCTGCAGGACCCGGATCCTCTGGCTGAGGAGCCTCTTCCTTTGGGCACCACAAGTCCCTTGCACGAGGAGCAGCAGGAAAGCTGTTGATGCCCTGCCAAGGGGAGGCAGCTGGAGCGGTGCCAATGCTGCCAAAGGTGTTCTGTTTTGTTGAACAGCCACGTTCTAGGTTGTGAAACTTCGTGTCTAACACATCCAGCTGGCGCCAGGGACGCCAACTGCTCGGCTCATATGGTGCTCAGCTTCACAGTGCCTTCTGATCAGAGGTGGAATGGGGGTCTGGGAGGAGAACTAGCTCACTTGGTGCTCTAACTAACCGTAACCTCGCCCCAGCCAGGTGAGGGAGGGGATTGTCCCTCTCTGCTCTGCACTGGGGTGGCCTCACCTGCAATACTGGGGCAGTTTTGGGCACTTGGTGTGTTCAGCTGGAGGAGACTGAGGGGAGACCTCACTGCAGTTATAACTTTTTGGGCAGGGGCAGAGGAGGGGCAGGCACTGATCTCTGTGGGGATCAGGGACAGGACCCCAGGGAATGGCTGGAGCTGTGTCAGGGCAGGGTCAGGTTGGATCTCAGGGACAGGTTCTTCCCCCAGAGGGTGGTTGGCACTGAACAGGCTCCTCAGGGCAGTGGGCACAGCCCCAAGGCTGCCAGAGCTCCAGGAGGGTTTGGATGATCCTCTGGGACACAGGGTGTGACTCTGGGGGATGGTCCTGTGCAGGGCTAAGGGTTGGACTCCACGATCCTTGTGGGTCCCTTCCAACTCAGCGTATGCTGTGACTCTGAGGAGGAACACGTGGGATGCTCTGCCCGCCAGCGATCCACACGTAAATAAACCTTCGCACCAGCCCAACATCCCTACACACAACCCCACTTGCAAAAGCCTGCCATCACCCCGAGCAGAAACGCCCCCAAACCCACCCACCCGCTGTCCCCTCAGGCTGGGCGCGGCCGGCCCGGAAGCAGAATGCGAGGATGGCCAGCCTGCCCTTCATCCCGGGCCCCCAGAACCTGCGCCCCTTCACCCCGGCCTCGCTGGCCGCCATCGAGCAGCGCATGGCCGAGGCCGAGGCGCTCCGGATAAAGAGGCAGCAGGTGGAGATGCCCGAGGAAGAGGAGGTCAAGCCCAGCAGCGACCTGGAAGCCGGCAAGAACCTGCCCCTCATCTACGGCGACCCGCCCCCGGAGCTCATCGGGACCCCGCTGGAGGACCTGGACCCTTTCTACAAGGACAAGAAGGTGAGGGGCAAAGCTTAGCCCGTGGGTAGAGTTGGTGTTAGATGCAAGTCCCAAGAAAAAGACCAAATCAGGGGACCTTCTCTCCCTTTTACCCCACCCCAGGGTCTCCTCTTGATGATCCACAGCCCCAGACTGTGGTTGTTCCTTGGGAAAGCCCCGAGCCCTTGGAGGTGCAAACATGCATAGGGGTCTGTCCTCTAAGAGCACCACTTGGTCTGTGGGTGTATCAGGGGTGTGCAGAAGGGTTAACCCATCTCCTTCCCCTCTTTTCTCCACAGACATTCATAGTCCTCAACAAAGGGAAGTCCATCTTCCGCTTCTCAGCCACCCCTGCCCTCTACATGCTGGGGCCCTTCCACCCCATCCGCAGAGGAGCCATCAAAGTGCTCATCCATTCATATCCTTGATCTCTGGGACGCTGCTCTGCTGGTCAAACCCTGGTGCTCAGGGTGCAAACAGACCTGGGAGAGGGCTGAGAGAAGGGTTTCATTGATGGTGTGGTGAGGAAACCTCTTGGGCTGCCCCCCCAGCATGGCCAGGACCCACTGACCAGCCAACCAGTTCTCCAGGAGTGGGGGACTGGAGGCTTTGGGCACCTTGGTGGCACCAAGAGCTCGGTCTTGCTTGGAGAAGGGAGGAATCTGTTTGGTTGAAGAAGGGGAGAAATCTAAGTGGTGGAGCTTCCTAGGAAGAGATTGAAGGTGTTTGAAGTCTGGAGAGACTTGGAAAGGAAGGGAAATGTTTACAGGTCAGGGGATCCTGTCCCAGCTGGGAAGTGGGTGGGTTGGGGAGCTCAAAGGATTATTTGGGAGAGGGAAAGCAGAGGAACCAGGACACTGCAGTGCAGGGGAGGAGACAGCTTGGGCAGTGCTGGGGCTTTTGGTGTGAGACAAGCAGAGATGGAAAGGCAGGAAAGGACCCCAAGAGCACTTGGGTGGGTGGGAAGTGATCCCAGCAGAGCTCTGGTGGCAGCAGGAGTTGGTGGCCAGGAATGGGGTAGAAAAAGAGGGGATGTTTGTGGCAGAGGGGTCAGAGAGGCAGGGAAAGCTGTATCCTGGGGTGATGGAGAGGAAGGAGCACAGCAGGGCAAGAAGGGAGGCAGAGCCAGCACTGTGGATCTGGGAAGGGGAGCAGAAAGGAAGGGGAAGAGGCCAGGATCACAGATGGGAGCAGAGGGTCTAAGGGAAAAGTGTGGGCACAGGAGGAGCAGGTCAGGGTGAGGGAGCAGGCCAGGTGGGAGCCAGGACAAGAGGAGCAGGGATTCTTGGCTTCATAACCGTGGGAAGGGGATGATCCAGGCAACAGCCACAGCATTTCTCCTTGACCAGGTTTTAAATTATTCAGCATGTTCATCATGATCACCATTTTAACCAACTGCGTGTTTATGACCATGAGCAACCCCCCGGCGTGGTCCAAGAATGTGGAGTAAGTCCCTGTGACCTCCCCCGGCCATGGGGCCACCCCAGCTCGGCCATCCTCGGGAGGGACAGGACCAAGGCTGAGAGAGGGGGGTGTTGAGTTCCCAGCACTCTTCAGAGCAGGAGGAGTGTCACTGGAAAATGCTGGTGACCCTCTTGATCTCAGCAGGAATCTATGTTAGGCATTGCAAAGAGTGTTTCAGAGCTACCCAAAACCTGGTGGGGGCCCCATGACAGGAGTTCAACCTGTAGAGCAGGTTGGGTTGGGTCATTAGTGACATTCTGGAGAGGGTGAGCAGATCCACGTGTCCAAGGATCATGGACAACCTGTCCCAGGTGGGAGTGGGATATCCAGGATTTCGTGCTGTGGTTCTGCACAGTCAGGTCTCAGCGGGGCTTTAAAGAGAGCATGGTGGTGCTGGGACATCAGCAGGAATCAGAGGTGTTGCAGAATAGTCCCCAAAGGAATGGGTACCTCAAGATGTCCCAACTTACCTTATGAGGTGAGGTGAAAGACTCCCCCAGTGCTGAAGCACCCCAGAAACCCAGCAGCCCCACAAACTCCGCTCCCCAGGGTGGTCCCATTGCCAGGGGTGGACAAAACCTCATCCAGAGCTGGCCCTTGGACCTAGGGGAGCATCCCCCGAGTCACTGCTCCCGTTGCAGATACGCCTTCACTGGGATATACACCTTTGAGTCCCTCATCAAGATCCTGTCGAGAGGTTTCTGCATCGACGACTTCACATTCCTGCGCGACCCGTGGAACTGGCTGGACTTCATGGTCATCTCCATGGCGTGAGTTTGGTGGGATGGGGGGGGGTGACAGGAGGTATGGACACTGCTGAGTGCCTGGCAGAGACCCTGAAGCCATTTCCCTCCCCTGTCCTGCAGCTACATCACCGAGTTTGTGGACCTGGGGAACATCTCTGCTCTCAGGACCTTCCGCGTCCTCCGCGCCTTGAAAACCATCACCGTCATACCAGGTGGGACTTAAAGAAGGGCTCTCCCTTCTGTGTCCTCCCTTGAGCTCAGATATTCCCACCTTTCCCAGCAATTCCTTGTTCTTTTGACAGCTCTAGGAGAAAACAGAGGAAATAAGGTATTCTACGCTTACAGTTTCCCACAAAATTCAGCTTTTGGGTTGTTTGGCAGGGAAAGCCCCTGATGAGCCAGAGATCGTTTTTAGGGCTCCTTGCAGATGCCTTAAGGAGATTTGTGCTCACAGTGGGTTTATGGGCTCGATAAACCAAATAGCTCGATTCTTGGAGCCATGAACTCAGTTTTGTCCCCACTGCTGAGTTTGCTTGGACTGAGATATTTAATGGGTATTAGTGCAAGAGCCACGTGGTGAGTGTTTAATATCACCCCAGACCTCCTGCCTGTGGTGTGAGGAGCACGTTATCAGTTATCTCTGGTGGCTGTTGCCCAAATCTGATAGCACCCTGCTTGGTACCAGCTGATACAAGCCCCCAGAAAGGATCACTCAGACCCCTGGAGGAAGCACGAGACTGAACTGAACCTGATAATCCCTTGTGGTGAATAAATTCTCGTGTCCCTGCAGCCTCCAGATCTTTAGGGTTCACATTTGAACATTTTTTTGCCTTCATCAAACAGGCTAAAAATTGCATTTAGTAAAATGTAAACTGCTGCTTCTTTTTTTTTTTTTTTTTGAATGACATCCCCCCGAGGCCCTGCAGAAATAGCAGTTGCAAAAATAAACTGGTATGAGAATGGCTGACCTTGGCCATTTCCCAACACAGACAAACCCTTGGAGGACGGGTTTTTACCTAAATAGTTTGGGGAACCAGGAGCTGGCACGATGAGAGGGCTGAAAATCATGTCTTTGGAGAATTGCCTCCACGTGAGAAAGCTCTGTGCTCAGAGATGCTTTCAAGATCAGTGCTGGGATGTCCCAGCATCAGCCATCACCCATGCAGACCTTGGGTGACGGGAACAAAATCCTCCATGGCAAAAGCCCACCGAGGATCTGTGGACGAGCCTCCTCCATGGAGGAAACAGCTGGGGATGTTTGGGAGGATGGAAGGATCAGGATGGAGGGTCTGGCTGGGCTCCTGACCACCCATGGGACAGCAGCACATGTGCTGTTGGACCACAGAGGCTTTCCTGGAGCTGAGAGAGGTGCTCAGCATCATCCAGCTGGGCCAGCAAGAGCTTTTCCATGTGCCAGTGAAGTGGTTCGGGCCAAAAAAGGGCCAGATTGTGACATTTGGGGCAAACAGGAAGTCCAAAGGAATTCACAGGCCGGGGTGAGCTTTGGCTCGTGATATCCCAAGGTTGGGATGGGGAGGCTTGACCAGCACCCATCCAAGGGTGAGAGTTTTGGGGGAAGGCTCAGCAATGTGTGGGGACAGATGGACAGCTGGGATGTGACATGGGACACAGAGCTGGGGGTCTGAGCGCATGGGAGGGGAACTTGGTGAGGCCACACATCCCCCACCAGCTTTTGGGAACGCCACAGCACGTTCCCCCGCAATTAGCAAACGAGCAGTTAGCTCAGTGGTGATACGGCTTCTCCTCAGGGCTGAAGACGATCGTGGGGGCTCTGATCCAGTCGGTGAAGAAGCTCTCGGATGTCATGATCCTCACGGTGTTCTGCCTGAGCGTGTTCGCCCTGATCGGCCTCCAGCTCTTCATGGGGAACCTCCGGCAGAAGTGCGTGCGGTGGCCCCCCCCCAACGCCACCTTCCTGGGGGACCTGGAGCTGGACAACGGCACGTTGGTCAACTCAACATTTTACGACTTCGTGGGTGACTTTGCCAGCAACTTCACCGGCAACTTCACCGGCAACTTCACCGGACACAGCACCTTTGATTTCGAGGCCTACATCAGTGATGAAGGTGAGTGGAGGCTCATGCAGCCCCTTCTCTCCACACCCGTCACCCAGGTTTGCTCCTCTGTTTTCCCTGCTCTTCCTGTGCCAGAACAAGATGGTTTGCTCACGTGGATCTTCCTGCCAAGGTGCTTTGCAGGGAGATGTGGCTGGTGGGTGAAACAGGCTGTGCACACACACAGGAGGCACAGATGGGATCCAGTCCACCTTGACAGGGAAAATGTGGTCCTCCTGGACAAGCTAAACTCCTCCAGAAATGCTTCACCATTGGATAAATCAGTGTCTCCACCTCTCCCTGGCTAGTGAGGGCACAGTCTCCCACTGGGGTGGTCAAAGCAGGGAGACCAAACCCTGCAGGGGCAGGTGGGACTTCAGGTGGAAATACAGAGGGAAGGATGCAGGAATGACATTCCTCACCCACTTTTCACTGCTGCATCATGGCTGGGTCCTTGCCCAGGTACCACAGTGTCCCATGAGCATTGCAACACCACGACAGCCACGGGAGGGGAAGGAGGGAGAGGTGGGACCAGCACAGGTCCTCAGACAGTCCTCCAAAGCTGCCGCTTTCCTATCCCTTCTCTGAAAATTCTGTCCCAAAGTGTGGGGGGTTTTTTTGTTTGCTCTTGGGTTTTGAGTTTTTAAACTCCATGAAAATGTAGAAATCCCAGAAAATCCTCCTGGCAGAGCTGCGTGGTGGCGGGATGCTCCACAGGAATATTCCACATCTCACTTGGGGCCCGTGGCAGAGCTCAGAAGGTCGGGTTATGTCTCTGCATTAATTACAGGAAGGCTTTTGGTAGGGGGGCAAATTCAATCCGTAGGATCTAACAAGCCCAGTGCAAAGAGCAGCAGCTCCCCGAGGCCATGTGGCTGCTCCTGGGGACCAGACCTGGAGCTGCTCAAGCAGGAAACCCCCTCACTGAGCCCACACAGGACAAATAAAAGCCTGGTGGCAGGAAGCCAGGCAGAGCTGGGGATGCTCTGAGGAAGCTCCAGAAGTCCCCCTGTGGCTCCTGGGAGGGCTGTGCCAGGTGATGGTCAGGATGGGATCCAGCTCTCCCCTCTGCCATGTCCAGGGGTGGGTGTCTCCAGGTGCTCCTCCGTGTGCCCCCAGGGGCAGGTGACCTGTGGTGGCACTGCTTGGCAGCTCCTGTGGCTCTGGGAGCCATGGAGCAGTAGCAGTTTCACCAGGTTTTTCTGGGACTCTGCAGTCCCCCATGCCCAGTGTTCCCTGGGAATGCCCTGCTTTTCCCAGCAAAACAGGCCAGCCCTGATCCTTTGACCACCTGTTAACCCAGTTTCCCAGCAGCCCTGACCCTGGGCAGCTCCAAAGCTGTTCATGGGCTTGGGAGTCCTCTGGGTCGATGAAACACTGCCGTGAACCAGCACCAGCACAAAGAATAAAGTCAGAAGAGCTACCCCAATGTCTGATGGGATTCAGTGACATTCCCCAGGATTCAAGGAATTTCCCTGACAGCAAGCTGCTACCAAGAATTTGAAAATCAGTATCTGTGTTTATTTAGGTATTTATTTATTGTTATGTCTTGCTCTTTCCCCAACTCCAAAGCCAACTTCTACTTCCTGGAGGGAGCCCTTGATGCCCTGCTCTGTGGGAACAGCAGCGATGCCGGGTGAGTGCAGCTGGGGGCTGAGGGACCCTCTGGATCCCTGGGAGGGGATCAAGGAGGTGTTGCAGCCAGCACTGGGGCTGGGAATGTTGTTCTGCAGGCAAACAGTCTGGGAATCCCAATGGATCAGCTTGGGGGTATCAGTCTGGGCATCCCAATGGTGTCAGTTTGAAGGGGGATATCTGTTGGAGCATCCCAATGGTGTCAGCTGGAGCAGATATGGATCCAGGCATCCTGACCGTATCAGCTTGGGTGGTTATCAGTTGGAACATCAGTCTGGGGGAGTATCATTCTGGTCATCCTGACTGTATCAGCCTTGGGGGAGGGTTTGGTCCAGGTACCCTGATGGTATCAGCTTTGGGGAAGGTGGTACCAGTCCAGGCATCCAACTGTATCAGTTTTGGGGGGCATCACTCCAGGCATCCCAACTGTATCAGCTGGGGGGGGTATTGATGGGAGCATCCCAATGCTATCAGCTTGAGGTGGTATCTCTCAGGGCATCCTGACTGCATCAGCTTTGGGGAAGGTGGTATCAGTCCAGGCATCCAAACTGTATCAGCCCGGTGGGAAGGGTCCCCCCGGTGCATCTCCACGTCTCCAGGGCTGGAGGGTTTGGCTGTGGGTGCCAGAAGGGGCAGTTTGGGGGCTCACACCAGCTGCCCCCACGGCTCCTTTGGCAGGAAGTGCCCCGAAGGGTACGAGTGCATGAAGGCAGGGAGGAACCCCAACTACGGCTACACCAGCTACGACACCTTCAGCTGGGCTTTCCTGGCCCTCTTCCGCCTCATGACACAGGACTTCTGGGAGAACCTCTTCCAGCTGGTAGGCACCACATTCCTGTCCTTGTGCAAGAGCTCCTCTTGTTTCAGTGCTTGCCCCTGGTCTGAGACAGGGGAAAAGTCACTAACTGGAAACCTGTGGGTCTTGTGTTGTGGTTTATGGATGCAGACAGGATTGGCAGAGGTGGTGCATGGTCCCATCCAGTTTCCTGACCTGGGAGTGCAGTTTATTTTCCAGGGTAAAGCCCAGGTGTCCTGCAGTGGTGCTGTCAGGTCTGTCATGGAAATCAGGGATTTATAAGAGTATTTATTGCTTGAGCTGAGGGAGAGGGTAAGGAGGACAAGACATGTCACCTGTCCCCTCATTGAGTCATCCTCTAGGGACACACCACAAGACCTGGCTCCAGAGGCTGTTCAGGTAAAAGGAATTCTATGTCTAAGTGAGAAAAGGGCCACCTTGTGCCAAGAGTGAGACCTGAGAAGCTGGGGGCTGAGGGACATCAGCCCCTCACAGCAAAGCGAGTCACTGATGAAATCCTGTCCCATCTCCACACGTGCTCACAGCCCTGGGCACAAGAGGGGTGTGCTGAGACTTGTGGCTGCTTCCCACAATTCCCAACCCAGTGCCACGGGTCGCAGGAAGTTCCACTGGGCAACGACCAGCCCCTTGGGGAAGATGGGAGCAAAATATTTTCCTCCTCCCGCAAATGGGAGGGTGTCCCAGTGCAGGACATTTGGAAGCATTGCCAAAGCCATCCCTTGACAGCCCTGCCTCCTCTTCCCCCAGACACTGCGTTCAGCGGGGAAAACCTACATGATCTTCTTCGTGGTGGTCATATTTCTTGGTTCCTTCTACCTCATCAACCTCATCCTCGCGGTGGTGGCCATGGCTTACGCTGAGCAGAACGACGCCACGCTGCTGGAGGAGCAGCAGAAGGAGGAGGAATTTCAGCAGCTCATGGAGCAGCTGAAGAAGCAACAAGAGGAGCAAGAGAAGATGGTCGGTGGGAAGCGTGGAAGCCGAAATCTCGGGAATGGGGGAGGAAAAGGGAGGCACCACCAAGTGTGGTGGTGCTTCAGTTTATGTGAAATCTGAGCGTAAGGCCTGTTTGGTTGATAGGAAGGGAAGATAATAATTGAGTAATCCAGATAGATGTTTTTACTCTGTGGGGTAAAAAAAAAAAAAAGGCTGAAAATATTTAATTTCCACACCCAAATCCCAGGATGGGGAACACTGGGAGGCAGCAGAGAGGAGCAGCACAGAGGGGCGGTGTTGCTTGAGAGGAGGTGGTGAGGGACAAGGCATAAATGTCACCAGAACTAACAGTGAATCTCCCTGGAGCACAGCAGGAGCCTGGCAGGGAGCTCGGGCACAGTGTCATCAGGGCACTGCAGCCCAGCCATTTTCCATCTCTAATCATCATTTTGATCCATGTCAGCAACATCCACGGGAGCCATCCCTGCAAATCTGTTAGTTTGGGCAAAACACCAGCTCCCTTGCATGTAGGGAGACACAAAACAATGTTTGACTGTCTCTAGAGCTTATCTGTGCTGAGCCACAGCATCCTCTGAGGAAGTGGCTTGTTTTTATCTGGCTGCTCCTGTTTGCAGGGTGGGGCTGAGCAAGCCCTGCCCGAGGGACTCCAGGCCAGGCTGAGCAAATTAACCAGGAGTTGGCCAGAGGCTTTATTAAGGGATGTTTTTCCTTTCTGGTCACACAGACAAATTAAAAAGACAGAGAGAATAAGGCTGAGTGTGAGGGCAAAGCACCTACAAGAAATGGGGGCTCGGATCTATTTAATATGCCCTGACTGAGCATGGAAACTGTGCTGGAATCTCAGCAATGTGCAGGGGGAATAGAGATGTTCCCAGTCCTCTGTGGCATCCTTAGAGCGCAGTAAACTTCAGATGTTAATAGCACTGTCAGAAAGAAAAATAAAAATACAAATAAATAATTCCACGTGCAATAATAAGACACTCGGGGAAAAAAAGTAATGAAATTTTGATCCAAACATTCACAAATTCAGTGCAAGTCCAAAAATCTTGGGGATCCCACTTCAGAATTATCTTTGAAGATTTTTCTGCTTTCCCATTTGGAATGAAAGCATGTTTCAAAGGCTAAAGTTTCCTGCAAGACAGAACTGAGAAGGTTTGCATAGTTTTGTCCTTATGAATTATTCCTCTTGACCAAATTTGAGCAGATTTTAATTTGTCTGTGCAGAGAGCCCAGTGCAAGTGAAAGGGAGGGGCTTGGAACAAAGAGGTGTAGAATTCCAGAACGGTTTGGGCTGGAAGGGACCTTAAAGCCCACCCAGTCCCACCCCCTGCCATGGGCAGGGACACCTCCCACTAACCCAGGTTGCTCCAAGCCCCGTCCAACCTGGCCTTGGACACTTCCAGGGCTGGAAGGGGTTTTCCCAAGCCCTCCACAGCCCACTGTGGGACGGTCCCGTGGGCTGTGGACAGGGGGTGATGGGGCTGTGGGTTGCTGTGCAGTTGCAGGACCGGCGGTCCAGCAGCGATTCCCTGCTCAGCAGCGTGGCCGAGAAGGAGCAGAAGGAGCACGACTCGGACGTCAACAGTGACCAGGACAAGGCAAAGGACTGCAACGGGCAGGTGATCCCCAAGATCACACTGCAGAGATCTGATACGGTGATTGATGTACGTGGCTGGCTCTGCCTCTGCCATCCCCTGAGGGTGCCCGCCCTGACAAACCCCCCTGGAGGGACAGGCTTGTGCCCAGCTCGTTGTGGGTTGGGTCCGACGAGCCTCCAGCCCACCTGGGGTTCCCACCTTGCACCCCGAGGTCTCTCCACCCCGTGCCCTTTTTTCTGCCTGCTGTCCTTCAGTGCATTAAACAGCTCTGCATCCATCCCTCCTCTCCTTCCAGTTCAACCCAACTTTTGAGCCGGAGAAACAGGACCGCAACCACCTCACTGTGGGCAACCAAGACGGGCCAGGACTCGAGAAGAGGGTGGGAAGTGCCATCAGTGTCATCTCCAACGCTGTAGAAGGTACATTTCCCACAGCCTGGGTGAGGGCTGTGGGTGCCCTGGGGTGTGTTGGTGGGTTTGGGTTGGTGACAGTGGCTGTCCCAAATCCCCTGTCCCATGCAAGGGATGACTCAGGCCTGGGGTCTCCATACACTGGAGTGATGCCTAAGCAAGGCTTTTCATCTTAGCTCATTCTGATGATATATAATCCAGTATCTCACATAAATTAGGGATTACAGTTGATTAGAGAAGTCTCCAGAGCCAATTTCCCAGGAGCTGCTGTCTCAGCTTCAGCAAAAAATACCATAAACTCAGCAGCAGCAGGCTCTGTCCCCCCTGAGAATGGGCACAAACCCTCTGGCCACCCCAGAGGAGTTCCTTTGGATGTCCCTCCAATCTCAGTGTGGCAGGAACACCTCAAATCCTGCCCGGGGGCTGAGAGCAGGATTGGACCAACGGTTCCCTGACTGATCTGCCCTTCCATCCCTCTCCAGTTTGGAGGGTCGAGTCTCCAACATCGCTGTGCCTGGGCACGGGAGGGCTCCTCCTTTCGGGACCCCCCATATTAAACTCATAGGGGTCCATCACCAGGGCGAGGACAGGATCATCCTGCACTGATGTCGTTATCCTTTCCTGCCCTCAGAGCTGGAGGAAGCTCACCAGAAGTGCCCGCCCTGGTGGTACAAATTCGCCCACACATTCCTGGTCTGGAATTGCTGTTCTCCGTGGGTGAAGTTGAAGGAGTTTGTCAAGATGGTGGTGATGGACCCCTTCGTGGACCTGGGCATCACCATCTGCATCGTGCTCAACACGCTCTTCATGGCCATGGAGCACTACCCCATGACAGAGGAGTTTGAGAACGTGCTGTCTGTGGGGAACCTGGTAGGCAGCTCTGGGCAATCCATCCTTCCCATTTAGAGGCACAGCAGCCCCATCTCCCACCCTGTGGGCAGATCCCCCGCCTCTGCTGCTGTTGTGGTATTCAAACAGTGCAGATTCCTGCCTGAAAACACACCCCTGAGAAAGCACTGCAGGGGTCTGACCCAGCGTCCCTGCTCAGGGCTGGACTCCAGGATGGTCCAGATCAAGGGAATTGATGTGGGGGTGGGATCCATCATTCCCTGCCCTCCTCCTGCTGCGGCCTCTGCCTGCCTTGGTGCATCCCCAGCGTGGCCATGGCCTTGCAGAGCTCTTCTGAGCCATCCTCTACGTCACAACCCGGGGTCAGGCAGGAGCTGCTGCCAAGTCCTGGCTGGCACCACGCTGTCCTCGTGATGCTGGGTGGCCACGGGGCAGAGAGGGGGCATTCCAGATTGTGGGAGCAAACAGGTCCCCACTGAGCAAGAAGAAACAATGCTGGCAGCACTAAAAATAATAATAATCAGGGCTTTTCCCGGTGAAATCCCTGCAAATCTGAGCTGTCCCGATTTTATAGGTGTATTTGACACCCAGCTGTGGCTGCTCCTGCTCCGAGCTCAGGGCAAATGGCTTTGAGCTGGATGGAATCTGCTGGTGGGACAAGACCAGGAGAGCCCTGGTAGTAGTGGGAAATGCATTAAGGGATGGGAGAGCTCCCCTCTCTCCTCCTCTTCCCTTGCTGAGACCTCTCTGGGCACAGGCCCTGGAGTGACAGATGCCAGTGGCTGTGCCCAGGCGGGCAGGATGCCGTGCAGCACATTTCTGCTTTGTCTCTGATTTCAGTCAGGAAATACAAGGGGATTAATGGGCTGGTGCTCAAGGCACGGCCACGCTGCAGGATGGCTCCAGCCCTTCCTTTGGCCCAGCAGCTTTTCTGGCTGGGGGTGGTTTGCTGGGAAAGGGCCAGGTAGGGATGGGAGCAGGAGAAGTAGCTCCCACTGAGATGTGGTTTCCCCCCACCCCCAGATTTCCTGTCTGTGCCAGAATTAAAGCTGCAGTGCTGCTGCCTGAATCATGCAGGCTGTAAAGGACAAGAGCAGGGATCAGCTGGCAGGAGCAGAAGAGGGGGTGTTTGTGGGCTGGCATTCAAAGGGCATGTGGGGACCATCTCCTGGGAATGCTGGAGCAGGAACAGAACAGAGGATGTTTGTAGGCTGGCACGCAAGGGGCGTGTGAGGACCATCCTCTGGGATGCTGGAGCAGAAGCTGGGATGTTGCAGCGTCTCCTCCCAGCCCAGTGGAGGCACAGAGCTGTGTGTCCCAACACTGTCCACAGCCAGGCCAAATCTGTCCCCAGGCCCCTCTGCACATGCTGTGTCATGGAATTGCATCAAGGATGGCAATTGTCACTTTGCTGAGCCCTCTCTGGAGTAACGTGATAATTCACAGAGCTGTTGTAGTCCCAGGGAAGGAGCAATGTGTAAAATCTACATCAGCTGTCACAAGGCTCAGGGAGGGACAGGGGCATCCCAGCAGCAGCCCAGTCCCCAGTGCTGGGTGTCTGTGATTCACCAGTTATTCAAAAGGGGTCCCTTTGTCAGTGAAACTTTTATTTTTAATTTCCAACTGCTAACTCGCACCTCTGTGTCCCTCCAGAAGAAATCAGTCACCAGTACTCCCAGTGTGGCTTTACCAGCCACACTGGGCAGCAGCTGGGGAGCTTGCTCCCAACTGGGATTGGACCTAAAGGGGCAAAATTCTTTGGGAATACACCAAGAAAGAGAAGTGCTGCCCCCCACACCCCGCCAAGGCTCTGCACTAGTTTACAACCGAAGTGACAGGGTGCTGCTCCCCACAGGTCTTTACGGGGATCTTCACGGCGGAGATGGTCCTGAAGCTCATTGCTCTGGATCCCTACGAGTACTTCCAGCAGGGCTGGAACATCTTCGACAGCTTCATCGTCACCCTGAGCCTGGTGGAGCTGGGCTTGGCCAACGTGCAAGGGCTCTCCGTGCTCCGCTCCTTCCGCTTGGTAGGTGCCAGGGAGGACTCTCAGTGCCCGCGGGTTGTGGATGTGATTGGCACCAGGGTGGAGATGGCTTGTTCAGCCTCCTTTATAGTGGTCACCAGCTAAGGGTAACACTGAGAGTCAAGCTGAATGTTTAGGGGAGTCAGAGTCTGTGCTCTTCCCAGAGTGTTTGACCCCTCCTGCCCTAATAAACAGCCACGTGGAGGTGTGATTGCAGCGTCACAGCCTTGCTGGCAGCCTGTGACAACGGCAGCCCCAGCCAAACCAGCACAGCCCCCAAAAGCCAAACCAACACCTCCCCTCCTTGCTCCCCACAGCTGAGGGTCTTCAAGCTCGCCAAGTCCTGGCCCACCCTCAACATGCTCATCAAGATCATCGGCAATTCCGTGGGCGCCCTGGGGAACCTCACGCTGGTGCTGGCCATCATCGTCTTCATCTTCGCCGTGGTGGGGATGCAGCTCTTCGGGAAGAGCTACATTGAGTGCGTGTGCAAGATCTCCGTGGACTGCACCCTGCCCCGCTGGCACATGCACGACTTCTTCCACTCCTTCCTCATCGTCTTCCGCATCCTCTGCGGGGAGTGGATCGAGACCATGTGGGACTGCATGGAGGTGGCCGGCCAGACCATGTGCCTCATCGTCTTCATGATGGTCATGGTCATCGGGAACCTCGTGGTGAGCCTTAGAACTGGGGTGGAAGGTGGGGGGCAAGGGCAGAGGGTGTGGTGGGGTGGGAACAAGAGTCACAGGGTCACAGAATCAGTTGGGCATCTGACCTCTGAGGTCACTGAGTCCAACCCGTGACCCAACACCACCTTGTCAACTAGACCAGAGCACTGAGTGCCACATCCAGTCTCTTCTTAAAGACCTCCAGGGTCAGTACTCCACCACCTCCCTGGGGAGCCCACTACAATCCCAGTTACTCTTTCTGTGTAGAACTTCTTCCTACTGTCCAACCTAAACCTCCCCTGGTGCAGCTTAGGACTGTCCAGCTCAGCTCATCTACAGGGCTGGTTAGAGCTGGATGGGAGCACTGGAACAGGGCTCCACCTCCCTCCCATGGGCCTGGTGGGACGTGCTGTGTGTCAGCCCTGTGTGAGACAGGGTGAGAAGCGATTTCTGAGGGACCTTCAGCCAAAACCAGATCAGGGACTGAAGGGGAAACTGAGGCACGGAAAACAACAACGGGCTTTAGGCAGAGGCAGGAGCAACTCTGGGACAAAAGAGAGCTCAGCTCCAAGCTGCCTTTCTTCTCCACTTGGCTTTTCAGGCCTTCCTCCCTGTTTCCCACTCCCCTGCAATGAGGGATGGAGGCAGAGCTCTATCCAGCACATCCCAAGGCTGGCCCTTTGCTTTTGGCAGCAGCCCCCCCCCACCAAGGCTGTTACAGATTCCCAACATTCCCAGTCCTCACCTCAGTCCAGAGGTGATACACAACCCCTCTGCACCTCCTGCCGTGGGTCCCGGTCCTCATCACCCCCTCCCTGCCCACCTCCCTCCCCACTAATCCAAGCTGCTCACTGCCTGCCCTGCAGGTTTGCGAGTTCCAGGAGAGCGTGAAATCCTTTCTAAACTTGGTAACCCTCTCGCTGGCAGCTTTGACTCTTGTTTTCCAGCCTGCGTGGGCCCTGCTCTCCCTTCTTGAGGAGCGGGGCAGGGGAGGGGAGGGCAGTGGCCGCCTGCCCGAGTCGCTCCTGTTACTTGCCGGGGTTGTGTAAGCCTTTTGGAATTTGCTTTGAAAAACTATCTGCCCCGGGGAGCTGCTGATGCCTGCGTCCCCAGGGCGGCTGGCAGAGCCCTGCAGAGGGGTGAAAGGAGCCCCAGGGAGAAACACAGAGCCCCCTGTGGGGGGGCTCAGGGACTGGGCAGCCTGGAGTGTCCCGCTTCCAGGGCAGAAAGTTGGGATTTGGGTGCTGCTTGGTTTCCCTAGGTCATGAAAGGTATTTGAGGCTTTGAACTGGTCCCCAGAGCAGGACAGAGCTCGGCCCAA
The DNA here is from genome assembly GCA_036023395.1 of Myiotriccus ornatus. Taxonomy (NCBI): domain Eukaryota; kingdom Metazoa; phylum Chordata; class Aves; order Passeriformes; family Tyrannidae; genus Myiotriccus; species Myiotriccus ornatus. The sequence goes on along the minus strand of JAYRBT010000081.1, from coordinate 3,896,486 downwards.
GGTGTCTTGGGGGTCTGTGGGTGGTGCTGGGCAGATGAAGGGAGCAGCCCTGGGCACCCCTTGAGCTGCCCATCGCCCACCATTCAGCAACAGTTTGTGATGCCACCTTTGGAGGGGAACCCATTCATTTGGATTGTAATGCTGAGTGAGGCTGAAAATCACCCATAAACAGCTGGAGCCTCTCCAGAACCATCTGCAGAGAGCGCAGGGGACCAGGAATCACAGCTGGGCCTCTGGAAACATTTCCCCTTCTGGAGCTTGTTTTTTGTAATAGGACAGCTCGTACAGCCCTCCAAGACTCTCTCCTGGAAAAGACAGGGGGGCAGCAGGATTTTCAGCTGGCGGGGCCAGCGACAGCCCTCCCACAGGTGCAGGGGTTCCCCTCCCTGAGCTGCACCCCAGCCCTGGCAGCTCCCACCACGCTCTGTGCTGCTGCATGCAGTCCATTTACAGCAAAGCAGAGAAACAGGGAGCACAAACACGTAGAGAGCCGTCTCTGCCCTCTTCACCCCCTCTGCCAGGCTCTCCTGGCCGTGTCTCAGGTATTTCCAAGTCCTGGAGCCTGTCCCAAGTATCCCAGAGCCTCCCCAAGTATCCCGGTGCAGGGAGGTGTGTGTTTCTCTCCGCTTCCCCTGCGGGAGAAATCAGGTGACGGGTTGTCGTCCTTTACTGTTAATGACACTTTGAGCATTTCCTTTGGGGTTATTAAGGGAAAAGGGAGGAAGTCAGTCGGGTGACAAGGTGAGGGACTCCTGTCCAACAAAGCCAGAGCCAGCAATTAGCTGTAATTGGTACTTAACGTAAGCATTAAACTGATGGGCCCGGGGGGATTTATTTAAAGACAAGGTTTAAGGCATGTGGTATGAGCCGTGTGAAAGCAGCAGTGACCTTGGATAGCAGCTAATTCCCGGCTCAGATACTGCTGCTGGCACAACAGGGCACAAACATCAACAGCTGTGGGCTGGGCCCGTCTCTGCTCCACGCAGCGGGTGCCTGGCTGGGTGCAGGGGTGCCTGTCCCACTCCTCTTCCCATGAGCTGCTCCAGATTTCTGGCGTGCAGGGAGTCAGACTGTGCCAGGGGAGGCCATGGAGGGGTCCAGTCACGTTTTGGGCATGGTGAAGTAGGTGAGATCTAGAGGAAGCAGAAGAGAGCCCATGTTTGGAGCCGTGTGAAGCATTTGCATCCCATGAGCTGGCTCATGCTGAGATGAAATACCACTTTCCATGGAGCAGAGCAGTTTCTGGGAGACAGGGATGAGGTGGGGAGGCTCAGGCTCCTCTGTGGCACTGGGGTGGGGGAGACCCTGGGCATCTGAACTACCAGGGAAGAGGAGAGGAAGAGTTGCAGCTGGCAGGACAACAAGCAGGAGATTCTCTCCCTGGGGAGAGAAATAACATAACCATAGGATCAAGAGAATCCCAGAATGGTTTGGGTTGGAAGGGAACGTAAAGATCTTCCCGTTCCAACCCCCTGCCATGGGCAGGGACACCTTCCACTAGACCAGGTCACCTCAAGCCCCATCCAACCTGGCCTTGGACACTTCCAGGGATGGGGCATCCCCAACAGAGCTGAGCTGCATCCCTGTGGGTGGTGGGGAGTCCCACATGGGGACCAGCCAGGCCAAGAGTCCCCAGAGACCAAAGGGAGGGACACGGTGATGGACCCACAGGAAAGCTGGTTTGAGAGGGGCTAAAGCCATGGTTGGTATCACTTACAAATGGATCAGCAGGACCCAGGCAGCTGGGGGTGATGCTGAGGGCATCAGAGCCCAGGAGGAAGTGAGGAGGAGCATGTCCATGTCCTCCAGGAGATGAGGTTGGCATCTCTGCAGTCCCCAGAGCTGGGTGAGGGGAGGACAGAGCCCACGACACGCTCAGAGAAGGGGTTTCTCCACAGCCACAGGTGGTCCCCGTGGAGCCGAGGTTGGTGCTGGATCTCAAGGCCGGTGTTTTTGGGTTTTGTGTCTCCCCCCCACCTCCCTTCCAGGTGCTGAACCTGTTCTTAGCTTTGCTGCTGAGCTCCTTCAGCGCCGACAGCCTGGCAGCGTCGGACGACGACGGTGAGATGAACAACCTGCAGATCGCCATCGGCAGGATCACCCGCGGCATCGACTTCGCCAAGGCCTCCCTCCTCACGCTGCTCCGGCGCCTCTGGAAGGGCAAGAAGGTGGCCCCGGAGGAAGAGCAGGAGCCCAGCAAGAGGGAGAACTCCGTGCTGAACCACGTGGACACCACCCAGGAGACCACCAAGTCGGGGTACCTGGATGGGATCACCGGCAAAGAGCATATTTTCATGGATGAGCTGGATCACATGAATTTCATCAACAACCCCAACCTGACGGTGCAAGTCCCCATTGCCTCGGAGGAGTCTGACCTGTACGAGGAGACCAGCACCCAGTCTGAAACCGAGGACACCACCAAGGTGAGGAAGGCAGGTGGGAAGGTTTCACCCAGAGCCAGGGATTGTCCCGTTCTTGCTCTGCTGCTTAAAGAATGATGCTTGTTTTAGTTACTTTTTGCTTTTCCACGGTGTGTGGCAGGAGCCAAAGTTGGGGTTTCCCGATCTGGCATTTCCCAGTGTAAGCTGGAGTTGGGGGCCGGGTCCAAGCCAAGAGGTTTGACCTGTTTGGGGTCAGATTATGGGGTTTTTGCTAATGCCAGAGGGGCCCTCACACCCCAGGGATGGTGCAGGGGTCAGAGAGCTCAGTTTGGGGTTAAAGATGTTCCAGAGGAATCTGATGCCAGGAAATCTGCTGATGGCACTATCATTGGATCCACTGCTAATGCCTCCAAAAGCATCGTCGGGGGGGGCCATGAAACCAGATGGAGGAGCTTAGCAGGAGTGAACATGAAGCGATGCAGGTTGGATCCAAAGCTGATGAGACAGCTGAGGTCAGCACTGAGGTGTGGGGGGAGCTGTCAGGGTTCATGGGACACTGATCACCTCACTGGGAGGGTGGCAGGGGGACACTGGGACGAGAAACTCAGGAACAGTGGACACAGAAGGGAGGGTGATGGTCTGGTGGGAAATTGCTGCTCACACCGAGGTCCTGGGGAAAGGTGGGGAGGATGAGGGTGCTGTGATGGAGAGGAACAGATGCATCAATCTGGAAAGGGGGTTCATAGGAATAAAAGAGCAGTTCTGACAGGGGTTTGTCACGACTGTCGGTGGCAAACGTGTCTGCCCAGGAGCTGAGGGGCCTGTGGGAAGCTCTGTCCCAACTAGTCCTGTTGTGTGGCAGGGCAGAAGGCATCGTGGTGCTGCTGAGCACCTGGATGTGACTGCACAGGGAGCCCAGGGAGGGCTGGAGAACGAACCAGAGCTCCCAAAACCCTGGAGCCACTCGCCTCCCCCCATCTGCAGGATCCTCACAGCTCAATGCAGAAAGAGGAGACCATCCTGATTGTTTTCAGCTGGGAAAACAGTGTTTTCAGCAGTTGGGGCTGCAGGAGGGGACAGAAGGAAAGGTGGTGGCTGGCTGTGACCCATTGTGACCGTGCTGCTAAGCTGGACTCAGAGGGGACATAATGGGCAAGGATGGGTTGCTGCTGTCATTCCCTTTGTTGTTGCCAGCAGGAGGGCTGGGAGTTGGCATTTCCCCCCCAGTTTTTCCTACTACAGCTGCAGTTCCATGGCACTAATCCCCTGCACACACAGCCCACGCCAGAGCACACTGGGCGTGCGGTCACACCGCACAGAGGTGATGCTAATGCCAACCTGGCCACCACAGGGGGACACACCCAGCCTGGGCTGTGGCACCCCTGGGGACCTCAGTTCCCTGCTACCATGATGTGCTTCCTGGCAGCTGGAGAAAAACCTGAGTGTGCAGCTATTTGACACGAGCTGGCACAGCTCTGGGGTGTAGGGAGTGGGTTCAGCTGATGGCACCAGCTTCAACAACCTGCAGAGAGACCTTGAGAGCCATCCCTGGCTGCTCAGCACATGCAGGGGGCAAACAGCATCTCTCAACAACTGAACACCAGTTCAGACCATCACTGCTGCTGGGTTTGGTGGCTTAATCCAGTCAAAGAGATGTGGAAGCCAAGGGGGTGCCTTAACAATCTGGTCCCCACCCAAACAGGCAGGGTGGGCAAAGGCACTTCCCATAGAATTGCCAGATGGCTTGGGATGGGAGGAGCCTGAAAGGCCACCCAGTCCCACCCCCTGCCATGGGCAGGGACACCTTCCACCAGCCCAGGGTGCTCCAAGCCCCGTCCAACCTGGCCTT
>JAYRBT010000081.1:3860601-3887989 GCA_036023395.1 Myiotriccus ornatus | reverse complement strand
CTGCCAGAGCTCCAGGAGGGTTTGGATGATCCTCTGGGGCACAGGGTGTGACTCTTGGGGATGGTCCTGTGCAGGGCTGAGGGTTGGACTGGATGATCCTTGTGGATCCCTTCCAACTCAGCACATATTGTGACTCTGTGACCTGGGTGTCCATTTAAATCAACCTCATTAATAAGCTGTGTCAGCCCGTTGGCCCTCTGTGAGTTTTGGGGCTGGATATAACCCAGAGGCCCCTGGAAATACCAACCTCTCTGCAGGTTTGGAGATGAAGAGAGAGGGAGGGAGAACAGAGGGGACTGAGGGGGTTTTCAGACATACTTTACATGTCTGCATCGTGCTCTGAGGTGCAGTTTGGGGATGTCTGAGGTTGTTGCTGGTGCCGGAATTGAAAGCTGTGCTAACCCAGCTGTGCAGCACCCGGTCACCACGCCCATACCTCTGACTGCTTACACTTCACATGCCATGGGGGTGTAGCAGTCACCCAAGCTCATAAGGGCGTTTTCAAAGCATCCAAAGGCAAAGGCGTGGGTTGGTGTCCCTGGCTTTTGACTTCAGATGGGTGGGAATTTGATGCAGCTGGGCTTTTGCTTCAAGACAAACACCGTCCCACAAAGCCAGCAGGAAACTTGCCAGCAAGAGCTGGGCCCCGGGTTGATCAGGGACACGAATTAATGCCACCCATCGTTAGGCTCTCAACTTCCCGTGCTTCCCCAAGCCTTGGGAAAGCAGGTGTGGGTGTGGCTGCCCTGGGAAGCAGCGGGTCTAATGGAAGAATGACTGTCACGTAGCTCCGTGCCTCTTCCAGGCGTTCGAGGACATCTACATCGAGCAGCGGAAGGTGATCCGGACCATCCTGGAATACGCCGACAAGGTCTTCTCCTACATCTTCGTCATCGAGATGCTGCTCAAGTGGGTGGCCTATGGCTTCAAGGTGTACTTCACCAATGCCTGGTGCTGGCTGGATTTCCTCATCGTTGATGTACGTGATGAGCACCCCTAGTGCCAGAGCCAAGGGGTTTGGGGGCATCAGGGGATTGTAGCAAGCTGTTGGAAATTAACCCATGTTGTACTTGAAAGGACAATGGTGTGGCTGTGGAACAAGGGCTGAGAACATTTGGTAAGATAATGGTCCTCCATGGAATGGACCACTTCTTTCCCTGGTTGCAGAAACCCCTTCAAACCATCTGTTTTACACCAAAGCCAAGAACAGCCCATGCTGTTCTACGAGATCCCTGCAGAGATTTGAAGGGTCTCCTAAATGCTCCGTGACAGAGCAAGCTGTTCTTCCTGTGCAGTATTTCTGTGTCCCCCATCAGCTCCCCCCTCACACTCAAGATGTGGGGACTTCCTGCCCCTTCCATCCCTGGAAGTGTCCAAGGCCAGATTGGACAGGGCTTGGAGCAACGTGGTCTAGTGAAAGGTGTCCCTGCCCATGGCAGAGGGGTGGAACTGAATGAGCTTTGAGGTCCCTTCCAACCCAAACCATTCTGGGATTCTGGGATTCTTGAGGTGGCTGGTCACCACAGACCCCAAGGACTCAATGTCCATGTCCCAAAACTAGAGGATGGCCACCAGCCCGAGGAATTGTTGGGGAGAGAGGGAAAGGCAGGAGGTGGAGAATGTGGCTCAGTTGTGTTTCCACGTGAGATGCTGCTAATCCCTTGGGCTGCTCCTTCCAGGTTTCCCTGGTCAGCCTGACAGCAAACTGGCTGGGATACTCCGAGCTGGGAGCCATCAAGTCCCTGCGGACGCTGAGGGCTCTGAGACCACTGCGTGCCCTGTCCCGATTTGAAGGCATGAGGGTAAGTGGCTCCCCTGTGTGCTGCTGGCTCTGACATGGACGTGCAACACTGCACCCTTCAGCAGTCACCTGCGTCAGGGACACGTCCCAGCTGGTTTTTGGGGGCCTCCAGCCCGAAGGGATTGATGCTTTGGTCCAGTCTGAGTCCACTTGGTGCTGCTGGGGCATGGGCACATGAAGGTCCACGCCATTACCAACCCAATACCCCAGCCAGGTTCCTCCAGGGTCTCCTCTCCCCTCGCAGGTGGTGGTGAACGCCTTGCTGGGCGCCATCCCCTCCATCATGAACGTGCTGCTGGTCTGCCTCATCTTCTGGCTGATATTCAGCATCATGGGGGTGAACCTCTTCGCGGGGAAGTACTACCGGTGTGTCAACACCACCACGGGGGAGCTCTTCGACACCAGCGTGGTGAACAACAAGAGCGACTGCATGGCCCTCCTCCACACCAACGAGGTCAGATGGGTCAACGTCAAGGTCAACTTCGACAACGTGGGCTTGGGATACCTCTCCTTGCTGCAGGTGGTACGTAACAAGGGCAGTTGCCGCCAGCCAAGGGGCAGGGCAGCGTGACTGGCATCAGGGCTGGAGTGGGATGCTGCCCTGATGCCCAGACGGGGTCTGTGAGCTGTTTCTTAGCTCCAAAGCTGGGTTTTAACACCAAAAAAAAATGCTACAGAGCCAAAGAGGAAAGGGATAGGGTAGAAGATGGGAGGGGAAGGTGTCAGCAGGGAGCTGGTGCAGATGATAGGGTAGAAGATGGGAGGGCAAGGTGTCAGCAGGGAGCTGGTGCAGATGATAATTAGCACCAATCCTGGAGCTGCGAAAGGACCCCTGCACAGCACGGGATGCAGGAGTGAGGAGGAGAGGCTCTGTCTTATCCCCCTCACCCCTTTGGAAAGTCCAGCCTGCTGTAGCTGTAGGCTGTGGAACTTTTGCACGGGGAGAGTGACGACTGGAAAAAGGGGGCACGTGTCCCCTGCAGGTGGTGGGCGAACGCAGCCGAGTTCCACGGAACTCAGCCCAGCTGAGCCAGGCAGCAAAGGGCAACTGCTCACCACAGTTTTAATCAAAATAGAGCTGTGGGTTCCGTTTTGGGCAGGGCTGGGGCTGCTCCCATCGGATCCAGGTGAACTGGCGGCCGCAGAACCGGAGCGTAAGCCGGGCTGATTAACCTGCTTCTAAATTCAGCTTCCTCTTCGGTCTTGTTGTTCCATCAGATTCAGGAAACAAGATGTGCAGACCTTTTGTTTAACAAATCAGCAGCAAAAGGCTGTAAAAGATGCAGTGTAGTCCCTGTAAGAGATGCAGTGTAGACACACACCCTGCTGGGATGGGAATCCAGCTGATTGTGGAAGCTGTGGCACAGAAGTCAGGGCTCTGGAGGTGGCACAGTTTGGGAGTGGGAGGGAGCTCTGCTGTTGGGAAAACGTACTTTGATTTGGGGAGAGGAGTCAATAGCTTCTTTTCCCAGCCTGGTTTGCAGCAGTGTTTTGGGAAACACTGGTAATCTCAGCCCCAGAACAGTCCACGCATCTGCACAGGCAAATTTCCCTATTTCTGCACTGGGATATTTTTCTTGTAGATTCAAATCATGTCCCTCTCCTGCCATTCCCATGGAGAAGCTGTAACTCCAGGCTGAGCAGGAGTGCCCAGAGCTAAACCCCAGACACGCACCCATCACACTCCCTGCCCTCCCAGCCCCAAATACCTCCCAGAAAATATATCTCTCCACTTTCAGAGAATCATAGAGTCATTTAGGTTGGAAAATATACTCTCAGATCATTGAATTCAACCGTTCCTGTTCCCCTCAGGCAACCTTCAAAGGCTGGATGGACATCATGTACGCTGCCGTGGACTCACGCGAGGTGAGGGGACACGCAGGGAGGTCTCCCAACCATCACCAAGGATCGTCCCAGGGGTTGATTCCCCACAGCAGACTGGGAACAGGGTCCTGGAGCTGAGGTGCAGCTCAGCACAGGCTGGGATGGATCCTCAGCTGCAGCATCACCTCTGGCTCTGCCCTTTGATGCTGGGGGCTGCCTGAATCCCACTCCTGGCTTCAGCAAGCACATGGGCCACAGAGTGGGGAGACCCACAAAATTTATCCTGTCGTGGAATCCCAGAATGGTTTGGGTTTGAAGGGACCTTAAAGACCGCCGAGTCCCACCCCCTGCCTTGGGCAGGGGCACCTTCCACTAGCCCAGGTTGCTCCAAGCCCCGTCCAACCTGGCCTTGGGCATTCCAGGGATGGGGCAGCCACAACATCCCCCCTTGCTGAGGTGCACAGCCTCAAAAAGAGCAGCCAGTTGAGTCCCTGTGCCACCCATGTCACTGTCACCTGCATCCCAGCTGCAGCCTGGCCCCCACAGCGGGTTCCCACCCCACCCAGATACAGCTGGGGCTGAGTCCACTCCTCTTGGCTTCAGTTTCGGGGTCCAAAATCCCTGCTCAGCCTGGAGGGCTCATCCTTCACCCTGCTGTGAGCTGATGCCCTCCACGTCCCCTCCAGCTGGGAGAGATAATCCCACCCTGGAGAAAGTGCCTGGCTTGCCTTGAGCAATAAATGGGTTATGAAAACAAAGCAGCCAACATTTAACCTCTGTGTTAAATGGGTTATTAAAAAAACCCACAACAGCTGTTCTGAAGAGTGTCATGCAAAGGCTGTTTCTACCATGATCCATCCCCAAAAGTGTCCATGTGGACACACGCTGCCATGAGCCAGTGCAGCAGGAAGGTCTTCCTCCTGTCTTCTAACAAACCTGGGGGGAGAGGTTGGGTCATCCCACACACCCACGGGCCTGAACTTATTGTTTTCATTGCCTTTTTTTAGCACCAGAAACAGCCGCTCTGCTCACCCCAGTGGCGGCTGCCGGTGCTCAGCTTCCAGGGCCCTCTGAAAACAGCTTGGGCTCCTGCCTCCCACAGCACCTGGGGCAAAGCTGGTTTGGGAGGAAATCCACCCTGTCCTTCCAAGAGCTTCCTTCGAAATGGGGGGAGCCAGTGGGAACAGCTTGGCGTGTCTCCAGCCAAAGGCAGCGCAGGATTAAGGGGTGCCCCTTGAGATGAGTGCTGCCCAAGGCTGCCAGGCTGAGCCAGCCCAGGCTGTGGGCTCAGGGGTCAGCATTTCCTTGTCCCCCCAGACGGTGTCACATGGGTGTCCCTTCCTGTGGTTGCTCCCATGGGTGCCACTCAACCCACAGGGCCCGAAGTTGTGGAGCAGCCACCCCACGGCTCTGTCCGAACACCGTGACCCCTTGTCCGTGGTTTTGGGGACACACTTCTGGGAGAGGATTAATCTCACATTCCCTCTCTCTCCTGGACAGATTGAAGAGCAGCCACAGTATGAGATCAACCTCTACATGTACATCTACTTCGTCATCTTCATCATCTTTGGTGCCTTCTTCACCCTCAACCTCTTCATCGGCGTCATCATCGACAACTTCAACCAGCAGAAGAAAAAGATGAGTATTTTCTGGGTCCTGCAGGGCTGTTCCTGTCTAGGGTGCTGGTTCAGAATGGAGGGGACCAGCCCATGGTGGGGTGAGGGCACCAGAGCCACCAGAGCTCAGGTGGATCCCAGGACTCTTATCCATTAGTGGCTTCCTGCACTGGACAAAGGGCACACAAGGCTTTGTGTTCTGGTCATAGCATTTACACAGGGCTTAATTTATGAGTGCAGAGGGTAGAGGCAAATGGAAACTGCATTTTCTTTTTCCTGTGCTGTCACTTTTTCTTTTCCCACCCTGTGACCATTTCTCATTAATTTTTCTCTGCGTCGAGACTCAAGTTCTGCTTTCAAGCGAGTGGCACAGGACTAACACCTCAGGGGTGCTGGAGCGGGGAAGCAGCAGCAGGGAGGGGCAGGACAGAGCACGTTGTTGGTGCTGAGTGAGGCCTGCAGCACATGGAGCACTGAGCCAGTGCAGAGAGCAGTGCCTGGCAGGAGCTTGGCTGGGGACACTTGGTGGGCAGGAACATATTCAGAGATGTTTGGTGGGCAAAGAGATGAATTCAGGAGACTAACAGCAGCGATTCCCTCTATACTTTGGAGGCAAAGACATCTTCATGACAGAAGAGCAGAAGAAATACTACAATGCCATGAAGAAGCTCGGCTCCAAGAAACCCCAGAAGCCCATCCCCAGGCCATCGGTATGTTGGGTTAATCCCCCTGGAGTGGAGCATGGAGGAAACACTTCAGTCCACCAGCTGTCCCAGAGGGAAGGAGAAGGATCTGGGGGAGATCATTTGCAGGGCAAGGAGCCACATCCTGGCTCCCTGTTGCTACTCTTCAGACAGGACCTCGCTAAGAGCTGGGGCTTCAGAAGAGATTGACATCAGGCCACCTCCTTTGGGTCTGCCCTTCAGCCCTGGCTTTGCTGGCAAAGGCATGCCTTTTGCAGGGATTTGGGTTTTCTCCTAGCTCAGCTCCCAGCTCCTCTGTGGAAGAGAGCTGGGATGAGGGAAAGCTCAGCTTTCAGCCCCCCTGGAAGGGACACTGGTCCAGCCAATGCATTCACAGCTGAAATTTGGGTTTGGGTTTGGTAGCTTTGCACAGCTGAGGCCTTTCCCATGTGTTTATTTGTGCCCTGTTAACTGTGGGTATAACTAGAAAGTGATTGTTCCCCGTGCCCACGGCTCCTGATCGTGGTGTTACCAATGGGCTCCATCCTGTGAGGTGCTGGGTATCCTACCCCATAACTTCTGGGGCTGTGAGACCTGGACCGGCCACAACCCCGAGGTCTTAAGTGCTCTTTTTAAATACAGTTCCTTCTTCTCTTTCTGTTGTGTCTTTTATTTTGTGTGTGTCTATCCTGTGTTCCCACCTCACCTCTGGCGCTCCATCATCACCCACGTGGCCCCTACGGCAGAACAAGTTCCAAGGGAAGGTGTTTGACTTTGTTACCAGGCAAGTGTTCGACATAACCATCATGATCCTGATTTGCCTTAACATGGTGACCATGATGGTGGAAACAGATGATCAAAGCGAGCTCAAAACATCTGTGCTCTACAAGATAAACCTGGTCTTCATCGTCATCTTCACCGGGGAGTGTGTGCTCAAGATGTTCGCCCTGCGTCACTACTACTTCACTGTTGGCTGGAACATCTTTGACTTCGTGGTGGTCATCCTCTCCATCTTAGGTGAGTCCTGCTGGTCCTCCAGTTCCTCGGGGATCCCACTGGACAATGAAGAGGGGAAATGGTCTCACCAATCCACAGCCACTGCGCTGCTACTGGCCCCCTCTCTTACACCCAAGCTTTGAGCAGGGCCAAGCCAGCAGGACCCTGAGACAAGAGGGATGTGAGTCCACCCCATGCCACCAGCTGGGTGAGGGGCTGGGGATGTCTCTCGCTCCTCCTTGGTGTTATTATCCCTTGTCTCCATGCTGCTGAAATGGAGCAGCCAGTGTTTAACCCTTGTGTCAACGCTGTGCTCAGAGTTTATTTTTTCATATGTCCCCTCTGTCCCCAGAGGAGCAGAGTGTTGTGTGCCATGGGGGGTGGCCTCATCTCCCTGTGTCTGCCCAGCTCTGGCACATGGTGGTGGCTGCAGAGCAGGGCAGACTCACCTCTCCTTCATCCCTTCCCAGGTATCGTCCTCTCCGACATCATAGAGAAGTACTTCGTGTCACCCACCCTCTTCAGGGTCATCAGGCTGGCAAGGATCGGCCGTGTGCTCCGGCTGATCCGCGGGGCAAAAGGCATCCGGACTCTCCTCTTTGCTCTGATGATGTCCCTGCCTGCCCTGTTCAACATCGGCCTCCTGCTTTTCCTCGTCATGTTCATCTACTCCATCTTCGGGATGTCCAACTTTGCCTACGTGAAGAAGGAGTCGGGGATCGATGACATCTTCAACTTCGAAACCTTCGGGAACAGCATCATCTGCCTCTTCCAGATCACCACATCAGCCGGGTGGGATGGGCTCCTCAACCCAATCCTCAACAGCGGCCCCCCGGACTGCGACCCTGAGCTGGAAAACCCTGGAAGTTCGGTGAAAGGGAACTGTGGGAACCCCTCCATTGGCATCTTCTTCTTCTGCAGCTACATCATCATTTCCTTTCTCATTGTGGTGAACATGTACATCGCCATCATCCTGGAGAACTTCAACGTGGCCACGGAGGAGAGCAGCGAGCCCCTCTGCGAGGATGACTTCGAGATGTTTTATGAAACTTGGGAGAAGTTCGACCCGGACGCCACCCAGTTCATTGCCTACAGCACCTTGTCTGACTTTGTAGACACCTTACAGGAGCCCCTGAAAATTCCCAAGCCAAACAAGATCAAACTAATCACCATGGATCTCCCGATGGTTGCCGGGGACAAAATCCACTGCCTGGACATCCTCTTTGCCCTGACTAAGGAAGTGCTGGGAGACTCGGGAGAGATGGACGCCCTGAAGGCCAGCATGGAGGAGAAGTTCATGGCTGCAAACCCCTCGAAGGTCTCCTACGAGCCCATCACCACCACTCTGAAAAGGAAACATGAGGAAGTGTGTGCCACCAAAATCCAGAGGGCCTTCCGGAGGTACCTCCTGAGGCGCTCGGTGAAACAGGCGTCCTACATGTACAGGCAGAGCAAGGACGAGGACGCCCCGAGCGAGGACGCGCCCGAGACGGAGGGTCTGATCGCCACCAAAATGCGGGAGATCTATGGGAACAGTGGGACAGAGGTGGAGACAACCCCTGCCATTGGCCTCGAGCCCATTCCCAGCTCAGAGACGCGAGATGCTCCTGAGGAAGGAAAAGCTTGGGATAAGGAGCGCGTGGTGAAGGAGTCGCTGGTGTAGCAGAAGGAGCTTCCACCTCTGGCCCAGCCTGAAGAGACTTCATTTGTATCTCCTGTCCAAGAGCTCTTCCATGCACAGATCACTAGATCTTAGATATTGAGCTAATTTCAGATGTTTCAAGCAGCCACCTTTCGAAGCAGGATCTCCTCCTGGGTTTTCCAGCTCACTGCACTTGCAAAGAGTTTAATTAGTTTTCTTATGAGAACTGAATGTGAAATCTGTTGTTGGTGAAAGAGAAACATGTTAGTTTGGAAATTATCTCATCACGGTAACGATGTTTTTCAGACATTAACAGAAGAGTAAGTACATTTAAGGTAATTATTTATTAATGTTATTTCACAATTAAGAGATTTTCTTGTATATTATTCTTCCAGAGTGCAGCCAAGCAACCAGCGAAAGATGAGCCAAGTGAAATAACATTAAGAATAATTACAGAAAACGAAAGGTTTTGTGAACAAAAGTCTCCAAAGTCTTAAAGTAGCACCTTTCTTTTGAACCTTTGAATAAGCTTGATGATTATTTTTTTGTTACCTACAGAGGAAGTGCAATTATGTCTTAAAAATTGGTTTGCATAGCCAAAACAAAGCATCTGCAGAAATGCTCTCAGGGTTAAATATCAGGTTTTCAAGGTCTCTGAATATGCATTGAAACCATAAATCATTCAGGGCTCTGTGATACGAATGTAAACACTATTTATAGTCATGTTTTTATTCTGTTTTCCCGTTTCATCCAGATTTTGTGGCAGGAAAGCAATGGGCAGAGGTAGGGTTTGGAAAACCTCCTCCAAGAATCCCCAGTCTCCGTGACAAAACCTTCTAGGGGTTTTTTCTAGCCCCTTTGCAAGAGGAAATGTCCTGTTGGAGTGCTCTTGGCTGGCGTTCCCAGTGTCCTCTTCGTTAGTGTTAATTATGGAGATGGATCCCCAGGGATCGGAGCAGGTGTTGGAATGATCCTTTCCATGAGCTGCTTCAGTGGGGTCCCTTAAATCCCACACAAGGCCTGGGGGGCTCAATGCAATGAATGCTCCTACCAGGGTGTGAATCCCAAAATCCTCAAGCAGAGATTCCTTCCCCTGGCTGGGGCTCCAGAGAGGATCCTGTGGCACGTGCTGGGGTCTCTGTAGAGCTGGATGGGGCCATTCAGGTCCTCACCAGGAAATCTCTGGGAAGAGGAGTGTTTTCCCGTGGGAAAAAGGGGTTGGCTGCTCTTTAAACAGGTGGGAAAAAGGAAAGAAAACCAAGAAAAAAGGGCACTGGCACAGGTTGCCCAGAGAAGCTTCGGATGCCCCATCCCTGAAAATGTTCAATTCCAGGTTGGATGGAACTTGGAGCAACCTGGTCTAGTGGAAGGTGTCTTTGCCCATGGAAGGAGGATGGAACTTCAGATTAAAGATGAGCTTTAAGGCCCTTCCAACCCAAACCGTTCCATGATTCTGTGAAAAACCCACGAAAGGTCCTGAGTTCACCTCTGACCACCTTCTGCCTTCAGAAGGGAAAAAAAAGCCTCATGAGATCAAAACAACCACGAACCAAAACCTCTTCCAGTTAAAACAAGGGCTGCTTCTTGAAACCAAAGGGTCTGTCTTTTTTTTTTCTTTTGTATTATTATAATTATTATAATTATTATAATTATTATAATTATTCTTTTCTCGGGCTGATTTGGGCGCTGAGCCGTTCCGGATGCCCCATGTTCAGGCTGGCCAGGAGCGGTGCTGAGCTTGCTTGTACCCACGTGTCATCCCACAGCCTTGTGCTTTCTTTTCCATGTCGTTGCTCCCTGGAACCAGCAGCCTGAGCTGGTGTCACCGGCGTTTCTGTGGGAAGCGTCCCCCCGGCACGGCCGTTCCCAGCCCGGGTTGCGGTTCACAATCGATGCTGCTTGTACGTACGTGTCGTCAGTGATGGGAAAAATGCCACAGAGCGGGATTTGTGGGAGCTAAAGCCGTTTCACTTTGTACATTTCTTAAAATAAACAACTGTAAATGATCTGTTATTACGATACCAAATGTGCTGGGGTGTGTTAGAGAGGGGGGGAAATGTTTTCCCTGGGCTGGGAGAGGTGAACGGCTCTTGCTGGAACAGCTCGTCCCAGGGCTGGTGTAATTCAAGTTGGGAGCAGCGTGGGACCAACACGGCCAGGGGGCTGCAGCAGGGAGGTGGCACAGCCCAGGAAAGGGTTTTTTTTTGAAACCCAAACCCTGATGAATAGGGATGAGGCTGGTGAAGGTGCAGCTGCCCAGCAGTGGCTCTGGACTGTGGGTTATGGGGTCAGGGTGGTCCAGGAGAAGAGGAGTGAGGACACAGGACCCTCCCCAAGGGGATCACCAGGTCCCTCTGCATCCTGTGTCACATGTTACTGCAAACACAGGGGACTTCCAGGGGAGACCAAGCCCCTCCAGCCCAGGTCTGTGCCTGTTCCAGGGTGCCAAGAAGCCCCCAGGCAGCGCAGTGGGTGATTTGGCCACTGCAAACCCTCTTTAGCTTGTGCCCTGCTCCTGGTTTTACCTTGCAGGGCTTTCCCAGGCACTTCCAGCATCCCAGCTCCCATCTCCAGCCCCAGAGCCTGCTAAAACCCCCTCCAGTGACCACCAAGCACGTGGGCATCCCGTTGCCTTTGCCTTGCTGGGATGTCATGGCCAAGCTCTGCTCTTCCAGCAGGACCCGGGGGGTGATGGCAGCAGGGACTGAGACACACAGCCCCTTCTCCTGCAGCGCCAGGAGAAGGCACCTCTCCCATCATCCCTCTTTCCCCCACACAGCCAGTCTTTCTCTGGAAAATTTTATTTCTCTTCTTTTCTGTCCCTGTGCACACAAGGTGAGGCTCGAGCTGGTTCCCAGCATTGGCCAGATGCTCAGGACTGGCAAAAAAACCACCAAACTTGCAGAGGATGAAGGTTTGGGGAGGCCCCAGGCAGTGGCACCCAGGCTCTGGGGACCAGCACGACTGGCAAGAGTACCCAAAGGTGTTTTTCACTCGAAGTCACAGCTCAGTGCTCACCCATAGCTGCTATCGTGCTGCAGCCAGGGTGCACAGCACAGAGGGAAACGGTGTTGTGCATCAAAATTCACCTCGGGGTGCCTCACTGTGCTTCCCCAGGGTCTGTCTGTCTCCAGAGGATTCATGGAGAAGGGTCTTGCTCATGGAAAATGGGGTGTGAAGCACCCATGACACGCAGGCATGGCTGGTGGCCAGGGAGGTGACCCCTTATTTTGGCCATCTCTCCCTTATTCTCTTCTCTTCTCCCTGGAAGTGTTTAAAAAACCTGTGGATGTGGCACTTGAGGACATGATTTAGTTGTGAACTTGGGTTGACAGCTGGACTTGAAGGTCTTTTCCAACCTTAACGATTCCATGGTTTTACGACTCTAGATTTCACTTTTCCCTGGAAGGGCAGCTGCAGGGACTCTCTGGGAGTACATCCATAAGTACATCCCTAAGTAACTCCATGAAAATCCTCCGTTCCTACCCCTGCTCCCACTCTTGGCAACTGGGCCAACATCAACCCCTGCTCATCACCTGAAGGGCCAAACACCCTGGAGGGGATCTTTGGAGCTCGGGGGAAACCCTGGAGGTCACCCCCATCCTCTATCCCCCAGGGATGTGGCCGGGAAGAAGTCACATCCCGCTCCCTGGACTCACCCCCTGTGCTCATCCCAGGTTTGCCATCACCAAGTGCTTTGCAGCCGGGGCTCCTCTCCAGCTCTGCTGCAGAACCACAGCAGTCCTGGTCACCTCCATCAAATACCAGCACCACGGTGGGCACAGCCTGGGGACACGAGGATGGGCAGCGCCCAGGGACACGGGGCTGGACGGTGCCCAGGGCGCCGGCACCTGCTGCCCCAGCGTCTGCCCTGCATTCAAAACCAGCCCCGAGGGGAAAGTCCCCAGCGAGGAGGATTTACATGAGCAGGAAAGGGGCCGTCTCGCGTAGCGGCAGCAGCTTTGCCATTTTTAGGTGCCGGGGCCGGGCCGGCGGGAGCAGCCGCTGTGTTTTGCAGAAGCAAAGGCTGGATGTCTCCCTGCCCCGTGGGGTGAAGCATGGCTGATCCGGGCATGAGGCTCTGGGTGCTCCAGGTGAACCTCTGGCTGCTGGCTCTGGTCACAGGTAGGCATCAAACTGGGTCTGCACTTCAGAGCGAGGAACCGTGTGCCCAGGGGATGGGATGCACTGGCACGTGTGCCCTGCTCGGGGGCTTCACCCAGATCTGCCTTTCACTGTGTCAGTTTTAAGCTTTGCTCTGGCCTCTCTCAGTCCTGCTCTGGGCTGGAAGCCTCCCAGGTGCAGCAGACCCTGGGGGGACACACAGGGCTCAGGACTCAACGCCTGCCTTGGGTTTTAGGTTTTGTTTCCTGCTGGGGTGTGGAGACAGGGCACGTTTTTGGGTGGTCAGCTGGCTCTGGCCGGAGCCCAGTGCCAAGCAGGTGCAGGGCCTGCCTGTCTGTGGTTGCAGGAAAGAAGGGTTGTTGTGGTCTTTGTAACCATTTTTTGCTCTCAAAGACCTGAGGATGGGGCTGGCACATCGCTGAGGCCATGGCCAAGCCACAGCCCCTTGCTCTCTGGGATTCAGTGCCTGGGAGTAGAGGAGAAATGGGAGGAAAATGGCTTTTGGGGGAGATTTGTGGGCCCTGTGTGAACATCCCTGTGCTATGCCCCTTGGCATCCCCATGCAGAAGGAGCAGCTAAGCCCAGGACATGATTCCTGTCCCCTTCCAACGCCCCTTGCCTGCTGCAGGGACACCCACGAGAACCTGCAGCAGATCCCACACAGATTCCTTGGTGGGGGAAACTTGCACCCGTGGGAGGAAGGACATTTGAAAGTGTTTCTGTGTTGGACACACAGGTCCAGTAGGGATTTGAGGTCACAGGATTTCAACGTGGCTCTCATGGTGACTTCAAGGGAGGAAAGGGGAAGCTCAGCCCACCCATGGCTGCAACAGAACTTCTGGTTTGGAAGGGTGCGAGGCCTTTCAGGGTGAGAAACCAGCCTGGTCTTCATTTAGAAACACCAACAGAACATGGAGAGCAAAGCCCTGTGTCTCGCTGACTGGTGGCACCCCAGGTGATAGGGACACATACCCAGCACACAGCCTGGTCAAGGCACATCTCCCCGTCCTGGAAAAAATGAAATGGGGCTGGAAGGGAGAGTTCACCTGCAGACATGTCAGTGCTGGAGGTGAACAGGGCAGCACAGACCTGGAAGGGGCTCTGGGGCAGGGAGAGGGGCCCAGGGCCAAGCCTGGATGTGCCTGGGGCAGGGGGGGTCTGCAACACGGTTGGGGTGAAGCTCAGGCTGGGGAATTGAACCTCTCTTCTTCTTCTCTGTCTTCTTCTTCTTGGTGGGGGGTTGGTTTGCAGCTGCCCCAGCGTGCTGGGAGGTGGTGCAGCCCCCGCTCTGTGCCAGCTTCTCCACGGCGAGCTTTGGCGAATCTTCCCCAAAGGCAGAGCTGGGCACTGGAGCGGGGCAGTAAACAGGGCTGGTCCTTCCTGCGCAGCTGCAGCAAGAGGAACCGAGGCACGGGGGCACTGGAGCTGTGGGCAGAGGCGCCCGTGGGGGCTGGGGGGGTCCCCACCTCACCCCGCTTCCTGCACTGCATGGCAGGCCCCACAGCTCCAGCCCACAGCCCTCGTCCCGAGGGGTTCTGTGGTCCCAGGGTCTGAGGACCCCCCTGGCCATCACAGGGCTCCGAATCCAGGGAAGGCTCAGCAGGGGAAGTGTTTCTGTTTGATTCAGAGTGTAAACAGAGAGGGGTGAGTGTCTGGACCCTTCCAGAGAGGCGCCAGCCTCGGGTTCATTAAGAGTGAAGGCAGTTTTTCACTGGGGTGTCAACCCAAAAAAAACTTGGAGAAGATTCAGGAGATAGGATGGAAACAGAAGGGTTTGTCCCCAGATCTGCACTGCCCCGTGTCCTCTGAGCAGGGCTCTGTTGATGCTCCCCAGGACTCCACCCCATATGGAGTGGGCACGAAGGACCCATGGCACATGCCATTTCATGGGGGCACCCTCTGTAAGCTCCTGGCCATTATCTCAGGGCCCTTCTTCTGTCTTGCAGGTGGGATCTCGGCAGACAAGAACAACACCAGCAACAGCACAGGTACGGTTCAGACCTGCTGGGCTCTTCCCCTCTGTGTCCCCAGGGTCCCTCCCATCCTCACTGGCCCTGGTCCCTGCAGGCTGTGACCTCCTCCACGGCACATCCCCAGCCCTGCACCTTCCTCTCCCTCCACAGAGCCAGATCTGCTTTGTCCTTCCTTGTCGTTTTCCCTCTGTGTTTGCAGAGGATGTTGCATGAATAAGCCTTTCCTTGGCACCAGGCACCTGCCTTGTGCCACGGCACTTGTCCATTCCCCCCCACGGGGCTCTAAGCATGAAGTTTGCAACCCAAAGGAGCCCTCAAACTCACCACTCTGGGACCAAAACATGGCAAAAAACCCAAAACACGGCAAAATGCAAAAAAATGTGGAAGTCTGAGAGAAGTCAGATGGGGAGACGGGGCTGTCCCAGCAATGCTATGGGGTGCCAGCACTGGCTGTAATCTGGGAGCTGGGATTAACAAGATGCACACAGAGAGTGGTGGGAGCAGCATGAAAGTATTGGAGTGAAGCCATTCCCACAGAAAATGGAGTTTCCATTAAAAGTGTGTTTCCACCAAAAGGCTCCAATTTCATAGAAACACAGAGTATCCTTAGTTGGGAGGACAAAGACAATTCAAAACAAAGCTGAATGCTCAAAAGCAGTATAATCCATGAAAGTGGGGAGCTCCTGGTGGGGGAGATGCTGGGGGGTCTCGTGGGTGCCGGCTCTGTGACTGCCCCTGTCCCTGCAGACAGCGTGTGCCCCTCCGTGCACCAGCACCCCCGTTACGTGGCGGTCAAGAAGAACATGCCCATCTACTTCCTCTGCTACTCCGACGACCCCAGAATCATGCAGTGGTACAAGACAGCAGAGGACAGGGAGGACATTTGTGGGCTGGATAAGAACACCTCCCAGTACACCATCAACAGGACAGACACCTTCATCAACCTCACCATCCTCAGGGTCACCTACGAGGACAGTGCAATCTACGTGTGTGACAGAAAGAACATCCTGGAGAAGAAGCACCTGCACGAGTGTGGGACAGAGCTCAGAGTCGTGGGTGAGTGGGACCTCCCAGGGGATGCTCTTTCTCCTCCCTCCTCTCACCCTTCCACATCCATATGAACCCCACATCAGGCTCCTACACACCCACCTCTCCCTGTGCTGGTGGGACCCCTCAGATACAACTGTGGGTTGCTGCTCCAAGGCCCATGGTTCCCCATTCCCAGCACCAAACAGCAGGACAAGCATCTCTGCTTTGCCCTGGCACGTCTATCTTGCAAAAATACTCCTCAGGGACCATGTTCCTCTAATAAATCAGATTTATCCTGCTCCTGGCCAGTGGTGGGTTCTGCCCAAATTGTCTCATCCCAGAGCTGGTCCCTGATGCCAATCCCAGGGGCAGTTTACAGTGCTCTGGTCTCTCCCAGTCCGGAGGACGTGTCACCCTAATCCCTCCATCCACCCTTGCTGTTGCTCCCAGGTCACAGCAGCATCAAGCAGATCCAGAACAGGAACACCCTGAAGGACGCCATGATCATCATCCAGTCCATCCTGCTTGTCATCTTCATCAGCATCCCCATACTCCTCTTGCTAGATAAAGTAAGTGACAGTGTCTCCAGCAGTGGGGATGTCCCCAGCTGTGCCACTGTGGTGCTCACAGCAGTGTCTTGTACTCTGGGCAGGACAGTGAAGGGGGTGGGGATGGACCAGCACCAAGTTTGGGGCTAAAGTGGGAAAACAAGCATCTAAAATGCTGTGTGGGACCACGTGGATTTGCCTGTGGAATGGTGGGACCTGGCCTGGGGGACCAAGGCTGGGGACAGGGGATCCTGGTGAGTGCTGACACC
This sequence comes from Myiotriccus ornatus, assembly GCA_036023395.1. NCBI lineage: Eukaryota > Metazoa > Chordata > Aves > Passeriformes > Tyrannidae > Myiotriccus > Myiotriccus ornatus. Next base: position 3,871,483 of record JAYRBT010000081.1, on the reverse strand, counting down.
AACCTGTGACTCTCCTCTCCATAGGGTGAAGGCAAGAAAGGCCCAGAGGAGGACCACACCTATGAGGTAATTAATTACAGGAGGACCTTCCCAATATCAACCCGGGCCTTGAAACAGGGAGTTGTGCCCTTGCTGGGTGTCTGCTGGGTGTCCCTAGCCCTTGTAGCCTTCCTCCTTGGGAACCTTCCTCCCAGCTTCACATCAGCCATAAAGAGCTGCTCCTAGAACCAAGCCAAGCTCAGAGCACAGCCAGCCATCTGTCTCCATCTTCTCCCTGTCAGAAGCTGCTCCAGTCTTGGGGAGAATAGCCTGGAGATGGATTCCCACTTGGAGGTCCTAAGGGGGGATGTTCTGTGGATGGAACCGTGGTCCTCCTGGCATGTCTCAACCTCCTTCGTGTTTGTGCAGGGGCTGGAGGTGGAGCAGATGGCCACCTACGAGGACATCACTCCTTTCCGGGACGTGAAGGCCAAGTGGACAGTTGGGGAGCACCCGGGAGAAGAGTGAGGGGTCCTGCACCCACGGCCAGGCCGGCACCAACGCCCTGCCAGGACCCTGCCAGCACCTGGATCCCACGGATCACAGCTCTGCCGGGCACCTGGATCCCGGGCTGCAATACTGGGATTCCAAATCACCACCAGCAGCCCTGCACAGGGCTGGGACCCTGCTGCCCGCGGGCGCTCGCTTTGCTGTGCACACGAGGCTGCCCTGCCCTGGCTGTCGCTGTCCCCGCCCCACTGAGGAACCCCTGAACTAGAGATGAACCCCTATGTAGAAATTAGGAGCCACCTGTGATCCCCCCAGCAGTAAAAATGGCCCCACAAGGTGGGCATACCCTGGGCAGCCCCATGCCCTGGGCAGCCTCACACCACAGGCAGGCCCACACCCCAGCACGGAGCTCCTGCGTGGTCAATGCAATGCAGGTACCAGGGGAAAGTGGGTCTCCTCCAGTCCCACCACCCCTGGGAAGGAGAGACCAGGCATGACCAATCTCCAGCTGCAAGGACCCTCCTGGGCTGTGAGCCCCTGCTGCAGCAGAGGGCCGAGGTGCGCAGCACCGTGCAAGTGTTATGAGAAGTGAATTTTGGGCCACTCTTTAGCTGTCAAGTCATGGATGTGTCCACAGGCCAAGCTGGCAGATATCTGAGATGGAGGAGCCTCCAAAAGCACCTCTTTCTCCCCAAAGACTACAAGTGAAGTCAGGGAGACGGGTCTCAGCCAAAGGCTTGCTCCTCCCCAGGCGAGAGCTGGCCCGTGTCACAAGGACATCCCTGGGGTGAGGGACCCGTGTGACCTCAGAACCTACAGCAAAGCTGTAAATTGTGGGACACAAACCTCCAACTGCTTTCTGAAGCCCTAATAAAGGTAATGGATAAACCTCATCCCGCTCCATCCTGCCGTGCCCGACCCAGGGCTGTCCCATAAGCCTGGGGCCAGTGCCCTGGGATGCCCTGGGAATAAGGAGCAGTTTTTCATGGGTCCAGCTTAGCTAGAAACCAAACTTCACCCCTTCAAACCTCACCCTGAGGGTGGGCAGGGATGGAAAGGAGCATCTCCAGGATACAAAGCACAAGAACAGGGCCCAGGGCCAGGAGTTCCACTCGTGGCTATGTCTGGTCTCGCAGGAGAGGCTAAAAAACATCTGGAGAGGAGCAGAACAGTGCTAATTGGGTTTGTTAACAAAACTATCTTGGTACAGCAGCAGCAGCTGCAGGGGGGGTGGGCTCAGGGCCTGCTGGGCACCTAAACCAGGGCCAGGGGGCCAGAGGGGTTGGCTGGAGGAGACAGCACAAGGGGGTGACAAGAATGTTGTGGCTTAAACTCTTGTCACCCTCAGAGAGCCCAGGGCCCCTGTGCCCCTATGGCTCACAACATTTTGGCCTCCAAGAAGGACCTGGAACTGCTCCACACCCCAAAACAGCCAGAGGAGGGTAAAATTATGAGCAAACAGGGCTTTCCAGCAGGAACAGGATGGTTCCTGTTTACCAACAAACCACCTCCATGGAAAACTGGAATTCTGTTTAAATAGCACAAAACCAGCATTTTGAAATTGATTTTTACTAGTTAAATAAAACTGCCCCAAACTAATTCCACCACATATTTTATATAAGATGCCTTAACATAATTTACTTATTAAATTGATTATTTAAAGAAAGGAACATTCACAGTGAGAGGAAAGAACTGGCTGTTCCTGGTTTCCATGTTTGCCAAGATTTTAGGAGCAGCAGAGCTCATCCCTCCATCCCTTGTTTTCAGTTTCCAAATGGAAGAGGAAGGCATATTTTCTGGCCTTCCCAGCTCCCAGTGGGTTCCTCAGCTCTGTGTAAACAACTAATTCAGCTGACTGAGCTGAGTAATACCAAAAATAAGAAGAATCTGCTGTTTGCAGCTGGCAAGGAACCACCAGCGTCAAAAGCAGTTTCAGTACCCCAGTTCTGCTCTGCTGCTCCAGAGGCTTTGGCTTCCTTTAAAATGCCAGAAGTAAACTAATATTTCTGTGGTGTTAATGGTTTATTTTAAATGCTTAGACCAGATCCTAAGGAGCCTAGAGGTGTGGGTTGGCTTCATTCTGTATTAAGATAGATTTGTGTTTAAAATGCATTTCATGTAAACAAATGTATGTCAATATTTACAGTCCAGGCTCTGTGTTTTGTCCTGATTTCTATCATAGAATCCCCAAATCATTTAGGTTGGAAAAGCCCTCTGAGATCATGGAGTCCAACCATCCCCCAGCACTGCCAAGGCCACCACTGACCATGTCCCCAAGTGCCACATCCACATGGCTTTGAAATCCCTCCAGGGACGGGGACTCCACCCTTGCCCTGGGCAGCTGTGCCAGGGCTGGACAAACATTCTGGGGAAGAAATTTTCCCTAAAAACCAACCTAGACCTCCCCTGGCACAGCTTGAGGCCATTTCCTCTTGTTCTTGTGAGAAGAGATTGATGCCCGCCTGCCTCCAGCCTCCTTCCAGGTGACTGCAGAGAGCAGGAATCCCTGTTTCCCTGCCACCAGCGGGATCCTCAGGCAGGCAGACAAGGTTGCAGTCCTGGACCTTTTCAGCCTCACCTTTCCAGATGGGTTCAGTGAAACTGAGCAGCTCCAGCTGCAGTCAATAAATCCGAAATGGAATTTATTTTCGGAGCAGTGAGCTGGCAGAGGTGATCACCCATCACCTAAAAGCTCTGCAGAGCCTGGGCTTTGGGCTGGCAGCAGCTTTTGGGTCAGGAGTCACTCGGCTGTGCTCACTCATCGGGGTGGGAAGGTCCTCCCCACACAGCCACCCAGGTTTGGGGTCACCAGAATCCAGGGAGCAAAGGAAAGCTGCTTTCACTTGTTTAGATGCTCAGGGTAAGGTGGGTGGGCATGGGACCAACCCCCAACCTGAAAAGAATCTGAAGGTTTGTATTTTTTTTTTTTTCCTCTTTCAAGAAACAAAAGGAATTTGGAAATCACAGGAGGAAACTGGATGCTTTGGGTTGCAAACGTTGCAGGCGCTTGGAAAGCTGGAGAAAGGCCGAGCTGAGGTTTCGGAGCCGCTTATGCAACCTCAGCTGTGCCCTCGGCGCGTCTGCCCAGCCCGGCACTGCAGTCACGCACTGCCTTCCCCGGCTCTTCTGCCTCATTTACTGCCCAGACAGGACTGGGGACAAACCCAGCCCCGGGGGAGCCGCACAGCGAGGACCGTCCCGGCACCGCCGAGCTTGGCTGCGGCGTAAACACTGCGGATTAACCACCGTGCTCTCACTACCAGAGCTAGGGGGAGGCAGCAAGGGACAGGCAGGGCACACTGCAGTGGTACCTCGAGTCCTGCGGGCAATTTTGGGCACCACAATATAAAAAAAAAATAAATTAAGCAATTAAAAAGCATCAAAGGAGGTCACGAGGATGGGGAAGGGGTTGGAGGGGAAGCCTTATGAGGAGTGGAGAAGAGGAGGCTGAGGTCAGACCTCCGTGGGTCTTCAACATCCTCGCGAGGGGCAGCAGAGGCAGCTCCGATCTCTGCTCTCTGTGACCAGCGACAGGACTCGAGGAAGTGGCTGAGCCTGAGCTGGGGGAGGCTAAGGTTGGATATCAGGAAAAAGTTTTTCACCCAGAAGGTGGTTGAGTACTGAAACAGGCTCCCCAGGGAAGTGGTCACAGCACCAAGCCTGTCTGAGTTCAAGGAGCATTTGGACAGTGCTCCAGGGACAGAGTGGGATGGCTGGGGTGTCCAGCAGGGGTCGGGAGTTGGATTCAATGATCCTGATGGGTCCCTTCCAGCTCAGCATATTCTGTGATCCAGAGGCAGCAGTGCCTGGGCTGGGCTGGGCTGGGCTGGGCTGGGGAGCAGCTGCTGCTTTGCTCATCTCACAAATACTGACGTATTTAAACACGATCTGGAGTAGAAAAACACAAAAACACACCCAGATGTTGCCGGCTATTGGGTGACAGGACACCTGATACTGCAGGACCCACTGTTCCCTCTTCTCCAGGGACTGACATTTACCCTGTGACACCACCACGTCTCCAGCAGCAACAGCCGGGGGCTTCTCGGAACACACCGAGCTCTGCCCCATGATTATTAACCAGCCCTCCACCCTCTGCTCCAGCTGCCCCGGGGGTGATGCTGCTGCTTTGAAACCAGAGCCACACTGGGGAGCAGAGCAAGCCCAGGGCCTGGGGGGAGCCAAATCACCTCCCAACCAGGCACAGTCCCTGAACACCAGAAAAAGGGCCGAACAGGGGCGGCCTGGGGCAATCAGTGCTTTATGGGGAGTAACCCTGGAGTTGCCCATCCCAGGCTCTGTCTTGCTTTTCTCAAAAGCAAAGATAGTGTTCTGTGTCCTCTCCTCTTCAAGGCTAGGTTGGACAGGGTCTGGAGCAACCTGCTCTAGTGGAAGGTGTCCCTGCCCATGGCAAGGGGTGGAACTGGGTGGTCTTTAAGGTTGCTTCCAACCTAAACCACTCTGTGATTCCATCATTCCCTTCCCCATCTCCTCCACCTCCTTTCCAGACCCACCCTCTAACTTAATCCAGAGGTATTTCATGTTTCTCAGACAAGAGCAGGAAGATGCTCATAACCAGATCTTCCCATAGCCTTAATCCAGCTGAGGATGAGAGAAACCTCCCAGAGCTCTGGCATCTGGATTTGCAGTGGGCTGGCTGGGATCCAAATGAGCACCTGGACAGGACACCTTCATGTCACACCTTTGGCAAACCAGCTCAGCAAAATTATCTGCTGAACTTTCGGCTTTCTGGTAGAAAGCAATTACCTGGCAGAAGTAGGACTGGTGACAATACCCATCTAGGTGTATCCTCACTAAAACAATATAGAGGAAAATATCACAGAAGGGTTGGAAAAGGCTTCTAAGATCATCCAGTCCAACCATCCTCCCAGCACTGCCAAGGCCACCACTAACCCATGTCCCCAAGTGCCACAACCACACCTCTTTGAAATCCCTCCAGGCATGGAGACTCCACCACTGCCCTGGGCAGCTGTGCCAGGCCTGGACAACCTTTCCATTAAGAAATCATCCCTAATACCCAAACTAAACCTGCCCTGGTGCAACTTGCCAGTTGGTCAAGGCCAAAGTGTCCCCAGCTGGCCAGTCAGCCCTGTGGACTGTGGGCCGAGGCTGCAGAGCCCTGCAGGAACATCAAGTGCACACCACAAATTCCACCATGTAAAAGCACTGATCTGCTCTGGGATGGGTCTTGCAGTGATCAGGAAACCTATAATTGCAATAAACAGCGGAATATGGTGAAATCATGGAACACTGATTTAATCCCCGGGCAAACAACCTCCCCAACCTGCACTCGTGTGCATAACGAGCGTGATGAGGTGACACCTTCCTGAGCACTTGTGCATTTATTCAGGGGGAAGATATGGAGCTGCTGTTGTGATCATGGACATGCAGATCCATTTTAAACAGACCCCCTGGTATATAAGGGGGTGCCTCCACAGCTTCCTTTTACCAGATGAAAGGAGGAAACATTCAGTGTCAAGGAACACCTGAGCAACTCACTGGGCAGAAATGGCTCCAGGTACATTTTATTTCAGTTTTAAAGGACTGGCAGTGCTCCTGCATGTGTAGGGTGATGGGAGATGACAATGGGGTGGGTTCTGTGGTGGGCTATACCCTCCTTGCGGAAATTTATAAATCCATGAAATTTCCTCCTTCAGTGTGACTTTAATCCATGAATTAATCTTCAGCCTAAACTGGGCAAGGAGAGGGTGGAGATCATGAAGAACAAGGTCAAGTCACAGTTATAATAGTTATTATTACCATAAATGTTGGCATGGATATGAAAACTCATATTCCAAGCTTAAGACAGGGATCAGGATTATTTTGTGGTCTTTGTAAGCACAGATGGACACTTGTGTGAAATGTCACGGGTTGGAAACCTCTAGGCTTGACAAAGGTCACCAAATCCTACCGGTCTGTCCCAAAGAGCAAAAGCAGCTGGTCACAGAACAGGGAATGTCACCGGCTCTCATCCCAGTGAGTGCAGAAGGTGACACCATCAAACCACAGCTAAAGTGAGGTGCTCCCAGACCCTCACCTGGTCTCACCACCCCCTGCCTTTCCACAGGCAGGGCCTATGGGAAAGCACGAGTGTGTCAGGGAGAACCGTAGGGACACACCTCAGTTTTCATGGAGCAGCCACGACTCCAGGCAGGAATATGCTGCTGGAAACACTGAGTGCAATACACTGAGGGCAGGTCTAGTGAAAGGGTTTCACTTGGGATGGTCCTGGGCAGGGCCAAGGGTTGGACTCAGTGATCCTTGTGTGTCCCTTCCAACTCAGAAGGAGTTGGTGATGGTGATGATGATGATGATGATTCTGTGATTCCCTTGATTCTGGGGAGGGCTGAGCTCACCCACAGCATCCAACAAGGCACCAAAGCAGGTGAGGGCTCAGCCAGCATGGACAGAAGAGGCTGGCAATGAATTCCCAGATGACACCCCGTCCTCAGCACAGTCCCCAACCCCTGCTAACAGCCTCCTCTCTGCTTTGCTGCAGGGTCCTGGTTTTCTCCTCTGGCTGTTGCCCTGATCACTCTGGGACTGCAGTGGCCACAGCAAGGTGCCACCTTCCCAACCATGCCCCTTTCCAGCCTGTTTGCCAACGCTGTGCTGAGGGCTCAGCACCTTCACCTCCTGGCTGCCGAGACCTACAAGGAGTTTGTAAGTGGTGTGGCCTCAGAGCATCTTCTCCTGTTCCTCTGATGGCTTCAGGATTGTAGGACTTCCTAGAGACAGTCTTTTCAGCTGTTGGTGTCTTTGTCAGCTCTCAGTGAGGAGAAAGAGTCCACAAGTTGTGGAGAGATACCAGAACAGGTTATAAGTAGTCAGAATATCTTTCTGTCCAGCATTAAATTCTGAAAATGGTCTTTGTTTCATATCTAGATTTATATGTCTGTAATTTCAGCTGTGGACTGTAAACCTGGTGTCAGGATCAGCCTGTTCAGTCAGTCATGGCCAAGCAGGTTGAAATGAAGAGATGAGTTCAAATGCCTCAAACTTCTGTGTACTTCCATTCTAAGAATTTTCCAAGGCTCTCAGAGGCACTTACACAATCAGTAATTCCACCTCCAGATTTTGGCACTTGTCAAGTCTGAACATCTCCCATTCTGTCCTCTGTTAGTCTCTTGCACTAATTAGCTGGACAATGGTTAGGTTTTAGTATATAATATTGAAGGGAGACTGCCATTCCATCCTTGTGCTCTCTCCCATTAGCCTGGAGACTCTCTCCTCCTCTCAGCTCTCTGTCCCATCCCTGACCCCCTCCTCAGGGACATTTCTGCCCATGTCAAGACCCACTGCACAGGATAAGCTGGGAGGTGGCACTGATATTTTGCAAGATTTCCCTAGGAGAGTCTGAGTGCTTAAAACTACCCAGTGTCTGGTGCTGCCAGGCACTGGTGTGAGACGTGCCTTTGGCAAGAGCTTTCCTTGGGGATCATCTGCTCCTTGGGAGTACCATGTGTGTTCTGAGTTCACCTCAGCATCTTTCCTTCGTGGGAGGAAGATCTTTAGGGCCAGTAACTATTGTGCAAAACACAAACTCCTGTCTCCCACCCTGTCCAGAGGTACCTCGTGTCTCACATTTATTCTTTGCAAAGAGTAACCACGCGGGACAGCTTGGGAAGCGTCTGTGGTCTCCTCCAGCACACAGGTGACAGAACCAAATGTATTTGGGATGTCTCTGCAGGAACGCAGCTATATTCCAGAGGACCAAAGGCACACCAACAAAAATTCCCAGGTGGCATATTGCTACTCAGAGACCATCCCTGCTCCCACGGGGAAGGACGATGCCCAGCAGAAATCGGTAAGTTCTCTCCCACGGGGCAAGCACAGACCTGTCCGAAGAGTCCTCATTGCAGGAACAGAGGGTTTCCATCTGTGAGGACTTCGGTGCTTCCTCCCTCCTCTCCCTTTTTCACTGTTTAAACCCTGCATGAGGAAAGGAAGACTCTTCTGGGTTACATTATAAACCATATTCTCACCCCAAGCATTGCCTGCACAGAACATGGGTCTGGGTGGTGCCTCTCAGGCTGAAAACTTGTCTGCTGAAGCTGCAGGAGCAGTCACACATCTCTGGCTCACTCCAGGCTGTTCCAGAGGGAGCAGGACACTCTACCAATTACCCCCACACACAGCTTTCACCCTTTCTTGTCCTCATTTCAGGACATGGAGCTGCTTCGTTTTTCCCTGGTTCTCATCCAGTCCTGGCTGACCCCGGTGCAGTATCTAAGCAAGGTGTTCACCAACAACCTGGTTCTTGGCACCTCAGACAGGGTGTATGAAAAACTAAGGGACCTGGAAGAAGGGATCCAAGCTCTGATGAGGGTAAGTCACAGCACGTAGCATGACTGTAGAGTAAGAGAATTCCCAGGCACAGGGCACTCAGCTCTCAGGGACAGCACAACGAAGTTCGTTGTCAAGGTTCACTCTACCCCCTACTAAATGGTTAAAGCATGCTGAGGAAAAGCAGACAAAAATCCAAAATCCATCAATCCAAATCAAAACAAACCCAAAACCGTCTATGTGGAGGGTTGGGGGGAGGGAGGCAAAAGGGTAGGACAGGGTAAGGATAAAAAGGAATACGGCTTAAAGGCACAACTTAACAGAATTTAACTTGACTTAAACCATAACTGAAGTTAAACAATTTATCAAAGGATTCATGTAAGATTTACTACACCACAACAGTAACTCACAGTACTAACTCCCTTACAAATCTAAAGTACGTCAGAATCCAGGAGAGCAGCATTCCCAGGACATTTTCTATGGCATATGCACACAGACATAAGGAGTCTGGACAAGGTACCTGTGAACAATTCTCTTGGGATTCAGGGAAATCCTCCCTTGGGATTCAGGGAAATCCCCCCTTGGGATGCCTTCGCACCTTCTCAGCAGGATCATCCCCAAGAGTCTGAGAGTATCATCCAAACTCTCGAGCTCTTGGGTCTGTGACCACTTCTCAGGTCACATCAAGGCTTAATGAGCATTTCCCAGACCATAAAGCGGCCCGAGGAGGCACAACCCACGGGGGAAAACCCCCTGACCTCTCCCAGAGCTCAGCCTCGGCGCTGGCTCCTTGGTGGGATGCTCATCCCCAGCCCTGCCCACCTCTCCATCCTCCCTCAGGAGCTGGAGGACCGGAGCCCGCGGGGGCCCCAGATCCTCAAAGCCACCTACGAGAAGTTCGACGTCCACCCGCGCGGCGAGGACGCGCTGCTCAAGAACTACGGCCTCTTGTCCTGCTTCAAGAAGGACCTGCACAGGGTGGAGACCTACCTGAAGGTGATGAAGTGCCGGCGCTACGGAGAGGGGAACTGCGTCGTCTGACCCCTGGGATGGATCCCCCTCCCGCTCCAAACCCCTCGGCCACGGCCGCCCCGCTCCTTGCAGAGAAAATCGGGGAATAAACCCGCTACTGCCAAGGGGCCTCTGCTTTTTGGGGGGACAGGCTCTTGTGGGAGAGGGAGGGAGGAGCTGCCGCCAGGACAGGGTGGATTTGGAGCGGGAGAGGGGGGATTTGGGGCTGGGCGGTGAGGATTTGGGGTGGGGTGGGCAGATTTGAGGCTGAGAGGGTGGATTTGGGGGGAGATTTGAGGCTACGGGGGTGGGTTTGGCTTTGGGGGGGCAGAGGTGGGGCTGAGGGAGGTGAATTTGGGGCTAGGGGTGGATTTGGGAGTAGATGTGGCTCTGGGCAGTTGATTTGAGGCTAGGGGAGTGGGTTTGGGGGTAGATGTGGGGCTGGGCAGTGGATTTGGGGTTGGAAGGTGAGGATTTGAGGCTGGGTGGTGGATTTTGGGCTGGAGGTGGATTTGGGTCTCAGGAGGATGGATTTGAGTGCTGGGTGGTGAATTTCAGGGCTGGGAGTGAATCTGGGGGTAAATTTGGGGCTGAGGGAGTGAATTTGTGGATGGAGGTGTGGCTGGAATGGTGGATTTGGGGCTGGGAGGGTGGGTTTGGGGCTGTGGGATGGACTTGAGACTGATGAGTGAGGATTTGGGGCTGAAGAGCAGATTTGGAGCTGAGGGGGGATTTGGGTCTAAGAAGGGTGGGCTTGGGCCTGGGGGGACTGGATTTGGGGCTGGGGAGATGAATTTGAAGCTTGGGTAGATTGGGGCTGGGAGACAGATTTAGGGCTAAGGGGAGTGAATTTGGGGCTAGGGTGGATTTGGGGGTAGATTTGGGTCTGGGCAGCAGATTTGAGAGTATAGGCTGAGGATTTGGGGCTGAGGATGGATTTAGGGCTAGGGGGTGGATTTGAGTCTGAGAAGAGTGTATTTGGTGCTGAGTGGTGACGGTTTTGGAGCTGGGGTGGATTTGGCGGTAAATTTGGGGCTGAAGAAGTGGATTCAGGGCTGGGGGCATGGATTTGGTAGAC
>JAYRBT010000081.1:3820373-3848966 GCA_036023395.1 Myiotriccus ornatus | reverse complement strand
GTGGTGAGACCCTGGCACAGGTTGCCCAGAGAAGCTGTGGCTGCCCCATCCCTGGGAGTGTCCAAGGCCAGGTTGGATGGGACTTGGAGCAACCTGGACTAGTGTAAGGTGTCCCTGCCCATGGCAGAAGGTGAAATTGGATAATCCTTAAGGTCCCTTCCAACCCAAGCCATTCTGGGATTCCGTGATTCCTTCCCATCTTCCCAGACAGCTCTGTGCCTAGAGGGTCTGTCCCAGCTGGGTTGGGCAGCAGCATTGCTGCTCCTCCTCCTCCTCTTCCTCACAGCCTGCTGAGGGGTGACACCCCCTTGTCCAGGCCACCTCATGCCACTCCCATGGTTTTTGGGTGCCGTCCTTCAGGCTCAGGCATTGCGGGTGGCACAGGGAGAAGGGCAGCAGTCCCTGGCCCTGCGTGTGGTGCTGCTGGCTGGACCTGCCTGGCAGCTCACCCAGCCTGGGGGCTGCCTGCAGGGGTTAATTACTCCCTCCCAGTCTCTTGGCCATGCTCTGTTTTGCCCAAAACTCTCCTGGTCCCTGGAAAGTGTGGTGCCTTTTCATGAGGTCGCAGCTCACTCCCAGCTCGGATCCAGCAGCATCCTGGCCATGAGCACCTGCAGAATTCCGCACTGCATGATCCACCCCTTTTGTGTGGCACCAGAAGCCCTTCACCTGGCAGCTGAGTCGGGTGTAACCCCACTGGGCGCTCAGACATCTCCTCCTCGTCCCCAGGTGACATGTGAAGGCAGCACCCGGCACCGGGAGCGGCGGCAGCAGCGGAGATGCATTCCAGCCACCCCGATGATCCCAAGGAAGCCATACAGGTGAGCCAGGCCCCACCCCCAGTGCTCCCCACATAGCTGTGGGTGCTGCCAGCTGGGACTGGGATGGTTTATATTCGAATTTGGGATGATTTGTCTGGGCAGGGGGATTAAAGGAAATAAGGTGTGTGTGGGTTAAGTCACACCAGGGCTTTGCAAGACCCTGCATGGGACAGGGAAGGTGCTCAGCCCTGATACCTGGGTGAAGGGGTGTTGTCACCCCCCCCAATCTGGGGGTCTCTTCACCCAACTTTGGGAGTTTAAACACATTTAACAATATCAACAGCAGCGGTTAAACCTGAGTGTTTAATTCGTCCCACAGCAGGATGGCTCTGTGTGTGATTGATAAAATCATTTGCACTCTTTAATCCTCTCAGCCCGTGGTGCTCCTTCCTTGGGCCAGCAGATTGGGGGTGCAGCTGGAAAACAGCACCCCAGTAAGGGACACACTCCCCCCGCTGCTGTCCTTGAGCTCCAGCTGCTGGAAATGTTATTTAGATGCTGAAAAAAATATCCTAGGCTGGAAATTTAATATGGGTTTGTGCAGCCAACCCAGGCTCGAATCAAAATCTGCCCAAGCCCTGGTCAGGGAATGTTCAGCGTTTGCCTGGAATGCTGCCTGATGCTGAAACATGGTGGGGCCCCAGAGGAATTTGTGGTGTTTTCCAAGTGCCTGCTTGGAAACACAACCTGGATTTGAAATAAGGTGGGTTGAGACACCCAGGCTCAGCTGCATGAGGAAAAAAAATCCTCTCCACCAGCATAAAATTGTTAAATTCACTGAACTTCCTGCTTTTGACTCGTGGGAGAGAGAAGCAAAGCTGCTGGAAGGTAAAATTCCCAAGTTCCAACTTCAGAACCTGCTGAGTCTCTCCAAAGGCAGCAGCTGAACCCCCGTGTCCTTCCAAACCCCTCTGTTTTGGAGGCCCATCCCCAGCAGTGCCTGAGGTTTAACCAGCATGACCGGCGAGGTCGATGGCTTTGATTTCAGCTGGCGGGACCCGTCAGCGTGTCACATGTCACATGCTGCTTGGGCTGACCTGCACGAGCTCAGGGGCTCTGTTCCCTCCTCTGAGCTTCTTCTTTCTCACCCACACTTACTTAATCCTCTCCTTTCCCCCAAGAAAGTGCCTTCCCTACCCCCTTAAGCCATTTGCTGCCTGCAGAGGAAGCACCACGCGCTCCAAAGGCAGCCCCAGCTCTGAAACACCACCACAATGCATTAATTATTATTTTTTAAACAAAATAAGCTAAATGAACTGTAATGCTGAGACTGTGAGTCCCCAGCTTGACCAGTTGAGCTACAATGCTCCCAGTTCAGCCACTGCAAAGGATGAGGGCTGGAATCGCGTGGTGCTTTGCTGTGAGTGAGCCTTGCTGCTTTTGAGCCCTTTTAGCACGAAATCCTTCCTAATCATTTTCTTTTTATGATCCAAACACGCACCTCCTGCCTTTCAGCTGATCAAGAAGCAGCTGGTGAATGCCATCAAGGCTCTGCAGAAGCAGTACGTGAGCTCGGACGCCGTTGTCACCAGCGATGACGGCAACGCCAACACGCTCTGCAGCGCCCTGGAAGCTGTTTTTGTGTATGGGCTGAAGGCCAAGCACATCAAGGCACAGAGTGGGGGGAAAGGGAAGAAATCAGGGGGCCGAGGACCCCTTCCCCAGCCAGTCTTTTGGGGCCTGCTGAAGAGCATCACCCATCGGTGAGTGCTGAAAGGGGTTTGCACGCTCGCGTTTAGCCCTTGTCTTCGGTGCAGTAAAATTCAGGGAATGGTGGACAGCAAGATGGCTCATTGCATCTCTACCCCATCCTGCATGCTCAGTCTGTTCAGTGTGGGACAGAGATGCTCTCACAGGGGTTTGGGGGCTGCCCAGGGGGTTGGAGGTAGGAGAAAGAAGCCTCTGCGGTGCCAAGAGGGGCTGGGCCCCCTATGGCCCCTCTCAGCGTGTGCTGGGGCTGAGCTGATGTCCCCATACAGTGGAGGGATGAAATTGTGAAGACACACCCCTTTCTTATTTATTTTTGGGTGCCAGGCTGTATGTGGGGGTTCCAGGTCCCCCGTGGAACCCCGGTGACTGCAGTGGTGTCCGGCAGCAGCCGGTTATGGGATGCACATGCAGGGATCTGGTCTCTCTCCTGACCTGGATCTACTGGGGCTGGTTGGCCTTGTTCCCCCACATCCCAGCCAGCCTTTGAGGAGGTCTTTCTGGGTGACTACTATTTACTGGTTTTTTTCTGAGCCACTCCCTAAGCTAAGTTCTCCCACAGTAAATAACAGCCCACACACAAATCATTCTGAAAACCTCATCCAGCTCCATCACCGACTCCTGAATTATGAAAGAGTGGATGAAAATAATTCTTTCACATTCTACAGGGGATATTTTTGTGCCCTTTGAAGGTTTTTTTCTTCTGTCTTGAAAGACAGATTAAAAAAGAAGTCTTACAAAACTTTTGCCCTGGTTTTTGAGGAGTCTCTGGTGCCGGTGTGAGCTGGGAGCAGGCAGGATCAGGGACCGTGGTGTCGCTGTTGGATTTTAGGGAAGAACAGTTGAATTCCGGAGGCTGAGATTGCTTGAGGAGCTCAACCCAAGCCAGGTTGTTTTCCTGGGGCTGCCGCAGCAGTTTTCACTGTGTTTTGGCTGCTTTTAAATTTGAAGTGAGGATTTAGACACGTGGTTGTCACCAAGGAGGATCCAGCCAGCACAAACCCCACTAATATGGAGGGACAGCAGGAATTCCTCCCTCTGCATCCTTGGTCCAGGGCAAGCAATGGGTGGGAGATGCCTCTAGCCAGAGAGGAGAAGAAGCCGAGGCACCCAAGGGCTGCCTTGGGTCCTAACCAACATATTTAGCTTTGGGGCATTCAGGAGCTATTTTTCTCCATGGCAAACCACATTTTCCACGAAGGAAAGAGATTTTCCACAGCCTGTTTTATCCCAGCTTCCAAACTTCCCATAGCAGAGCAGGTTGGGCAGTTCCTGATGGAGGCTTTGCTTCTCCTATGCCCCATGATGGACATAATTGGAGCCGCTCACGTCCTGTTCTGTTCTCTGTCCTCCTCTTTCCCAGGAATATCGTCTCGGAGCTGGAACAGCTCATGTTTATCAACACAGACGTGGGTCGCTGCCGTGCCTGGCTGAGGCTGGCACTGAATGATGGGCTCATGGAGTGTTACTTGAAGCTGCTCCTGCGGGATCGCTCCCGGCTGTCCGAGTATTACCAAGCGCCCGCTCTGCTCCTGGATCCTGAGGAGTGTGAGTTTCTCCTCTGCTACTTGCAGGGTTTATCGTCCCTGACCTTCGAGCTGTCCTATAAATCAGCAGTTCTGAACGAGTGGACCATCACCCCTCTGTCCCTGTCGGGCCTGTGTCCCGTTTCGGAGCTGCTGGAGCCCCTCCCATCCGAGCCCCGCAGGAAAGCGTCGCTGGGTTCCATCTCGCAGTCGTCGGGGTCGGACGAGATCGAGATCCAGCCCTCGGCGCTGCCCATCGGCAAAGCCGGCAGCAAGATCAAGCTCACGTCGTCCTCCCTGAGCCTGAACACCACGAGCTCGTCCCAGCTCTCCTCCAGCCTGGGCTCCGACAGCATCCCGCCGGCTCCCTGCACCCGCAGCCCCGAGCGCGGCGAGGAGCCGCTGTCCTGCGACTCCGACCTGGGCACGGCCACCGCCGAGGACCTGGACAGGTCACTGCAAGAGTGAGTCCTGCCCCAGCTCTCCTCTCCAAAGGGGTTTTTAGCCCTCTCCGGGCTCTCGTTATTTTCTCTCTATAAGAAGGAAGCCTTTCTCCCTGGTTTTCTTTCACAAGTTATTTTTTTCCCCTCCTGGAAAGGGCCTTCATTGTTTTCATGAACCGCTCGGCACAGCTCGCTGAGCCCCTGCTGCCACTGCAAATGAGCTCGTGGCCACTGAAGTGTGTGTGTGTCCTCTTTAGCAGGGCAGAAACGTCAGAAAAATGCTGCTCCCTGGTTTCAGGAATGTCACATCTCCCTGGTGCATGCTGGGGGTTGCTCCAGGGCTTTCCGTGAGGGGAAAGAAATGAGTTTGGTCACAGGGAGGGTTATAATTTGCAGCTTCTGCAGATCATTCAGAGGAGGGAGGTTGTTGGTTTGTCATCCTTGTGATTTATTCCTGCCAAGCATCCAGCACAAAGATTTCCAGGGTTATATAAGCTCTGAGTAGTCAGTAAATATTTTCCGTGCCACATTTAAAATGTGACTCTCAGGGAGCCCAGCCTCGGGGTGATGCCTCTTCCCAGTGAAGGTCTTCAGGAGGGTTTAGAGCTGCAGGCTGTGCTGCCTCATCTACAACAGCATCATTCCCTACTTCCAGGATTTTGCATCTTCCAATGGTCATGGAAAAACCTGCCTTGATTGGATTAAACTCGTGATGGAGATGCTGTTTCAAGTTTTAATCCTGGGCTGGTTTAATTCTGGGGCTGGCAGTGAAGTGGGGCCATGGGAACAGCCACTCCTCTGGCCAGGCTCCACTATTAACTGCTCATTAACGAAAACAGTTGAAATTTGGCACATGGTCCAAGGCTGGATTCGCATCCAGGAGCCCTACGTGGGGCTGGGGCTGTGGGAGCACCCAGCACTCCCTGCACCCACTGAATCAAACCCCTTCAGTGTGTGTAACTGGGGAATGCTCCCATTGCAGGCAGGGTCCTGCTGCCGTGCCATGGGGCTGATGCTGCTCTTGCTCTGTGGAGCACAAATCCCACATTTTTCTGCTGGCATCACTGGGATTTTCCAGCCACACCGTGCTGCCGGCCCGTGGAGGTCAGCAGTGCTGCCGAGCCCTTTCTACACGGTTATCATTTACAACAACTGGGGGGGTTTTACAGGTTTTGGCCATTGGCAGCTGCATTCAGACCAATCATTTTTCCCTTTCAAGGGTGTTGTCCGAGTTCAGCAAAGCCAGGCCGAGCCCGGAGGCTCCGGAGGGACGGCTGGTCCCCGGCGTGCTGGGCTGCTCCCCTCGGCCGCCCGCGGGCCCCCCGGCACCGACCCCCGGAGCGCACCAGGAACCACCCCCCGGCACCAACAGCTCGGCTCCAACAGGTGACACGGCACCCACCAGCCACAAGGATGGAGATGCTGGTGGCACAGCCAGCATTCCAGCCCCACGGAGGGATGGTCCAAGCAGAGGAGAGAGCGGCAGCGGTGAGGGCAGCCTGGCAGTCCGGAGTCCCACGGCCGAGTACCTGCTCTCTCCGCTGCTGGGCTGTCCGGTAGGTCTTACAGCTCCTTCCCTTCCCATCTCCTTGGTGTTTTGCTCCCTGACCCAATGGAAAAGGAAGTACAAAACTCACGAGGGTTTCTGAGTAGGCAGCGGTTTCATAGAATTAAGGAACCCCAGAATGGTTTGGGTTGGAAGGGACCTTAAAGATCATCCAGTTCATCCAGTTACAACCCCCTGCCATGGGCAGGGACACTTTCCACTAGACGAGATTGCTCCAAGCCCACCCAACCTGGCATTGAACAGTTCCAGGGATGGATTTCTCCAAACTCTCATCTTCTGTGCTGCTCCCACCTGGTTGCCAGTGATGCTTCCCACTCCACAAGCATCTTCCTGGACTCTGTGGAGTAGTATCCGTGCAGCTGCTCTGGGAGAAACTGGATCAAAGTCTGTATTCTCTGGTAAAAGAGACACCAAAGCCTTTGAAGCCCTGCCTGGCCTGTCAGTCATCCCTCTCCAGGAGCGGCTGCAGCAGGAAGTTTGTTAAGGATATCTGGAGAGGGATGAGGTCTCGCACAAATCTGACCATGGGCTGTGTGCAAGAGATAAAACGGCCCCAGAATCGAGGTTCTCATGGGGACTTTGCTTCCTTTTGGTCCACGTAAGAGGAGGAAAGGGGTTGACTGGACAGGAAACAAAGTAGTTTCCCGGCGGAAAAACCCTCCTGCAGCACATCTGTTCCCAGAGCAGGATGGCATTCCCGGGTGTTGGGCTTGAGCAGCGGCGGATTTCCCCTGCTGCCACACGGAGCTGATCCACGTCCACTCGCTTTTGCTTTTAGGAAACTCTTTGAACAGCCTCCTTCTCTGTCTTAATTTGTTACTGACTTTTCCATCCTGGTTCCCATTGTTCCCATCCTGGTTCCCATCCTTTCCACCCTGGTGAGGTTAAGATATACCTCGTGCCCCCCCAAATCATTCCTGCTCTCTGCTCCTTTCAGTTCCCTCCCGCTTATCCCGTTTCCGCTGCTTCCTCGTGGCCTTGGGCCAGTCTGACCTAATCTATGTATAACATACTGTGTCAACAGGAAATTCCCCCTGCTCTCCCATGACTCACGGAGCAACCTGCATTCCTGCCCCAGGAGTAATCCGGGAGCTGCAGGAGCTGCATCACCACCCCCCCACCATGATCCTGCCACGGGGTGGTGACAGCTCTTCTTGTGGTGCCACTTACTTTGTTATTCAGGATAAAAGGCTCTTGGAAAGCTGGGAAGTTGAGAGGACATTCATGGTGGGATGCAGCCCTGAGTGCAGGGATGCTGCTCCCTTGTTTTTTTTCCTACTGCTGTTCCTTGTTCCTTTCAGGAGGAATTTCTTCACTAGAAGGGTTGTCAGGCTTTGGAAAGGGCTGCCCAGGGAGGCGGTGGAATCCTCATTCTTGGAGGTGTCCAAGGAATGACTGGACATAGCACTCAGTGCTCTGGTCTGGTTGACAAGGGGGGATCGGTCACAGGTTGGACTTGATGATCTTGGAGGGCTTTTCCAACCTTAATGATTCTTGTAGCCAGGGGAACTCCTGGAGAAGTTACAGCCACGTTTTCTTCTGCCCATGGGTCTCATCCCCTTACTGACAGCAGACAAAGGTTTCTTCTGCCTTCCCTGCTTTATTTTTCCCCTGCATGGCTCAGCCTGGGTGTTGGTGAGCCATAGGGCTTCTGTTTCATCCTGGACATCTTCTCTGTACCTCTCCCCATCTCTGCTCCTCCTGGAACACCCTCCATCAGAACACTCCAAATGCCTGTGGTCACTGCAGGGAATGTGCTCTCCCTCCACAGTGATTTTAGGGGGAGAGAACTGATTGATTTTGCACTTTATAATCACACCAGGATAGAATCCCAGTATTTCCCAGCTGTTGACACAGTCCCACAGAGCATTCCCTGACCGGAGGGAGCAGGGGGAGCCATCCCCCTGGGAATGGCCAGCAGAGACTCATGGAATGGTTTGGGTTGGAAGGGACCTTAAAGCTCATCTTGTTCCACTCCCCTGCCATGGGCAGAGGAACCTCCCACTTGATCCCACACATCAGTGCCTGGAGTTTGGTCTGTGCAGAAGCAGCCCCCGAGGAGGGATCTTGGTGGACGTGTGTGTTTGAGGGGCACAGGGTGTTCGATAAGTTTGATAATTAATATATTTAATTTTTTTAACAGAAGAGAAAAAGCTGGATCTCAGAGGATGATTTCTACAGACCTTCCCCTGGAGAGAGCAGTGGGAGCACAGCCGACACCAACGGCTTTGGGAACGAGGGGGACAGCGAGGGGCTGGCCCCGGGGCTCATCAGTGCCCTTGACTTGGAGAGGTTCTCGGTGCCCTCCTCGGAGAGTGGGAAACCCAAAATGTCCCCAGAACGGGAGCAAAAGGGCTTCAGTGTGGTGCACCGCCGGCAGATGGGTACGTGCCACCTCCTGCTTCTGCCCAGGGCCTGCCTTGGGTGGTGCTCAGGGATTGTTCTGGGTCATGAGGGGCTGTTTGAGAAGCAACTGTTGGCTGGTGTGAGCACTGAGAGCCACAGCAGGCAATGGAGAAGCTTCCCAAGACATTGCTGAACTGATGATGGCTCTGGCTTTAGGGGGAGAGGGTTTGTCCACTCTCAGGACACCTTTTCTTTGTGCCATCCCACTCATTCTCAGCCTCAAAACCCAAAAACAGGTGGACAAACGGTGGAGACCAAGGTCCTGCCAACTCCTGCCCCATCCCACCATCCTCCAGGACGGGCTCTCTAAGCTGCCATGCCTCTGGGTTGCTTGCTTTGAGCCCTCCTTGGCTTTTCTCTCTCTCCTGGCTTCCCCTTTTCCAGTTAAACCGAGACATCTTTCCCCCCGCCCAGGTCTTTCCAACCCTTTCCGAGGGCTCCTGAAGCTGGGCAGCCTGGAGCGCAGGGGGGCCATGGGGATCTGGAAGGAGTTCTTCTGCGAGCTGTCGCCGCTGGAGCTCCGGCTCTTCCTGGACCACGAGGATCGGATCTGCGTGGAGAGCTACTCCCTGCTGCGCTGCGAGTCCCTGGCGCTGACGCACTCCGACGGCCGCTTCGAGCTGGTGTTCCTGGGCAAGAAGCTCTACCTGCGAGCCCCTTCTCGGGACGAGGCCGAGGACTGGCTGGACAGGATCCGAGAGGCGCTGCACAAGTGCCGGCCGCAGCTGGAGGAGGAGGAGTGGGAGACTCTGGAGTGTGCCGAGGATGGAGGGGAAGCCCAGCCCGTCCAGGGTGACTCCGCCGCTCTCCAGTACAGCGACACGCCTGGGAACAGCTTGGACTGGACTCCAGCCCACGAGCCGGAGCTGGATGCGATAAAAGAGGCTGTTCTGTACATGGATGTGGACAAAACCTGGGTCCCTTTTATTTTTTCCCTGTCCCTCGAAACTCTGAAGTGCTTTAAAATCAGGAACAGTGACAAAATTTTAAGCAACAGTTACGGCATAGAGACCATCCAGGACATCCTCCCGGACACGAGCCTGGGGGGCCCCGCGTTCTTCAAGGTGATCACCTCCAAGGCTGTGCTGAAGCTGCAGGCTGAGAACGCAGAGGAAGCAGCCTCCTGGAGGCTGTTGGTCCGAAGGGCCCTCATGGCCTACCTGGAGAGCGCGGAGGAGGCGCTGACACTGGGTGGGAGCTTGGATGGGCACTCCCAGGTCGTCCTGAAGAACATCGTGAAGGAAAACGGCTTCTTGCTGCAGTACCTGGTGGCCATCCCCATGGAGAAGGGCCTGGACTCTCAGAGCTTCATCTGTGCAGGTACAGTTTGGTTTGGATTGCGAAGGATCTGACAGACCATCTCATTCCACCCCCTGTAAGGGCAGGGACACCTTCCACTAGCCCAGGTCGCTCCAAGCCCTGTCCAACCTGGCCTTGGACACTTCCAGGGATGGGGCAGCCACAGCTTCTCTGGTTTCCCCATCCAAGCCAATAAAGCCTCTCAATGGAGCTTCATGTCCCCAGCTGGTGGCACCTTTGATGTCCTGTGGGCACAATCCCCATCCCACCCCTGCCCAGCTCCCACTGGGATGCTGCTGGGCTCCCATTTGAGATGCCTTTGGTACAGACAGTCAGGAACTGGGATTGAAGCAACCTTAGCTGGACCACAGGCCCAGGACTCTCTTCCTGGGCATTTTGAGGCCGCAGCCTGTGGGGAAAGTGCAATCCAGAGCAGTTTTTCCGGTAAGGCAGCACAGGAGCAGGGATTGCAATGGGTGTGACGAGCTGATTTTGCAAAACAATCATTTACCCTTCCCTGATGCCTCTCGGCACACGGGGCAATGCTGGTGGCACCCTCACTGACCTTCACAGGAGGTGTAATTTGCTCTTTACCTTGCTAAGTTAATTAAATTTCAGATTTCTCTCCTGCCTCAATTATATTTCTTGTACCCTCCAGCAGGTTGGGTGTTTTTCTTTTAATCTCTCTCCTTTTTCTTCATATATATTCTTTTTTCCGGTCTATTTGGTCTCTGCCTTTCCCTCCAGGCTCTGTCCTGCATCTTCCACCTCCCAACAGATGGAAGCAACAAGCCAAAAAGACAAATTTCCAGTTTTTATGTGTAGGTTTTCTTCAGGGATCTGCCTGTCCTGTTTTCACCCCACTCCCAGCCTGGGATGTGTTCCCTTCCATCTCACGGTAATGAGCAATAAAAGCTGGGTTTCATTATAACTTCAGAAAGCAGCACATGATCTCCATGAATGTGTTTGAGGGATGAGCTCCAGCCACCCCAGAGTGTGACAGATGGGGTGTCAAAGCCAAGCTGGATTCCCCACTGCAATAATAAAGGGGATCTGGGGTTAATCCATCCTAATTTCATCCCTGGAAGATGAGGCTTTGGGACCCTGTGATGGCAGCAGGAAAGAAAAGGACTGAGTGAAGGTAAAAGAGAGCAAAGCCACTGGTGGAGGTGATGGGGCAGCAGGTGGGATTTAGGTTCTTCCCTAAACCACTGGGATATTTCCAGAATTCACTTTTCCTAAAAAAAACAAAACAACCAACCCAAACAGTTGAACCACTTGATGGATAAAAGTGGGTTCAGGGATTGTCCAGCCTTCTTTTTATGGAGAAAAAGTGAAGTGGTGCCTGTTGGACCATTGTGGTCTTGAATCCATGGGGAAGGGCCTGGGGAACGTCACACTGAACATCCTACAAGTGCTTCAGCTGATCCCCCACCCTTCCCAAAACCTCCTTGTTCCATTCCCCGCTCCCAAAAGTTTCTCCCCGTCCTGGCAGTGATGGGTGCAGGCTCAGGTCCCCCTCTCCTTCCCTGCTCCCCTCAGGCTGCTCCAGGCAGATCGGCTTCTCCTTCGCCAAGCCCAAGCTCTGCTCCTTCTCCGGGCTCTACTATTGCGACAGCTGCCACCGGGATGACGAGACGGTGATTCCCTCCCGCCTCATCCACAACTGGGACCTGACGAAACGAGGGGTGAGTCTTGGGCTGGGCCCGTGCAGGGAGCAGGGGAACGCTCCGGCGTCTGCCTACGCTTCCTGAATGTCCATCTGGGCGTTCCATAGGGTGGAGGTGCCCACCCCAGACCCCTCTCCCAGCCTCTCCTCGGCCCGTGCCCACCTGTCCCCTCTCTGTGTGCCCCAGGTGTGCAAACAGGCCCTGAAGTTCCTCTCCCAGATCCGTAACCAGCCCCTGATCGACCTGAAGCTGGTCAACGAGAGCCTCTACGAGCACGTGGAGAGGATGGGGCGGATCCTCCGGAGCAGGGAACAGCTGAAGCTGCTGGGGGATTACCTCATCATGTGCCGCAGCGGCGCCCTGAAGGAGCTGAGCAAGCGGTGAGGTCCCTTTCTGGGTGACAGTCCCCGCTCTTTGCACCCCCATGGTCGCCTGGTTCTCCTCCTCACCCCCTGTCAGAGCAGTGCTGCCAAGGCACAGGCACAGGCTGGTTTTTCACTCCATTATCATCTGCCCTAAGGAGTTGTCCGTCTGTTGTCTGTGTCAGCACATTGAGCTGTGACTCAGGAAACACCTTCCTGGCCGAGGAGCTTCTGGCTGGACAGGAAACACCTGGGAAAATAGATGAGATATTTATTTTCTTTTTTCCCTGCCCGCTTTGAAATGCTCTCACACGATTTCCAGTGGCAGGGATTTGGGATGTGTGGCACAATAGGAGAATAGGCTCTGCAGTGGTTTTCTTCTGGAATCTGCATTGTCCAGGCACCTCCTTGCTCCAAAGCTTTTGGAGATGGGGTGGAAACCATCAACCCCCTTCTCTCTGTGCTTCTTTGCAGGCTTGATCACAGGCATTACCTCTTGGAGTGTCCCCACAAATACAGTGTTGCTGATCTGAGGCAGGTGAGAGCTTTGCATGGTCACAGAATCACAGAGTGGTTTGGGTTGGAAGGGACCTTAAATACCATCCAGTCCCACCTCCTGCCACAGGCAGGGACACCTTCCACTAGCCCAGGTTGCTCCAAGCCCCATCCAGTGTGGCCTTGTCATAGAGGTTTTGCTGGTGAAGACACCCCGGGGTCTGTGGAGACACCACGTGGTGCTTCTTCAGCAGGAGTTTTCCAACAGTTGGATTTTTCAGTGATTCCAAAGCCAGGAGCCCCATCCTGGCAGGTCGTGGGTGCTGCTCTCAGTGTTCTGGGGTCCCGTTGCGACCTGGGCGTGGGTTGTTTTTGGAGGACAGCCTTGCCTTCGCGCGGCAGCTCCAGGAACGGGTGCAACCCAGCCCAAACCCGGCGGGGCCAGGCTCCAGGAGCGCTGATCCCCCTGTCCCACAGATCGCCGACGGCGTCTTTGAGACCTTCCTGCAGTCCCTGCTGCAGTTCGCGTCCCACCACGTCTACAGCTGCGACCTGTGCACCCAGCGCGGCTTCATCTGCCAGATCTGCAACAGCAGCGACATCATCTTCCCCTTCGAGTTCGACACTACCACCAGGTGAGCCTCCCCTCTGTCCCCCTGCAGCCAGGACACCCAGGGGCACGGCCTGGCTTCTGCCACGTGCCTTGGAAGTGCAGACCCCCCCAGAGGGACCCATGGATTTCATAGAATCCTAGAATGGTTTAGGTTGGAAGGGACCTTAAAAAACATCCAGTTCCGCCCCCTGACACTGGCAGGGACACCTTCCACTAGCCCAGGTTGCTCCAAGCCCCATCCAGCCTGGCCTTGGACACTTCCAGAGATGAAGGGGCAGCCACAGCTTCTCTCCAAATGGGCAGTGCTGTGAGATGTGCTGGGAAGAGGCTGAGGATGTTCCCAGCAGGACAGGGGTGACAGTGGCTCTCGCTGGGATTTTCCCTCTGCCCAAAGAGCTCCCATCCCTCTCTGGCAGGGACCTGCCCTGCAGCAGGGTCGGCTGTGGCTTGGGATGCAGCAGCTGGACAGAACTTGGAATCGGGGACAGGGGGAGGGTGGTAGAGGGGGGTTTATCTCCCCCACCATCAGCATTTGCTGAAGAAGTCAGTATCAAACCCTTCCAGCCCAGGAGCCTGCTCCATTTTAGGTGGAGAGAGATCCACATCTCCATGGTTATTTCACAGAATCATGTAATTTTTCCGGTTGGAAAAGCCCCCTGAGATCATCCAGTTCAACCATTCCCCAGCACTACCAAGGCCACCACTAACCCATGTCCCCAGATGCCACATCCACACAGCTTTTAAGACCCCCCCAGGGATTGGGGAGGCTCCATCACTGCCCTGGGCAGCCTTTGCTGGAGCTTGACAATCCTTTTCCTGAAGAAATTTTCCCTAAAATCCAACCTAAACCTCCCCTGGGGCAACTCGAGGCTGTTTCCTCTTGTCTTGTCATATCCTATTTGGCACTGAGCACAATCCTGGCAGAGAGATTTCACAGGCTGATGGTCTGCACGGCCTCACTTTGCCTGACAATCCCTAAAAGTGAGCAGCAACTCCCAGAACCTGCAGAAAATACCAAGGATAGCAAGGATCCGTGGGTGCCCCGTAAGTATTTCCGTGGTGGCTGAGCAGCGCTGCTCACTCCCCTCCCTGCTGCAGCGACAGCAGCGAGCTCGTTATCGAGAAAACAACACCCCCAGGGGGCCCGTTTTCCCTGGAAAAAGAGCAGCCAGGCTCTGGAAAGCGCCGGCATGTGTGGCTGAGCCGCTTGGGCAGCCGGCTGGAGGTCTCGTGCCCCGCAAAGCCGAGCTCTGAAGTTGGTTGACGTCTTTTCTTTTTCCACCCGACGGAGGAGGAGGTTGCGCAGCAGGAAAGCGGCTCGACCGCCGTCCTCGGGGAGCTAAACCCGGCTTCCTGCCCCTGTGCCCGCCCCGGGGTCACACCAACACTCGCTGCAGGATGTGTCTGCAACACCTCAAACAATGACCCCCCCTCTCCCGGGCGCGGGACCCGCTCTCGCAGCTTGGGCGCTTCCTGCGCCGGGGCTCGGGCAGGTGGAGGCCGGAGATGTCACCTCTCCTCGGAACCAGCCCCGGCTTCCCAAATCCCCCACCCCCGGGGAGCAGCCGCCACCGCTGCTAATCTGGAGAGGCCACGTAGAAGTGTATTCCAGTGTGGGAATGCGTATCTCCCATTCCCAATCCCTCCCGGCCATGCACAAGTCTTTCCCTATCCCGGGTCCCTCAGGGTTTGTAGCTCCTGTCAGGAGCGGGATTTGATCCCGGCTGTGATGTCACGGTCCCTTTGCTGACGCTGCCGGGTGTTTCGCTGCTCTGCTCCCACGGGTCCTCTGGGGAATTAAGGTGTTTCGTGCTGTTCACACATGGATTGTGCATCAGGTATTTGCACACTGAAGGATAAATCCGGCTGCCCTGCTGGCATGTGGCTGAGCAGCATTTTGCTGACACTGGGGAGTTGGGGATCACAACCCAAACACTGAGCTCAGCCCTTGCAGTGGGGACGAGATCGGTGTCAAGGGGTGAGTGTCCAGGGTTTGGTGTCTCAGGGTCGCTGTCACGGGGTTCGTTGTTCCAGGGGTGGTTGTCACGCCTTTGAAGCTTCACTCAGCGCTGTCCCCGGGTGAGAGCAGGACACAAACCTCAGCTCAAACCTCACTGGGTCTCTCTCCCACACTGGCAGCTGCCGGCAGCACCCACGACGCTCCTTCCGGCTCGGAGGTGGATGTTTTGCTCGAGCAGCTGCTGCTCCTGCACTCAAGGCTCCTCCTGAGCCAGAGCCAGGCTGGGGCTCAGAGAACCCCAGGATAGGGAAGTGATCCCTGGTTCAGTTGGGAGGAAGAGTTTGGTCTTTGCTCTGGTGTTACCAACACAGTGGGTGTTTTTTTCCCTGTTTTCCCAGGTGCAGCGAGTGCAAAACCGTCTTCCACCGGGACTGCCAAGCCCGGGCCACGTCGTGCCCGCGCTGTGAGCGCCGGCAGCGGTACCAGCAGCGGCTGGAGGCCAGCACAGAGCCCAGCCTTTAGCCCCTAGCGCCGACCTCAGCGCTGCCCTCGGCTTCTCGTCCAGCCGGATGAGCCCCAGGGGATGAGGATCCCATGGGGATGGCAGGAGGCGCAGAGCACAGACCCCCTGCCTGGCAGCCCATCCTGCGCCTCGCCCTTCCCTGGGGACAGGGACAGTGTGGGATGGGGGCTCTGGTCCTGTGGGACGCTCTGCCCACCCAGGGCTGAGCAGGGCAGGTGGAAAGGTCCAACCCTCCTCACACTAACCAGGTGCTGCTCCCTGCCACCGTCCTAGTGCCAATGTCCCCTCCCGGTGGAACCCAGCAGCTTTCCCGGGTGTCAGTCCAGATTTCCAGTCAAGGATGTGGAGAACTGACGTTGATCAAAGCTCTAGTTTTTTAAGATGTTCGATACTGAAAAACCGGTATTTTTTTACGTGGGGGGTTTTGCACAAGCTGGGCTGCTCCGGGATGACGGAGCCGCACAGGGAGGGGACAAAGTGACACTTGTGCCTTTAGGGACCTGCGCGCCTGGGGGGACCGTGGGCACCCCGAGCATCTCCCGCTCAGAGAGCCCACCCAGCGCCGTGGGAGAGCCACGGGCTGCTCCTCCCCCTGCTGCTGCTCATCCTCGGGAGAAATTTCATTTTCCTTTAACCCCTCCCCGTGCAAAAATAAAGTTTATTTAACAACTAGTGAAGCTGGTTTGGGCTTTCCTTCTCTGCAGCAGGGGCCGGATCACAGGTTCAACCTGACACGACGTCTCTATGGGAGGAGGGTTGGGAACAGGGATGCTGCCTGTCCCTTTTCCTCTGTCCTCCATCCTCCCTGCCTGTTCTCCGTCCTCAGGGGTTTTGCAGGGTGGTTGGGGGACCCTTCCCTTTTTTCCCTGCCCCGTTTTCCTTCCCACCTGCTCCCCCACCGGTTTCAGGCTCTCCAGTTGTCCTTTCCCCCGCCATGCTGGTGCCGGAAAGATTTGGGGTGTGCCCACCAGCACGGTGGGACTCCCTGGGGTGGGCGGAGGCAAAAGCCAGGGCACGGCAGCTCCCGTGGGACCCCCCTAACGGGGTCCCCATCCCCGTGCCCGGGGAGGCCGTGCCGGATCCGGCAGCAGCGCAGATCCCGGCTGAGCCGCGGGGCTGGGCCCTTCCTGCGGCAGGAACCTCCCGAGGAGCCGTTTCCTCGTCGGGCAGCGGCGAGTCCCCTCCGCCGTCGTCCCTTCCCGCCCGCCCGAGGGGAGGAAACGGGCTGGGCCCCACCAGCAGCCCCCTCCTGGGCCGGGGGGTGGGCACCCAGCCCCGCCGTGGAGCCCGGCCCCGTCTCTCGTCGAGGCGGCAGCAGGAAACCAGGGCGAGTCGAGACCAGCCCGGCGCGGGCACGAGCGGGACCCACGGCCGCGCACCCACCCGCGCCCCAGCGCCGCCGCAGGTGAGGGCCGGGGGGCTCGGGGGCCCAGGGGCTTGGGGCCCGATGGCTTGCGGGGGTTTGGGGATGGGGACGAGGACAGCGGCGGTGACCCCGGGGCTGTTCCAGCAGGTTTGGGTGGTTTGTGGAACAACCTCCTCGGGCTGATGAGGCTCAGTGGGGACCCCGAGGGAGCTGAGCTGGGGAGGGGGTCCTCACACACCCCAAGCGGGGTTGGGTGCTGGGTCACCGCTTCCCTGCCCCGTGTCCCGCAGGCGGAGGTGCCGGGAAGGCCATGGAGGCGGCGGTGCCGGCGGAGGAGTCGCTGGTGCTGGTGGAGTACGGCTTCGAGTACCGCGCCAAGGACGGCACCTTGGTCTCCATCAAACCCAACGAGCGCTACATCCTCCTCAAACGCACCAACCCCCACTGGTGGCACGTCCGGCGCAGCGGGGACGCCCGGCCCTTCTACATCCCGGCCCAGTACGTCAAGGAGCTGCCCCCCATCGCCTCCCCGGCCCCACTCGACCCCCCGCCGTCGGGACATGTCGCGGCGGAGCCGGCCCCGCTCGTCCCCCAGCAGCCACCAGCCTACGAGTATCGGTTCGTCAGTGCCACCGAGCCGGGGGAGCCATCGGGAGGGTGCCCGGTGCCCCGGGGGGACTCGGTGCCCAGGAGGGACTCGGTGCCCAGGAGGGACTCGGTGCTCCAGAGGGATTCCCCACCGTCACTCAGCTCTTTTCGGGTCCCCTCGGGGCTGACCCCCAACCCCGCCGAGCCCGTGAGACCTTCGCACTCCCTGGATGACCTGGCGCGGGTGACACCGGCACCACGCGGTGCCGCCACCACGGGGGCTCGCGGGGACTCCCCAGGACACGCTCGCCCGCTCGGGAAGAGCCGCTCCGAGACGCTCTGCGCCCCCGGCAAGGACAGGGATGTGGCCAGGAGGTGGCCAGGGGCCGGCCCTGCGGCTCAGGTACGGTGACATCCCCGCTGCTGTCCCCAAAAGCTGTGCGGGGGGGGACACTTTGAGTGTGTGGGCAGGCGGGACACCTGGGTCCCTCTGCTGATTCTGCGCCCCACTGCGACCCTGCGACCCCCGGCACAGGGTGGGGTGACACCCCGGCACCGCAGGCACTGCCAGGCCCCCCGTGTCCCCCCCCCGCACCGAGCTGACCCTGTGGGGCAAACCTACAGGTGATCCCCCCATAGAGGTTTGCCAACATTAACCACCTCGGGGGAGGGATGAGCGACCTTCCCCACCGAGTACCCCCCCCGCAAACCTTCCACCCTCAGCCCCCCACCCCGTGCCTCAGTTTCTCCATCCTCATGGCCCTCCCCGGGCTCTCCCAGTCCCCCTGCCCTGCAGAGCTCCGTAGTCCCTGGGTGGGGGGCTCGGTGCCACTCAGAGGGGCTTTGGGGTGTCCCTCCCTGGTCCCGGCAGCGTTCCGGGGTGAGAGAAGGCAGAAAGGGGTTAACAGGGAAGCGCGGCAGCTCCTCCCTGCCGGGGCGGGGGCCTCACCTGGGCGCCTCACCTGGGTGCAGCACCTGGGACCGAGGTGGGTGCTGGGTGCACCCCGGCACAGGCCAGCGCCCCACACCCCCAAACCCACGCCCACCCCACACCAGTAAGTAGCGAGGGGCCCTTCCCAGCGGCCCCCGGGCTGAACCCCTCCTGGGGGCGCACCCAAGGGTGGGGGTCCCCCCCTGACTGCTCACCTGGCACGGGCATGGGCTGGGGCACATGGGTGAGATGGTACCAGCAGAGGGGGGTTTCCACAGCCTTGTCCCCCACCCCAGCACCTCGCTTTGGGGTAACCCCAGGCACCTGCAGCACCCCAAGCCTGGGTGTCCCCCACCTGGAGGGGGGCTGGAGGGATTTTGCCACCCGGGAGGGGGTGTTGCTGGAGGAAAGAGGGTGTTAGTGGTGGCGGGCTGTGTTTTACACTCCGTTTTTACCCCATTTTCACCCCATTTTCCATGCTGTGCCCTCAGCTGTGCCCTTTGCACACCCAAAGCCACCGGCCCCCCTTTGGTGGTGACCCAGTGGGGTCCCCAAACCCAGTGCCACCACCTTCCCTGCCCAAATCCAACTGGTGCCCAAACCATCCGGTACCAGCCATGATGGGACCAGTGGTGGCCTTGGCCCTGCCACCATGTGCACCCCCACCCCACCCTGACTGCTGGGATGGGGCGATCCCGGTGCTGGGGGGACGCAGCAGCCCCGGATCGGCTTCCGGTGGCGCAGAACGGCACCACAAGGGCCAACCTAAATTTGGGGGGGGGATAATCCCGTGCAATTCCTGCTCGGGTGGCCTTGGCTTTGCCCGAGCGGGTTGACGCGTGGGGGGGTGATGGGTGACAACAGCCCCCGAGAAAAGCCAATTCCGCCCCAGGCGTCTCTTCCGCTCCCCGAACCCCGGCAGGAAGCGCGGCGGGTGCAGGGCCTGGCTCAGGGCGCCGGGGGCGTTACTGGAGCCTCCCGGTGCCCCCACGGCTGCCTCCCACTCCAGTGCCCCCCACGCTGCACCCCCAGCCCGCTGCCCCCGCGATGGGTGACCGGGAGTCGGGGGGTCCCCGGCGGGCCCGGAGCAGGGTGTCGAGGCTGCTGCACTTGGGGAAGGTAGGCAGCACCCATGGGTGCACCCAGCGGGGGGTTGGGGGGTGTTTTGGGGTCATACTCCTCAAAACTCTCCCTTGGGTTTCCCTGAGTGTTTACGAGCACTGGTGGGTGCCACGATGCCCCTTCCAAAGCAGTGAGGGGCACCCAGCCCACCCCAGGGGAGAAAACCCCACCGGGGATGCGCCCAGGGGATAGAGGGAGGTGCTGGGGGGCTCTGAACCAGGGATCCCCCATGGTCACCCCCATGTCCCCTGTCCCCAGGAGGGAGGGTGGCCCCCTGTGCTGGATTCCAGCCCTGCTCGCCATGGCAGGGGCGTCGTGGGGTGACGGGGGGAGGGCGAGGGGATGTCATCGAGTCTCTGTCCCCCTTGGATCCAGGGTGTCCCCAGGTTCACTGCGCCTGCTGTCCCCACACCCCGGCTGATGGGCAGGGCCAGGGTTGGGACCTTTGTCCCCGTGGCCATTAGTGAGAGGCTCCGGCTGTAAAACTGGGGAGTTCAAAGGGTGCCAGGAGGGGTTTCCCGGCTGGCAGCACCTGCCTGGTCCCAGGGGACACATCCCCCCACCCTGAGCAGCCCTGTGGGTGGGCGTCAGCCAGGCCAGGCCAGTGCTGGGGCCTTTATTTTGGGATGTGGTGTTGGGGCTGTCAGCTCAGCATCCGGCGCTGGGGGGGAGGCAGAGGCTGTGGGTGCTGGTGATGTGGGTGCTGGAAATGTCCAAGGGTGCAGGTGATGTGAGTGCTGGTGGTCTGGGTGCTGATGTCAGTGATGTGGGTCCTGGAGGTGTCCTGGGGTGCTGGTTTTGAGGGTGCTGGTGCTCTGGGTGCTGGTGTTGGTGATGCGAGTGCTGGTGCCCTGGGTGCTGGTGTTGAGGGCGCTGGGGTGTGGGTAAGGGTGGGGTGGGTGTGAGTGTTGGGGTGCTGGTGTCGGGGAGGTGGGTGCAGAGGCTGAGGGTGCAGAGGATGAGCATGTCTGTGGTCTCAGGGTGGCAGATGTTGATGCAGATACTGCGGGTGTTCATGGTTTGGGTGGCAGTGATGCGGGTGCTGATGTGGGTGCTGGATGCGGTGGGTGACGCAGGTGCTGTGTGCAGCAGGTGACACGGACACTGGTGATGTGGGTGGAGGTGATGTGGGTGTTGCCAGTGGCAGGTGATGTGGGTACCAGTAATGCAGGTGGGTGACCATGTGGGTGCTGCACCCAGTGGGTGATGAGGGTGCTGATGATGCGGGTGCTGCAGGTACTGGTGATGTGGTGCTGGTTATGAGGGTGCTGCCTGCAGCAGGTGACACAGGTACTGCTGACGTGGGTGCTGGCACCGGGAACCACAATGTCTCTCCACCTGCTCAGTCTGGGCTCCCATCCCCTCTGCTAGCGGGTGCTCCTCCCCACTGCGGGGGCTGTGGGTGCCCCCTCCACGTGCCACAGTCTACACCCCATCACTGGCACCACTCAGTGGGATGCCGAGCAGCAAGAGCAGGATCCGTGTCCTTGACCTGAGCACCACTGTGGGGACATCCCAGGAACGCCATCCCACCTGCGGCACCCAGTGACCCCCTCATGTCCCCCCAGGCGCGCAAGGAGCCGGAGGAGCCGCCTGATCCCATCTACCTCAACATCCAGGAGCTGCGGGAAGAAGCCGCCGCCGCTGCCAGCTCGGTGCCGGAGGAGCCCGGTGGCTCCGTGTCGGACTGGGAAACACACACGGACACGGAGAGTGGACATTTGTTTTATTATAACCCCGTGACGGGCGAGACCACGTGGGATTGTCCCTTTGGGCAGGCGGCCGACGGAGTGAGTCTCGCCGCCTCTCCCGCCTCCTCGCTCGCACACAGCCCGGAGTTTCCCGAGTGGGAACAGCACGTGGATGAAGGAAGCGGACAGACTTTTTTCTATAATTCGGTAACAGGTGAGACGTCGTGGGACCCCCCCACTGCGGGAGACACAGGCAGCCCCCAGGATATGTACCCTGGGGGGACGCGGTACAGCCCCACGGAGCAGAGGGTGAGCACCCAGCGGGGCGCAGGGGTGGGGTTGGGGTTGGGGGGAGACAGGCATGGGGATGGAGATAGAAAAAGGAATGGGGATGGAGATGGAGATAGAGATTTAGAAGGGGATGGGAGATGTGATGGAGATGAAGATGGAGACAGAGGTGGAGATGGAGACAAAAAGAGACATAAGTGGGAGTGAAGATACAGATGAAGATGGGAATGGAGACAGGGATGGAGAAAGGGATGAGAATGGAGGTAGATACATGGATGGGATGGAGATGGAGACAAAGATGGAGATGGGTGAAGTTGGAGATGGAGACAGGGATGGGAACAGAGATGGAGATGGAAATGGGGATGGAGATGGGAATGGATACTGGGACTGATACAGAGATGGAGAAAAGGATGGCAGTAGAGATAGAAACAGGAATGGGAATGGAGATGGAGATGGAAATAGAGATGGAGTTAAAGACAGAGATGAAGACAGATGGGAATGGGAGACAGGGATAGAGATGGGGGTTAAGATGGATAAATAGGAAACAGATGGGAATGGGGATGGAGATGGGGACGGAGATGATGGAGGTGGGGCAACCCCACCTTGGTCAGCCACACAGGGATTCAAATGCTCTTGGTGGGGCACAAGATCCCCTGACCTGTCTCTTCTCTCCAGCCGCCCACTCCAGAAACGGACTATCCCGACCTGTCTCCAGATGAGCTGGAGGGTTATCCCG
Source organism: Myiotriccus ornatus (assembly GCA_036023395.1). Taxonomy (NCBI): domain Eukaryota; kingdom Metazoa; phylum Chordata; class Aves; order Passeriformes; family Tyrannidae; genus Myiotriccus; species Myiotriccus ornatus. The sequence goes on along the minus strand of JAYRBT010000081.1, from coordinate 3,826,852 downwards.
AGGAGGATTACTCGCCCGTGGGCTCCTACGACCAGGGGCCCGCTCCTTGCTTGTCCTCGAGGCGCCCTGAGGAGCTGGGCTCACCCCCGGGCTGGTACGGGCACGGCCACCACGAGGGAGTCGTGTTCTACCCCGAGCACTTCTCTGACACGGTACGGGGACAGGGATGGGATGGGATGGGATGGGATGAGATGGGATGGGATGGGATGGGATGGGATGGGGATAGGGATAGGGCTGAGGCTGGGAATGGGGGCAGGGAAAGAGACAGGGAATGGAACAGGGATGGGGACAGGGATAGGAACTGGAATGGGGACAGGGATGGGATACAGACAGGGACAGGGGCAGGGACAAATATGGGTATAAGGGTGTCTATCCAGGGATGAGCATCCTCACAGGGCCTCAAACCAGTGTGTAGGGTGAAGACCAGCACCCAGCTGTCAGGAGTGCCTCAGGCATCACCTGATCCCTCCCTCCCTTCCTCCCTCCCTGCCCAGGTGCCATCAGGTGGCCACCACCACCGTGCCAGCAGCAGCTCCAGCCAGGACAGCGGGCTCTTCGCCTGGCACGGCACCGTGTCACCGGCAATGGGCATCAAGGAGGAGAAGGTGAGAGCCCAGGGAGGGGCACCCAGCCCTCCCCCACCCCAGAGCTGGGCAGGGCAAGGGGCAAACGTGACACCCACCCACCATCCCTCTTTGCCTTCCAGTTTAAAAGCCTCGAAAAAGCCGGGGTGCTCAACCGGACCAAGACGGTGGACAGAGGGAAGCGGCTCCGGTAAGCACGTCCCGGTGTCCCCCACCACCCAGGAAGGGAGTCCAGGGGGACAGCGAAAACAGGGGCTGTGCTGTCCCTCTGTGTGACCTCCCCCTCCTCTGCTCTCCAGGAAGAACTGGAGCTCCTCCTGGACGGTGCTGGAGGGGGGCATCCTCACCTTCTTCAAGGACTCCAAGCACTCGGCTGCCGGTGGCTTGGTAAGAGCCCCTGCGGCCTGGGGAGGGGGGCAGCTCCCGCAGGATGGGACCAGCACCCATGGGATGGGGTCAGCACCCACAGGATGAGGGCAGTATCCATGGGACAGGCCAAGGACTGATGGGATAAAGACAGCACCTGTAGGAGAGGGGCAGGAACCCATGGGATGGCACCAGCACTCCTAGGACAGGGCCAGCACCCACGGGATTGGGCCACCATCCATGGGACAGGGTAACACCCCAGGGGATGGGGTCAGAACCTGCAGGATGGGACCAGGACCCACAGGCCAGAGCCAATGCCCTGCCCAAGGACCCCCCAGCACTGGGTCCCCCCACACTGGGGGGGTGTGTGCTCACACCCCCTGGCACACACACACTCCCCACACGGGACCTGGGGGGGAGCCAGTGTTGGAGCACCCTAAAACACACCCAGCTCTGGTCTGAGTGAGCAGCAGGAAGCAGTGCCAGCCCCAGCCCCGCCGTGCCCAGCCCCCCTCTCCGGTGCCCAGCCCGGATGCAGAAGCTGCCGTGGCTCTTGCAACACCCTGCGGCGACGGCGCCGGGGGAAGGACAGGGGACCCACGGCCAGGGGACACACGGTGCTGGCCCTGCCTCTGGGGTGGGGCTTCAGTGCTCTGAGGGGTGCAAGGGGTCTGGGGCGAAGTGAAATATGGCCAAAGCACCCCAAAAAGCATGGGGAAAGCCAGTCAGTCTGATGCTGTGAAAACCTCAGGGGACTGTCCCCTCCCTGCAGACAGTCACCCACTCTCTTCCTGCTGTGTCGCCAAGAGGGACCCCAAAGCTCAAGCCCACCCCGGGTCCCCTGGCAGGGCTGGGGATGTCCCTCAAGGTGATGGCAGCTGTAGGTGACAGCCACAACCCCCACCCCACCGTGGCAGCACTGAGCCCTGGTCCTGAAGAGACCATGGGAGGGGACAGAGGGGACCCCTGCCACCCCTGTCTTTCTGGAGGAGGGCAGCCCACACACCCCCTCAGCAGGACCCCGGTGTCCCCGTCCCCTCTGGGCAGGTGCCACCCTCAACCCCTTGTCCCCACAGCGGCACCCCAGCACCCTGACCACCCCCGAGCACACGGTGGAGCTGCGCGGGGCCACCCTGGCCTGGGCCGGCAGGGACAAGTCCAGCAAGAAGAATGTCCTGGAGGTGAGTGGGTGACACTGGGGGGACACCAGTCGCCCCCCAGAGTCCACATGTGGCCTGCAAGACAATGCCACGCCTGCCTGGTTCACCCCACCAGTGGTGGCAGTGGGGACACTGGGTGACATCGCGGGGCGGGGAGCACAGGGACACGCTGTGCTGCGGACGCTGTCCTGTTCTGACGGGCATGGAGAGGTCACCAGGAGACATCCTGGCTCCCAGAGGGGTTTTTCCACTCGGGCTTTGCACAGGGAGGAGGTTTCCAGCTGCTCCAGCCCGCCAGCAAACGGCAACGTTTGGGGTCATCTCCGTAATGAGTTGGGCACTGTGCTCAGCCGCATCCGGGTTGCCTAATCCCGGCAGTTGTGGCAGCCCCGTGCCCTTGCTCTGACCTCTGCCTGTTGCTCTGGCAGCTGAGGACGCGTGAGGGCTCGGAATTCCTCATCCAGCACGACTCGGAGCAGATCATCACCGCCTGGCACAGGGCCATCGCCGACAGCATCGGCCGGCGGGTGAGCAGGCGCCGGCCACCCCCCGCCCCACCACCCTGGGGACGGGCCCCGGGGTCTCACCGTGACCCTTCCCTAGGGCTCCGACATCCCCAGAGAGGAGGACGCCGAAAGCGGGGCTGAGTTCGGCTCCCGGGAGAAGCTTGGGGGCGGCGAGGAGAGGAGGGCAGGTGAGCTGGGGCGCCCTGGGGTGGGCACCCATGGGCTGTCTGGCTCCCAGGGAGCTGGGACATGGCAGGAGCCCCCTCGGGACGGGGCTGACCTGTGCCCTCTTCCCCCAGTGGCCGGGCAGGTGGCGGGCAGCGCCAGCGCCGAGAGCGACTCCAGCAGAGTACGGAACAAACTCCGCAAGTTCCTGCAGAGGCGGCCGACCCTGCAGAGCCTGAGGGAGAGGGGCTACATCAAAGGTGGGCGTCAGGGTGGGGATGAGTCAAGGGTGGGTGCTGGGATGGGGTGTCAGGATGGGACTGCACCAAGCGGGGGTGTCAGGATGGAAACGAGTCAAGGATGGGTGCCAGGAATGGGTGCCAGGACGGGGCAGAATCAAGGGTGGGTGCTGGAATGGGGCTGAGTCCCCTCGGGATGTCCCCAAGTGTGGGGGGGAGGTGGGGACAGCTGAGGATACAGCTGGGACAGTGGGTTGAGAAACCAAGCCCATCCCTGACTCGACATCTTGGTGATGGGCTTGGGCCCGTCCCATCACCTCCAGCCATCCCAGTGGCACACCTGTATGGAAACAGGACTCTTTGTGATGTCCCCAGCCCCGTCCCCCAGCTGCCACCCTCCCAGTGTCCCCTGGCCGTGCTCATGTCCCCGTTGTCTCCCAGACCAGGTTTTTGGCTGCCCGCTGCCGGCGCTGTGCGAGCGGGAGCGGGGGACGGTGCCGCACTTCGTCCTGCAGTGCATCCAGACCGTGGAGAGGAGAGGTGCCACCCCCGGGGACAGGGGTGGGGATGGGGACAGCTGGGGGCACGGGGTGGGGACAGCTCTGGGGACAGCCTGCATGGCATGGCTGGGTTTTCCCTAGCTGTGGGATCGGCCATACCGGTCGCTGTCACTGTGTGCCACCCAGCTGTGGGCACCCTCCAGGGGACAGTGGGGACACGTGGGGACTCAGAGCTCCCTAGAGAGTGGCTGCTGTCCCATCCTAGTGTGGGTCATGGTTAACTGGAAGCTTTCCCCCCTCTCCATCTGCCAGGTCTGGACATCGATGGGCTGTACCGGGTCAGTGGCAACCTGGCCACCATCCAGAAACTGCGCTACAAGGTGGAGCACGGTACGGTCACCTGCAGTGGGGGAAAATGGGATATAACCCCCCTCCAGGGGTAGGGGGAGGGGGGCACAGGGACCCCAGCCCATCCCCTGGGGCTCTGAACTCACCTGAGGTGCTGCCCCGGCCCCCAGACGAGCAGCTGGACCTGGATGACGGGCGCTGGGAGGACATCCACGTTGTCACTGGGGCGCTGAAGCTCTTCCTGAGGGAGCTGCCGGAGCCGCTCGTCCCCTTCGGCCACTTCGACAAGTTCATCGCTGCCATCAGTGAGGGACGGGGACAGGGATGGGGAGAGGGGGTGGGATGGGATGGGGTGGGGATGGGATGGGAGGGTGACATGGGGACAGGGTTGGAGAGGTTACAGAATGGGGACAGGCATGGAATTGGATGGGATGGGGACGAGGATAGGGATAGGGGTGAGAATGAGATGGAGATGAGGATGGGAGCAGGGGACAGGGATAGGGTTGGGGAAGGCATGGGGACAAGGATGGGATCAGGGATGGAATGGAGATGGGATTGGGAAGGGAATAAAGATTGGAATGGGAATGGGATGCACAAGGGGATAAGGATTGGAATGGGGACAGGGACAGAGGGATAGGATGGGACGGAAATGGGATGGGGGTGGAGATGGGAACTGTGACAGGGGGATTAGGATGGGGATGGAGACGAGAAGGGAGATGGGAATGGGAACAAGGATGGGTGTGGAGATAGAGATGGGGACAGGGACGGATGCTCTGGCTGGCAGAGCCAGCACCCCACTGTGCCTTCCCTCCCCTGGCAGAGATCCAGGACCCGGCCATGCGGGGCCGGTGCATCCGGGACCTGGTGCTGTCCCTCCCGCCCGCCCACCACGACACCATGAAGGTCCTTTTCCGCCACCTCTGCAGGTGACACCCCCTCGCTCCCCCAAACCCACCCCGGGAGCTGGAAGGAGGGGGAACACAACTCGGGGTCAGGGGCAGGCCCCAGGTTTGGGGACGTGCCGGTGACACCCCCCCACGTCCCCCCAGGGTGATCGAGCACAGGGAGGAGAACAGGATGTCGGTGCAGAGCGTCGCCATCGTCTTCGGGCCCACCCTGCTGCGGCCGGCGAGCGAGGAGAGCAACATGGCCATGCACATGGTCTTCCAGAACCAGGTGGTGGAGCACATCCTCAACCACTACGGCTACATCTTCCCGGATGGATAAACTCCCCAGGACACACCCTCGGCAGTGGGGACTTGACGGAGCAGCGTCTCCAGGAAGGACTCGGACGTGCATCACCTCGGATGATGGGAGGTGGCCGTGGCTCCACAGAGGACAGAATGGTGGCCCAGCTCGAGGGATGGGCACCCCGAGGGGTCCTCCTCGGCCACCCACTCCCACTGGGGCCGGATCCACCCCAGGGGTCCCCACTGGTCAGTGGACTGTGGAGCCCTGCAGTCCGCGGCTCGCCGGGGCCAGCGGCACCGAGCCGGCATTCCCGGGATGAGAGGATGGAGGTGCCCAGGCTGGCAGTGCCTGCAGGGACATGGCACCTGCGGGAGGGAGGGCAGGGAGGAGCCAGGCTGTGCCATGGCCGGAGCCCACCGCCCGATTCCCGAATAAAGAGCCCGTTCAGCCGCCGGGGTCGGGTATTGTTGGCAGGACATGGGGACATCCCAGCGACCTGGTGGCACTGGGGGCACATCGGTGGACCCTTGGGGATGCAAAAGGGACAGCAAAGGGCATGACTGAAGTGCTTTGGGACACAAGGAGGATGGTTGAGGACACGGGGGTGACACTTTGGGACACAACAAGGACAGCTCAGCACGTGGCAGGAGTTTGGGACATGGCAGGGGTGGCTGGAGACAGAGGGAACACTTGGGGACACAGCAAGGGCACTGCAGGGTATGGTGGGGATGTGTGGGGATGTAATGGGGACAACTATTGGGGTGGAGCCGCTTTGGGATGCAGTGAGGGGACTTGGGGGACACGAGGGGATGATTCAGGGATGCAGTGTGGGTAGTTGGGACACTTTGAGACACTTGGGGATGCAGCAAGGAAACTTTAGGAACTTTAGATTCCTCACGGGACCGCCGGGCCCCCTCGGGGCGGGCGGGGGCGGTGCCGGGGGCAGAGCCCGGCCGGTCCCCGCTGCCATCCCGATCCCACCCCGCTGCCATCCCGATCCCACCCCGCTGCCGGCCCCTCTCCGCGCCCCCCGCCCGGCTCCATCTTGTTCGCGGCCTCCGCGGAGCGGCTCCAGGTGCGGGGGGGCTGGGACGGATTGGGGGGGACCCCGGGAGGGTCGCAGGGACCCGCCGAGGGACGCGGAAAGGGGGCCCCGGGGCGACCCCCCACCCCAACCCCCTCCCCTGGGGATATAGGGGACCCCTGGACTGACCCCCCCTCCTCCCATCAGCTCCTCTCACGGCCTCTGGACCCCCCAGTGACCCCCCAGGGCCGGGCGGGACCCCCCAGACCGGGGCTGTGCGGGACCAGGAACCGCTTGGAACCACCAGCAGCGACCCCCCCGATCCCCCCCTACAGCAGCGACCCCCCCGATCCCCCCCTACAGCAGCGACCGCCGCCCAAGACCCTCACAGGACCC
>JAYRBT010000081.1:3797743-3808637 GCA_036023395.1 Myiotriccus ornatus | reverse complement strand
AGACGAGCTGCCCCGACGGGAGCACGTGCTGCCGTGCCAGCCTGGGCACCTGGGGGTGCTGCCCCCTCGAGCAGGTCCGGGCGCGTCCCTGCAGTGTGGGGGTCCCAGGGGTGGGGTGGGGGTCCCGGGGCACGAGGTGTTGGGCATGGAATGGGGGGTTCAGACAGAGCATGGCTTTGGCACCAAAGGCTGGGGGGTTGAAGGGAGTCTCACAACTTTGCCGTATTTGTCACTGCCCCAACCTGCACAGAGGCTCTGTGGGCACCTTGGGAACAGGGTTTGGCACCATCCCTGGGGCTGTGTTGGTAAAATGGGATAAACGAAGTGGGGGGTCGGGATGGCACCCAAATGCCCCACTCCCTGGGTACCCAGACACCTGGATCCCCCAGATACCTGTGTCCCCCACTGCTCCCAGCCTGTCCTGTGTCCCCCCTCCAGGCCGTCTGCTGTGGGGACCACAAGCACTGCTGCCCCCGGGGCTACACCTGCAACGTGGCCACCGAGAGCTGTGAGAAGCTGCTGGCGCCCACCCCGCTGCTTCCAGTGACTGCAGACCCCCGTGGGGCACCCTCCGCCCTGCGCTGGGCACCCCCCATGCCCCCCGCCCCGCTGCGAGCCGCCAGCGCCCACCCGGGTGCCCCCGTGCCCTGCGGTGCCACCAGCTCCTGCCGCGGTGGGCAGCGGTGCTGCCGGGCCCCGGGGGGCTCCTGGGGGTGCTGCCCCTTCGCCCAGGTTAGTGGGGGGACAGCAGGGTGGGGGTCTGGGTGGCATCACCCTCTCCCCTCCTCACCCCGTGTGTCTCTCTCGCAGGGTTCCTGCTGCTCCGACGGCCGCCACTGCTGCCCCGCGGGGTCCCGCTGCACGGGGGGGGGCTGGGGGTGCAGCCCCCAGCGCTGGGACCTGCCCCCCCCGCCCTCCAGGGAGCTGCTCTGATGGTTCCCCCCCCACCCTGAGTGCCTCCACCCCAATAAACGGTTTGTAGGAGGAGCCCCCCACCCCTGGTGCTGCTGTGTGTGTGGGGAAACGGAGGCAGGAGGCAGAGGCTGGGGGGGATTTTGTGTGTTTAATATATTAATGCCTCTAAGGAGCAGGCAGGACGTGCAGGCAGGTGCAGGCAGCAGCTCCCTGCCCAGCCTGGCACTTGGAGGGGGTCCCCATGTCCCCCCCCCCACTGCCGGCCCGGCCCCCACTGGCCCTTCTTCATCCTCACCACGTAGAAAATGTTTAGAAACACAATTAAAATCCAAAGGGGGATGAGGTGGGGGGGCAGGGACAGGGACCCCCCAGGCTCCTACGGCAGCTTGGAGGCACCGCTGGCTCGGGGGGCAGTGCCAGCCCCCCCTGTCCTGCAGGGATGCAAACAGGGACATGGCTCAGGACTGGGGGGCACATGAAACATGCAGTTCCCACCCCCCAGATGACAGGTGGTGTCGTGGGGAGGACACAGAGGGGACAGGGCAGGGGTCCCAAGCAGATGTGGACAGAGGTAGCCTGGTGGTGGTCCCTCTGCCCCCTCTCCCCTGGGCAGGAGAGTGGGTGGGCAAGGGACAGGGGCAGGGAGGGGTGGTTGGCAGAAAGGGACAGTGGTGGTGGGATGTGATGGTGGCACGACAGGGTGGTGGGCTGGGATGGCGGTGGGAGAGGACTGACAAGACAGGATGGTGTGGCAATGCACGGCACGGCAGTGGGACGGGACAGTGACGGGAGACGACACGGGATGGAATGGATGACAGCAGCGGTGTACCCGCCATCCCAGCACGCCCCGGGACTTGCCCCCCCTCCCCACACTCACTTGACATTGAAGACCATCAGGGGTCGCTCCTCCCGCTTCTGCCAGGTGCTTTTGCGGTCGCCGCCCTCGTCCCCCCCATCGCCCGCCTCCGTCAGCGCCTCCTCCTCGGGGCTGGTCAGGGAGTCTCGGGGGGCTTCGCTGGCGCTGCTGCGCCCGCTGCCCCCCCCGCGCCGCCCCCCGCTCCCCGCTTCCAGCAAGGGGGCCAGCGAGCTGTCCTCGGGGGAGGGGGCGGGCAGGGGGGGCCGGGGCCCCCCGTCCTCCCCCCCACCGGAGGCGGCCCGGGGGAGGCGGGCGGGGGGCGCGGGGCCGGGCCCCCTCTCGCTGCCCTGCAGGTCGATGTAGGAATGCCGGACCTGGGAGGAACGCCCGTCCAGGGACACGAACCAGGCTCGGGGAGGGGGAGGACCCCCCAGTTCCAGGAGCTGCTGCCCCGCCAGCGCCTGCAGCTCCCCGTTGAGCTGGGCCACCGCCGACCCGTCCAGCAGCACCGGGATGGCCACCGAGCCGCTCACCGGTTGGGGGGCACGGGCACCCCCCCAGTTTTCCCCTTCCTCAAAGGGCTGCCCGGAGGATGGGGGGGCCGGGGGGGCGGACGTGGCTGCCGAGGAGCTGGACCCCGCGTCGGATTCGGGGGGTCCCTCCGGCTCGCCGGGCGCCAGGCGCATGTATCGGGCGGGGATGAGCAGGGTGGGCATCACCCCCCGGTAAACATCCTCGGGACCCCCACCCCGGTCCAGGGGCCCGCAGAGGAGGAGCGGGCCGGGCGGTGCCAGCGAGGGCGGGCGGGGGGGCGGCTCAGGCAGCGGGTGCTCGGTGGGCTGCCCCCCGTAGCGGGAGAACCCCGAGGGCGAGGGGGGCCGCGGGGGGAAGGCGGGGGTGCCCCGGGGGTGCTGCTCCTCGGGGGGCTGCAGCCCGTCCACCGAGCGGGCGGCCCTGAGGCCGAAGGCTTCTCCGGGGCGCCCATAGTCCTCCGTGGCGGGGGGCTGGCGGCGGCGGGGGGCCAGGGTGGCCGCGGGGGTCCCGCGGGGGCCGGCGCGGAGCTGGGCGGGGGCCGGCGGCTGGAAGAAGTCCGGGCGGGCCGGGGTCAGCTCGCGGGTCGAGGGGGGCAGGCTGGGGGTGGGCAGGTCGGTGTCCCCCCCCGAGGAGGCGGTCTCCAGGTGGCTGCCCCCGCACAGAAGGTCCAGCTGGGACACGGATGTCGCCTGGTCCCGGCGCGCCCCGTCCAGCGGCCCCGGCAGCGGCAGCTTGCGGTGCTGAGCACGGGGCTTCAGGCACCGTCGCCTGCGGGGGGGGAGATTTGGGGGGGCACTCGTGGGTGCGCGGGTCCCCCAACACCCCTCTGACCCCCTGGCTTCCCTAGTCTGCTGGAGGGAGCTGGAGGAAGGGGCTACAGCCAGCGACAGAGCACCCAGGGGTGCGGGGGAGTGGTGTCCCCCCAAATCCAGCTCTAGGGCACCCTGAGTGCTGGGGAGTGGTGTACTCCTTCCCAAATCATCTCTAGGGCACCACGGGGTATTGGGGAGCGGTGTGTGTCTCCCAAATCCGGCTAAAGGATACCCAGGGGTGTTGGGGAGGGTTGTCCCTCCTCCCAACCCTGTTCTAGGGCACCCAGGGGTGTTGGGGTTTGGTGTCCCCCACTCCCAATCCAGCTAGAGGGTTCGCCGGGGGTGCTGAGGATTGGTGTCCCCCCTTCCAGTCCAGTTTTAGGGTGCCCCGGGGGTTTTGGGGAGTGGTGTTTGTCTCCCAAATCCAGTTCTAGGGCACCCAGAGGTGTTGGGGATTGGTGTCCGCCCTCCCAATCCAGCTCTAAGGCACTCGGGAGTGCCAAGAGGGCGGTTCCCCCCTTACAAATCCAATTAGTGAGGACCTGGGGGTGCCACAGGGTGGTGCCCCCTCCCCAGTGGGTGCTGGGAGATCGTGCCCCCCATTCCCAAGTGCCATGGGGTGGTGCCACCTCCCCATAACCAGCCATAGGGCACACAGGGATGCCAGGGAATGCCCCCCCCAGCTATAGGGCACCCAGGGGTTCCAGTGGGTGCTGACCCCCACATTCCCACATGGAATGTCAGGCGGGGGGAGAGGCAGGGGGGTGTTCAGGGTCAGGGGGGTGCTGACCTGCAGTAGTAGATGAGGAGGCAGAGGAGGATGAGGACGAGGAGGGCCAGGGCACCCAGGATGGTGAGCAGGAAGATGGTGTGGTAGGTGGTGATGTCTGTCACACCCGCCGCCATCGCCACCAGCCCTGGGGACAGCGGGGTCAGAGGGGCAACAACCCCCCCAAGGGCACCCCAGGGGGCTGCCACTGCCCCCCCAGACAGCCCTGGGGAAAGCGGGGTCGGAGGGGGAACCCCCATCCCACCAAGAGCACCCCAGGGTGGTACCACTCCCCACAGACAGCTCTGGAAATGGGAGTCAGGGGGAGAAGCCCCCCACCAGAGACCCCAGGAGGCTGTGACCTCCCCTCCCACCTCAGACAGCCCTGGGACAGGGGGGCTAGAGGGGAACCCCCTCCCACCAGAGCACCTCAGGGGGATGCCAGGCCCCCAGAGAGCCCTGGAGACGGTGGGGTCGGAAGGGAACCCCACCCCACTCAGAGCACCCCAGGGTGCTGCCACCCCATAAAGCAGTCTGTCCCCAGGGCCAGGAGGACCCAGGTTGGTGGCACCCACAGGTGTCAGCTCACCTGTGCTGGGGGAGGGCAGAGCCGCTGCCCAGTATCCCAGCTGGGAGGAGACGAATGTCCAGTACAGCTGCCGGCCTTCCTTGCGGATCAGCCCCGTCCCGTTCCGGACCCACAGCCCTGCAGGGACACACGCCGGGCTGAGACCCCCCCAAACTCATCACACGCCCCCCACACCACCCGCGTCACCCTTCTACCACCTCCCTCCAGAACCCCCCAAAACCAGCACTCACCGCTCTTGGGGTCAAACCTCCAGGCCGGGACACTGGTGGCCACCACGGCCGCGGCCTCGGGGGCCAAGGGGACGGACAGATGGACGGGGCCGGCCAGCGGCACCTCGGTCCCGTTGCCGGTGAACAGGTGCACGCTGAGAGCCGCCACCGGCGCCAGCTCCAGCCACGTGCCATTGGCTGCGGGGACAACGGGGGGACATGCAGAAGGGGGGCACGCCACGGGGTGTCCCCCCCTCCAACAAGACCGCAGTGTCCCACGTACAAAAATTACAAAATGAAATGAAATTAATGAAAATAAATCAAAATAAATAAATCAAAATAAATAAAGTAATAAAAATAAAGTAAAAACTAAAAATAAAATAGAAATTAAAAAATAAATAAATAAAATTTTAAAAGTACTATTAAATAAAAAATGATTTTTAAAATAAAAATAAAAATAAAAACAGATAAAAAAGGAAAATAAAATTAAATTAAAATAAATATAAAATAAAAATAAAAGATAAATTAAAAATAAAAATTAAAATTCAAACAAAACGAAAACGAACGTAAAAGTAAAAGAAAATTAAAATAAAAATTTGAAAAATTGAAACATTCAAAAATAAATTTTAAAGAAAAAGAAAAATATAAACAAAAATAAAAAAAACATAAAAATAAAAATAGAATGAATTAATTTTAAAATTTAAAAATGAAAAAACATAGAAATAAAATAAAAATAAAAAGCCACAATAGAATAAATTTAAAAAAAATGAAAGAAAATTTAAAAATAACATAAAAAGAAAGATCCAGATAAAAAATAAAATAAAAAATAGACATAAAACCAAAATAAATAAAATAAAATAAAATAAATAAATTTAAAAATAAAAAGAAAAAAGAAAACATACCGGGGCCGTCCTGCTCGGCGCCGAGGAAGGCGGGGAAGGCGCGGGCCAGGCTGGGGCCGGAGGCGGCGGTGAGGGACGCGGCGAGCTGGCTGTAGGTGGAGCTGCGGGGCAGGCGGGCTGCCCGCCGAGGGAACTGCGCCCACGGCTGCCCACGGCCACCTGCGGGGCACGGCGCGGGTGGCAGCACCTGGGGGAGCTGGTGGTGCCACCCTCTCCCACCCACATCCCTTCCCCTGGCTCACCTGGGGACCCCAGGAGGATCTGGACCAGGTCCTCGTAGAGGATGAGGGTGGCAGGGCGCTCCGGGAGCAGGTAGAGGCTGATGGAGGCGTAGACTGCAAGGCGGGACCCCAAATACACACACACGCTCACTTAGACCCCCTCAAGGCAAGGGGGATGGGGGGACTGATGGGTTCCCCAGAGAGGAGGGGGAAGGGGGCCCAGGGCAGCAAGAGGTGGGCACAGGGACAGGGACAGGAGGTGGCAGGCAGTGGGCAGGGTGGGGGAACCCCCTGCACACCCCCATCCCTGTACCCCTCCAACTCTGCACCCCCATCCCTGTGCACCCCCATTCCTCCAACCCTCCATCCCCATCCCTGTACCCTCCCATCCCTGCACACCCCCACCCCTGGATCCCGATCCCCACCCCCCTTGTCCACCCCCACATGTCCCACCCCCCTCCAAGGTGACCCCACTGATGCCACCCCCCACCCATCCCAAGGGGGCCCTACAACCCCCCCACCCTGGGAAGGGGGGACTTGGGGCCACCAGGACCGGGTTGTCCCCTCCCAAAGGGGCCAGACCCCCCCAAACACCCTTCTGTAAAAGACTCCCGACCCAAAGGCTCTTTGGAGTCCCCCATAAGGAAGGGACTGGGTGTCCCCAGTAAGGGATTGGGGTCCCAGGAAAGGATGGGGGTCTCCACAAAGGGACTGGGGGTCCCCAGGAAGGAATCAGGGACTTAGGAAAGGACTGGGGTCCCCCCGGACGGACTGAGGATCCTCAGGAAGGGGCAGAAAGGCCCCCAGTAAGGGATCAAGGAATCCCAGTAAGAGACTGGAACCCCCCACACCAGTAAGGGAGGAACACGAGACCCTGTTTAGGGCTTGAAGCCCCCCATAAGGGACTGTGGTCCCCAGTAAGGGACCAGTTCTCCCAGTAAGGGATCAACAGCTCCAGCAGTGAAGAATCAGTGTCCCCCCACAACAAAGACTCAGAACACCCTAGTAAGGAACTTTGAACCCCGTTAGGGGCTCAAAGCCCCCAGTAAGGGACTGGGGACCCACATACGGACTCAAAGCGCCCCCACTTAGGAATTTAAAATCCCAAGCAGACTTAAAGCCCCCCAGTAAGGGATTGTGTCCCCTCAGTAAGACTCAAAGCCCCCCAGTAAGGAACTTTGAACCCCCTGTGGGATTCAGAGCCCCCCAGTAAGGGATTGTGTCCCCCCCATCAGAGCTCAAAGCCCCCCCACTCAGGGCCTGGGGACCCTTGTAGGGACTCAAAGCCTCCCAGTAAGGAATTTAACCCCCCGGTCAGACTCAGAGCCCCCCCCATCAAGGCACCCTCTGCCCGGGGGCGCGGGTGGCGACTCACGTGGCAGTTTGGTGACGCGCCAGGGCGCGGAGGCGGGCACGTATCCGCGGCGGGCGGCGGTGACGAGCAGCCAGGAGCCCAGGCGGTAGGGCACGGGCAGGACCCCCGTGCCCGCGTGGTCGGTGGTCCCGGCCGCCAGCGCGCTGCGGGCGCCGAACACGTCCAGCACGGCCTGCGCCAGCGGGGCCAGCGTGCCGCTCTCGTACACCTGCACCCGCAGCAGCACCTCTGCGGGGGCAAACGGGGCTTCAGGGGGACGTGGCACCCCCCGACAGCGGGACCAACCCAGGGGGGACACGGCTGGTGGAGCGTGGGCACCATCCCAGGGGGTGCCACCACCCTGATGGGTCATGGCCACCACCTCAGCAAGTCATGGGCACCATCCCGTCCCAGCCACCGTCCCAGCAGGTGGTGGGACACATCCTGGCAGGTCATGGTCACCGTCCCAATGGGTGGTGGGATCTGTCCTGGTGGGTCATGGGCACCATCCAGGAGGGTTCTGGGCCTCCATCCCAGTGGGTGGTGGGATGTGTCCTGATGGGTGATCGCCACCACCCTCATGGGGTCACAGGCCCCCATCCCAGCAGATGGTGGGACACATCCTGGCAGGTCATGGCCTCCATCCCAACAGGTGGTGGGACCTGTCCTGGCGTGTCATGGCAACAACCCTGGTGGGATATGGGCACCATCCCAGCAGATGGTGGGACACATCCTGGTGGATCATGGCCACCAGCCCAGGGGGTCAGAGGCCACCATCCCAGGAGGTCACGGGCTGCCATCACAGCAGGTGGTGGGACACATCCTGGTGGATCATGGCCACCAGCCCGGGGGGGGTCATGACCAGAATTCCAGCAGGGGATGGGACCTGTACTGATGGGTCATAGTCACCATCCCAGCAGGTGGTGACCACCATGTCAACAAAATGGTGGGCCCCATCCTGGTGGGTCATGACCACCATTCCAGCAACTCATGGGCACCATCCCAACAGGTGCTGGGACCTGTCCCAGTGGGTCATGGCCACCACCCTGGTTGTCCATGGTCAGTATCCTGGCAGGATGGTGGGACCCATCCTGATTGGGACCATCCAGAAGGCCATGGGCACCATCCTGGTGTCATGGCCACCAACCTGACAGGTCATGGGCACCATCCCAGCAGGTGGTAGGACCCATCCCAGTGGCCACCATCCCAGCAGGTCACAGCCACCCCCCAGCTGGGTCACAGGTGTCCCTCAGCAGGCAAGAGACACTGTCCTGGGGGATGTGGGCACTACCCCTGTGCCCCTCTCTGTGCCCCCCCTGCACCCCCCTTGAGGACACCCCAGGGAGCCATGCCCATCTGGGTGGGTGCACTCAGTCACATCCCCCCCACACCAGGGGCCACCCAGGGCCACCCCCCAAGGTGCCACTCTCATGTGTCACAAGTTTGGGGGGTTTCGACCCCAACAGGCCCCACCAGCAGCACAGAGGGTGGTCCCCCACCCCAATCCCCGCTGCAGGGGAGGGACGAGCCCAGCTCGAGGGAGGGGGGTACCCTAAGCCCCGGTGTGCCCCCGGCCCCCCCGAGCCGGCGCCGTTCCTGCGCATGATCCGCAGCCTTTGGCAGCGGTCCCGGCTCCGGCACCGTCACCCAGGCAACGACCTCCTTCATCCCGCGCCCCGGGGCTCCCGGTAACCCCCTGCCTGTCCCCCCGCACCCCCTGCCCCCTAAAGCCCCCCCACACCAGCCAGCCCACCCCCGCCCCCACCCACATGTGGCCCAGATGTGGCAATGGGCGAGGGGGAGAATTCTCGGCAGCTGCTTCAGGGATGCACCGGGCAGGGGGAGGGTCAGGGATGGGGGTCCCGCATAGCGGGGACAGCCGGCACTCAGGGGCAGGAATGCCCCCGCGGCCACAGCCGGCCACCCGCAGCTGCCGGGGGACAGCTGTCACCAACGGCCACCCCGCTGCCCTCCGGAGAGGGGGGGTTACATGGTGCCACCCCCTGCGCGGGGGTACAGCTGTGGCTGCCCCTTCCCCCTTTATCTGTCCCCCCACTTTCACTAAGGGGTCCCGGAGGCTGGCACGGCCACCACGGGGTACACTGGCCCCGCTGCTGACTCCCCAGTGCCTCCCAGTCGACCCCAGTGCCTCCCAGTCTGACCCCGTGGTCCCATGGAGGATGGGGGGGGTGCCAGGCCCCGGGGTGGCAGTGGGGAGCCCCGTCACTGCTGTCACCCTGCTGGGACAGGGACAGGCAGGGGTGATGCCAGTGGGGAGCTGAGCCAGCACAGACAGGACTCCCCTCACCCCTGGACACACCTCACCTTGGCACAGGGGCACTGCCAGGAGGGTTTGGGATGGGGGTGAGGGGTCACAGTGAGCTGTAGGGACCCCTCAGTGGTGCTGCACCCCAAGGCCCACCCTGCCTGCCCAACGCATCCCCCACCATCCTGCACCCCTGGGTGCTGCTCAAGACCCCCACCCACCCATCATCATGCACCACCCGGCCTGGGACCCCCACCCACCCTCCTGCACCCCCAAACTCTGTCCATCATCCCCACCCAGTTTCCTTCACTTCCCTGGTTTGTGACCCCCACCCACTATCACGCACCCTTGGCACTGCCCAGGACCAGCCCCCCACCATTCTGTACGCCAAGGCCTGGGACCACCCCCAGCCTCTCATCCCCGCCAAGCTCTGCTCGTGACCCCCACCCACCCAGCCGCACCCCCTGGCACTGCCCAGGCCCCCCACCCACCCCCCCACCCATCACCCTCTGCCCGCCAGTGGCCAGAACCGCCCGGGGACGGGGAGACGGACAGACAGACGGGGTGGGGGGGGAACAGGGAGGGCATTCAGACAGACAGAGCCGGGGGCGAACGGAGGATGGAAAGGGGGATGGATGGAAGGGATGGACGGGGGGCGCGGGCGCGGCGGGGTTGGCGCGGGCAGGGACGGGGGTGTCGGGGCCGGGGAGTGTCGAGGTTGTCGGGCGGGGAGAGGGGTGTCGGGACCGGGGAGGGTCGGGGTGAGAGTCGGGCGGAGGCTGGCGCTGGGGGGGTGTCGGTCGGGGGTTGATGTCGGGGCCAGGGGATGCCGGGGAGAGGGATGTCGGGGCGGAGAACGATCAGGGGTGGGGAGGTCGGTGCGGGGGGTCGGTCGGGGACGGGGGGGTCGGTGCGGGGATCGGTCGCGGGGTGGTGCCGGGGGGGGGAGGGGTCGGGTTGAAGGGATGCCGGGAGGATGTCGGCGCGGGGGTCGGTCAGGGATGGGGGGGGTCAGGGCGAGGATCTGTCTGGGGGATGATCGGGTTGAAGGGATGCCGGGGAGATGTCGGCGCGGGGGGTCGGGCGGGGAGGTCGGCGTAGGGGGGGGGTGGGGGGGTGTTGCCGGCGGCGCCCCCCTCGCCCCGCACACAAAGGCCCCTCTCACCGTGCGCTCCCGGCTCCGCCGCGCCCCGCGCCCGCCGCCCGCCCGCGGCCGCCAGCAGCAGCAGCACCGGCAGCGGCGGCAGCGGCGGCAGGAGGCGGCGGGGCCGCATGGTGGCTCCGCGCCGTTACCCCGCCATGCCCGGCCCGCCCGGCCCGTCCGCCCGCCCGCCGCGGGGACCGGGCTCCACCTGCCGGAGCCGCCGGGCACGGCCGCCCCGGTGCCCACCCCCGGACCGGCACCGCCCCGCCACCGGGACCACCCACCCGGCACCGCCCCGAGACCCCCCAGGCCCACCCCCGGCA
>JAYRBT010000081.1:3770699-3793056 GCA_036023395.1 Myiotriccus ornatus | reverse complement strand
CTGGAGGGCACCTCGAGCCCACCCCACCCACCACCGTCCCCATCCCTGTCCCCCACCCTCCTGGGACTGTGTCCCCCTGTGCCCGTACCCGCAGGTAGGCGGTGAGGTTGCGGCACTGGGGACGTGTCCCCGGTGTCACCACCAGCGGCTCTCGCCAGGACGCCTGGTGCCCCTGCAGCAGCAGGACCCTCCGGGACAGACGAGGCTTCAGCCGGTCCAGCTGCAGCTCCGCCTCCAGATCTGGCAGGGCACAGGGCGGGGTGGCATTGGTGACACCCCCGGGGACACCCCAGCGGTGCCCGTGTCCCCCCCCGGGTGGCACTGGCACTCACGGATGGCCGAGGGGATGTGCTGGCCCGTCACGCTCACACAAAACACCACGTGGAAGCTGCGGGGGAACAGAATACAAGGGTGCTCAGGGACCTGTCCTGTCCCCACGGCAGTGTCCCCACTGTCCCCACAGCAGTGTCCCCACCGCAGTGTCCCCATAGTGGTGTCCCCACAGCACTGTTCCCATGGCAGTGTCCCCACACCGGTGTCCCCAGCACACGCCTCACCAGCTGACACGGATACCGGCGTCGGGCAGGACACAGTCCAGGACCTCGGGGTTCAGCCCATCGGGGACACTCAGCTGGGTGTGGGCCATCACCACGGGCTGTCCCCTGGGGCACGGGGACATTGCTGAGGTGCCAGGGGATCCGGCAGGGACTCCCGGGCCGCCTTAGGGACGGGCACTCACCGGTACACGGCCACCTTGGCCGCCCCGTAAGCCCCGACCAGCAGATCTGCGGGGACAATCAGAGGGTCGGTGCGGGCTGGTGACACCGGGGTGGCAGAGCAGTGGCAGGGCGGTGACAGGGTGGTGGCACCCCCTGGGCCGTACCCGGGTAGCCGTTGCCGTCCAGGTCGGTGCCCCCTCGCAGGGCGAAGCCGAAGGCGGCGGGGCCGGGGAAGGGGCTGTCGAGGCGCTGGGTGGGCACCGGCTCCAGCCCCTCGCTCTGCCCGCGGAAGATGAAGACCTCCCCTCTGCCATCGTCACCCCCCTGCGGGGCACCCACGGCCACGTCTGGGGACAGAGGGGACGTGAGCGCCCACCCAGCACCACTCACCCAGCACCACTCACCCAGCACCACCCACCCAGGCGCTCCCGCCTCAGTGTCCCCAAGGTGGGGCACAGGGGGGTCCCCTGGCACAGCCCCCTCGCCCCCCACCGCGGTGTTACCGCCGAAGCCGTCCTTGTCCAGGTCCCCCAGGCTGGCGATGGCGGCGGAGAAGCGGCCGTAGGGGTGGGTGCCCGTCAGGGTCTGGGGGGGCTGGGAGAGGAGCTGGTGTCCCCCGCCCAGGTAGAGGTAGAGCCGCCCCAGTTCGCTGCGCTGCCCGTCGGGGCGCCGGGCCATGTACAGGGGGGCACCCACCAGCAGGTCGTCCCGCCTGTGCCCGGCGAGGGGTCAGGGTGAGGATCCTCAGGTTTGGGGGCTGGGGGCACCCAGGGGTGTGCCAGGCGCGGGGCAGTTCCCCTGGGTGTCCCTGTGGGGGACCTGGGGGGGGATAGTCCCGGCTCTCACCCGTCCCCGTTGACGTCGGCCACGGCCACCGTGTGCCCGAAGTACGATGCCACCTGGAAAGGGTCCGGGCGGGGGGTGGCACCGGGGAAGTGCCGAGGGCACCGTGGGATGCACTAGATGATGAGCGGGGGGCATGGGGGAGCAGCTGGGGGCTGGGGGGCTGTGGGGAGGAGTGCAGGGGTTCTGAGGGTGGCACAGGGTGGGGGTACCTGCTCGCTGTCGATGCCCCGCAGCCGGCGCAGGGTGTTCCCCGCAGTGAAGATCTCCACCTGCCCAGGGCAGCGTCAGACCCCAGCCCGGGGGGCCACACGGTGGTGACCCTCCCAGGTGGCACCGGGCACGGGGCACCCCCCAGCACTCACCTCACCCTTTGTGTCTCTCTTGTTGGGGACCCCCACCACGTACTCTGTGGGGGATGAGAGCCATGAGTGACCCCACTGGGGCATCGGGGAGGCCATGGGGATACCCCCGGCACTGGGGTGGGCACAGGGATAACTCCGACACGGGGGTGGGCACAGGGATATCCCCAGCACAGGGATGGGCAGAGGGGTACCCCTGGCAGGGCATGAGGGGTATGGGGGCACAGAGACAGGACAAAGGTTGTGACCTGGCACACCCTCTGTCCAGCACCCCTTGGAGGGGAGGTCTCCCCGGGGTGTCCCGGGCCCATCACCCCCTCCCCGCAGGTGGCCCTGCCCCCCCACGCCTCCCAGCCCTACCTTTGGTTCTGGGGTCGCCATCAAACTCGCCCACAGCCACCGAGTACCCTGCAGGGAGAGGGGCACCAGTGAGGCCGGGGAGCCCCGGCTGTGGGGCGGGGTGCCCGTGCCCGCTGCTCACCCCGGTACCCGTCCTCGTATTCCAGGGACACGGGCACCGTGGGGCGCCCCGGCGTCCCCAGCCAGAGCAGCGACGTGCCGTGGAAGCGGCTGAGGATGGTGTTCACCTCCACCGAGTACAGGAGCCCTGCGGGACACCGGGATGGGCGGACACCAGCGCTGGGGGGGCACCCGCTGCCACACGCCCTGGGCTGCCAGTGCCACTGCGGGTGGCACTGAGGGGGTGGCCCATCCTGGGTGCCCTCCTCCCGCCGTGGCCACCCGAAGGGAGCACTCCGGGAGCACTAGCCCAGCAGGAAGGACTCACCCGTGAAGTAATACCCGCCGGGGGCACCCAGCACCAACGTGCCGTCCTGCGGGAGGAGCTGGCCTCAGCACCGCCCTGGGGCACCCCCACCCTGGCATCCCGCCCAAGCATCCCTTATCCTGGCATCCTCCACCCCAGCACCCCCATCTCAGCATCCTCCACCCCAGCACCTCCTCCCAGACATCCCCACACTCTCTTCCTCCCTCCTGGCACCCCCACCCCAGTATCCCCCACCCTCTCATCCCCATCCTGGGGCCCTTCCCTCGGGAATTCCCACTCCAGCATCCCCCACCCTGACACTCCCACTCAGGTACCATTCCGGCCACACCCTCTGCATCCCTGGCAGCATCCCCATGGGAGTCCCGGGGGGCACACCGGGCACGCTGCCCACCCCCTTTTCCCCCCGAGTTTCTCCGAAGCCCTACGAGCCCCCCGAGCCCCCTCTCACCGGGGTGACGGCGGCGCTGAAGCCGATCTCGCAGTAGCGCTTGTCATGCTCTGCGGGCACAGGGCAGGGTCAGATCGACACGGGGTGGGGGGCACCCCCCGCGCTCCCCCCGCCCCGAACCCCCCTCACCGTAGTTGCTCTGGCGGTAGCTGTTGGCCATCGACTGGTCCCGGCAGGGCGAGTACCAGACCACGCGCCGCAGCCCCGGGGTCGCCACGAAGCAGGTGCCCGTCGGGGTCCGGAACGCCTCGTCCGGCCCGTCCACCGCGTTCCAGTGCTGCAGCGGGGCGCAGGCCTGGGCAGGGGCACGGGCATGGCACAGGGTGGGTGCCCACCCCGTGGGACACCACCCAGGGGTGCCCACCTCCCCCCCGCCCCACGCCGGCTGCACCCACCACCAGTTTGCCGTCCCAGCTGGTGACGGACGCGCCCAGCCACTGGTGCGACTTGTAGGTGTGGAATTCCAAGGTGCCCTGGGTCTCGGTCTCGTCCCCTGGGGGAGCGGGAGAGGGGGATTTCGCGGGTGCGGCACCCACCCTGTGCCCGCCCAGCACCGCACGGCGCCCACGTACCCGCGGTGTCGATGGGGAGGGGGCGGCAGGGGGTCTCGTCGGGGGGCCAGGAGCAGAGGAAGACGGCACCGGGCTGAGCCACGCCGGGCTGGGAGGTGTTGGCACGGGGGGCTCCCACAGCCACGCCGGGCCTGGGGGGCAGAGCGGGTGTCATCTGGGTGGTGTCAGTGCCCGACCCCGGCCCCCCGGCGTGTCCCTACCTGCCCTCTTCCATGAGGAAATCCAGGGCGAAGCCGAAATAGCTGCCGGGGGGTCCCGTGTACTCGCTGGGGGGTTCCTGGAGAAGCCCGAGGGTGGGGGGCAGGTGCAGCCCCCCGAGGAGCAGCAGCACCCGCAGCAGCCCCATGGCCACCCCGAAATGTGGCCGCAGCCCCGGCACGTCCCGGGGCGGTCCCGGCTTATCTCGGAGGACGCAGTCGGGGCCGGGCACAGCCGTGGTGGGGGGCACAGGAAAGGCCCCCCCGAACTCACATCCGCTCCTGCGGGAGCCAGGAGGGGGGTGTGGGGGGAACGCGCTGGGTCGGAGCAGGGTGGGGGGCAGGGGGTGGCAGTGCCACCGGAGGACACTGGGAGGGCTGTGGGGACAGGGCCACGGCGGGGAGGCAGCACAGCGCCCACCACCAGCCTCCCATCGGGCCCGAATCCAGCCCGCCCTGGGGTGCCGATCTTGGGGTGGCTATTTCGGGGTGCAGGCAGCCCCAGCCAGCGGAACCGCGGCGGGGAGGGGGGGGGACAGCAGGGCACGGGGCCCCTGCGTCATCCCCAATGTCCCCTCCGCAGGCGGATGGAGCAAACAGCACTGCCCCACCAGCACTGAGCTTTGCCCACAAACTGTCTTCCCCCCTTCCCCAGGATAGGGACACCCCAAAACCCTCCCAAGGGGCCAGGCAGCACAGGGAAATGGCTCTGGGAAGGGGATGGGTGCCAGGTGGGGGCACAGCCCACAGCCAAGAGAACAAGGGGGGGTTCCTGTCCCCGTGGAGGAGCTGGTGCTCGTCAGCCAAGCCAGGCCTGGGGCAGCTGTGGGGGCTCTCAGCCCTGCCCAGAGAGTGGCTGAGCCCCCGAACCCACCTGCACAATTAATTTAAACTCAATTAATTAAGGACCCTCAGGGTGCCTCGGGGCTCCGAGGGCTCCTCATGACCACCCAGAGCCGGTGGCAGGGACAGGCCCTGGAGCATCTCCCTGTGATCCAGCCCCACCTGTCCGACTTCCTTTCCATCTCTGAAGCTGCAGATGGAAAGCAGGACAGAGGGGTCAGGGGGTCCTGGAGGGCACAGAGAGGCCACCACAGTGCCCAAACAGCACCGTGGCCTCTGAGGGGGGACACAGCCCCAGAGCCCGGACTGCTCCAGCCCTTTGGAGCAGCTGCAGTTGGGAAACAGCTGGAGCAGAGCTCCGAGGGGTGGGAAGGGTTTAGCCGAGCCCGGCTTGGCTCTGTGCCCTGGCAGAGCAGGACAGTGGGCTCAGGGGCTCCTCCTTGGGTGGTCTCATCCTCCGCTGGCAGCAGCATCCAAACCCAGCTGGACCCACACCAGGCCCCTTCAAGGCCACTGTGATTCCTTCTCCCGTTGAATTCCTTATTTCCCTGTTCCTTGCAGCTCTTCTGCACCATCGCTCATGAAACCCTGGCCAGGCCACCCGAAGGACAGGCAGGCAATGGCAGGTGGCACCCTGTGCCCCCACCCTGGCAGTATTCAGTGGGGTTTGGTTTTTTTTCCCTTTAACCAAACCGGGACTTTATTTAGGAAAGAAGAGGTGGGTGCTCCTCCCCCTGAGCTCTGAACGGTTCTGACACTCGCCCAGGCTGAACAGCAGCACAGCCTGGGATGGAGGGACACCGTGGGCTCAGCCTGGAGAAAAGGAGGCTCAAGGGGGACCTTCTGGCTCTGCAACTCCCTGACAGGAGGAGAGGGAACGGCCTCAAGGGAGATTTATGTTGGATATAAGGGAAAATTTCTTCCCCAGAATGTTTGTCCAGCCCTTGCACAGCTGCCCAGGGCAAGGATGGAGTCCCCATCCCTGGAGGGATTTAAAAGCCCTGTGGATGTGGCACTTGGGGACATGGGTCAGGGGTGGCCTTGGCAGTGCTGGGGGATGGTTGGACTCGATGACCTCAGAGGGCTTTTCCAATCCAAACAATTCCATGACTGGAGGACAAGGCTGCAGCCCAGGTCAGGAACTGCTGGAGATGGAAAAAAGGGACACGAGGGCTGACAGACCCCCAACACCACAAGGAGCTGCTGGAGGAGTGCGGAGAAACCACACCATCCTCATGGGCAGGAGCTGCTGCCTTCCCCACCTTGGCTTCTGGCCACTGTCGTATGACACAGAACAGATATTTTCTCTATTTTACAAGCAAGATACTCCAAGTATAACCCAAGCATCCCCTCCCACACTTTGAGGAGAAAGCCACCTGACACAGCAGCTCCAAGTCATCACACATCACATTTTTTTTTCCACAAATCATTGGTTTATTAGAAAGGTTTCTTTTTCCCTCATTTTACAGCATATATATATATTTATATATATATCTTATGTGACAAAGTTAAATACAGTCTGTTTATGCTCGTTAAGTAATGACAGGTTAATTATTTTTAGCGCTATCCTGGAAGTCCGAAAACAACCCCGGGATGGGGTCGGGCCCTACAAAGCTCTGCTCTGACAGTAACACTGAATTGTTGGGTATTTACAGGAAATTGAGTCCCTTTTTGTGACCCCTGTGTCACTCTGACCCACTCCAATTTCTCGTTCACACAGTGAGGAAGCTCAGGGGGTTCTGATCCTTTGACTGTGCTCCAGGAGGGGACAAGGAGGAGGATGAGGATGGAGAAGGGGACAGGGATGCCACTGCATCCCCTCAGTGCCTGCTCTGAAATCCCACCCCACAGAGCCCCCCCTGGGGTGCCCCAACCACTGTGACACGAGGGGACCTGCACCTGCAGCGCCCATGTCAGCAAACCATGCCCTGTGATGGGACAGGGAAGCTCCCACAGGCACTGCTGGGAAGAACTGGGAAACCCCTCATGGAATAAGTCAGGCAGCCCCAGCTCAGTGTGACCCTGTGTGTGGGCTGGGAACGGTCCCAAGGCTCTCCTGCACCTGCCTGTGCACATCACTGCTTCAAACAAGGGAAGAGGAAAGAGGGGGAAATAAAAAGGGGTATCTATACTCTGGGAAACACTTTGAATTCCTGCTGCTCCCCACGCTGCTCCAGTGCTCATTCCTATGGCAGGAAGGAGAGCAGCACCTGCTGGGGTCACCACTGCCCCCACCCCCTCACTGTGCCCAAGTCTCACCTGTTGTGGGTTTTTTTTTTCCTTCTGCAAAATTCTAAATGAAGATTTTTTTAATTTTTTTTTTTTTTTTACATTTTATAGTACATAAAAACTTCAAAAATACATGAGCTTGGTAAAATATACATGCTTAGTTCATTCTGCATCTAGCTGAAACTATAAATTGAACCTTTACAAGTGTCTTGGGTCACCTACAGCAAACATATTTACACAGAAGCCACCAGAACAAGTACCACTAAGAACTGGCTGTAAAAAATATTATTGCGATATACTACAAATGTAACCTTTGATAGGAGCTACAAAAAGCAGCATCTTTGTTTACAGAGTTCAGTGCAATTCTTTACATTAAAAAAAAAAAAATCCTATAAATTAATAAGGAAACCATCAGTGTTACAGAGGAAAGAACACGCTTCACACCCCCGGCCACGCTCTCCATCCTCTGTATTTGCTTCAATTCCTAACAGGATTTTCCTTCTCTCTCCAATCCCAGTGCCTTTTTCCCAACACCACAGAAGATGGAAGTCAGTCAGAGTGATTTCTTTTCCCCTCCCTTCCAGGAGAAGAGTGGTCAAAGCCCGGACTGGAATTCCCAACCTCAATGAGACCCCCTCTCCAGTCCGGGATGCGCAGGTGCGGTCCTGGCGCAGGAGAACACGGACGCAGGATGGGGAAGGATGGGAGCTCCGGGCACACACACAGCTCCTTCTCCTCTTTATTTCCACCCTTGCTTCTCACACCAAGAAAAAACCCACATGTGCAGTGACAGGAGCCGAGAAACCTCCTTTAAGGCCTGAAAAGCGAGGCCTCCTCGCCGGGATCCGCAGCCGACAGCTCCCGAATGTTCCATTGCCAATTACACAGCGGATTCAATCATGCTGACTATTTTAATTAGATGACCTCATTAAAAGGATTTTGAGAGACCTATTAGTGTGGATGAGACCTCATTTATTATATACAAGGTGGCAGAAGGAAGATGACCAAGTGTAAGAATCCAGGGGGGGAGAAAGGAAGCCTTTCCAAGTGTCTCGCTGGTCTGCGGGTGAAATGGTTCTTCTGGAACGGTGCTGCGGCGTGCACGGAAGTGTCGGAGCGAGACATCCCTGGGAGTGGATATGGACAACGCTGCCGCCCAGCCCTCGAGCCTCTGGCTTCTTTGGCTGCTCAAGAGCGAAACGCTCAGGCCTCACCCGCCCGCTGGATCAAACTCCAACCCCTTCCCAAAACTCCGAGGTTCCTTCGTTCTGTCCTTCATGTGCCGTGGCTGGGTGGGTGCTGCAAGTCCTGTCCTGAGAAAATGGGGTGCAGCAGGGGGTGGAGGTGCAAGGCCGTGGCGGCGGCGGCGGCTGCGGGTCTCGGGGCGAGGAGGGTCGGGTAGAGAGCGTGAGGGACCGGGTGGAACGTGAAGGGGCCCGGGTGGATGGCTGAGGCCGGAATGATGTGGATGGGGTGGCTGGCCAGGAACGTGGCAGGGTGCCCCGGAATAATCGAGTGGGTCAGGTGGGATAAGGAGATGGGCGTCAGGTGGGGCTGGGGGATGTGGTGGACCTGAGCGAGGGGCTGCGGGTGGGGGTGCGGGTGGATGCCGATGGCGGCGGCGGCGGCGGCCGCGTGGTGCTGCAGGATGGCGTGTTGCACCGTGGTGATGGACGTGGCCGAGGCCGCTGC
The DNA here is from genome assembly GCA_036023395.1 of Myiotriccus ornatus. Taxonomy (NCBI): domain Eukaryota; kingdom Metazoa; phylum Chordata; class Aves; order Passeriformes; family Tyrannidae; genus Myiotriccus; species Myiotriccus ornatus. The sequence goes on along the minus strand of JAYRBT010000081.1, from coordinate 3,784,364 downwards.
CGGCTGCTGGATGTGGATGGGCTGGAGCGCGGGCGCTGCCGGCGCCAGGGCCGCGGAGGCGGGGAAGGCCTTGACCTGCTTGGCCAGGAGCTGCTGCTGGATGTGCTGCTGGGCCGCCTGCTGCAGCTTGCTGTACTTCTCCATCTCCTCGGGGGTGAAGGTGATGGGCTGGCTCTCCAGCGGGGCCAGAGAGGAATCTTCTCCCCCTTCCCGATCCCCTTCCATGCTCGGCTCGCCACTCTGAGGCACGTAGCCAGGAAAGTGCTCGACATCTGGAACTAAGGGCATCATGCTGGTTTCCACTGGGACCGGCTGGTTGCCCCGATCCATGGGTTCCAGCCCATCACTGTCGCTCGGATCCGAGAGGAAGTTGTGTGACATGACCAGGTCTCCGGAGCCAAAGCACTCGGGCAGTGCTGGCGCTTCCAGGGGAATCGACGGCATCTCCACGGCAGGTTCGTCACGTTTCTGCTCGTCCAGGGGTTTGTCCTGAATGACCATCACCACATCTTCCAGGAGAGACTGCCTGGCCAGCTGACCCTCCTCCATGCCTTGGGAACCATCCTCAGCATCCGAAAGCTCTTGCTCCTCACCCCTCTCCAAGCCAGACTCCTCGTATCGTTTGGAGTTCGGTTTCCGCACCGTTGGCAGCTTCCCGATTAAGGGGAGAACCGGTTTGTTGCCTAAGGAAGGAGGAAGTTTAGGGCCAAAGTAGCCCTGGGGAGGATCTTTGAGCTTTATGCCCACCTTGTTTGCCCCCGCCAGCACCTCATCAGTCACACAGGGCTTCTTCTCAACCTTCCTGGACTGAATCTTTTCCAAGAGCAGCTTTGCAGTGACAGAGTTTCTCTCCTCAGGACTGCAGTCCCCTTCCGAGGCCCGCCCCGTGCCGGAGCCGCTGCTGTTCTGGGAGAGGGAGCCAGATCCTTTCAGATCCTCTCCTTTGCCCTCCTCTTTCTTCAGCAGCGATCCTTCACCTCGGCCTGTCCGGAAATAGTGCGGGGATTGGGAGCGATAGATCTTGGACCTGATGAAGTCCCTCCTGCCAGACCTTCGCTCCTCGGGGCTCTCGTGGCCCCGTGAGCCCTTCCGTGACAGGGACCTCTGCGAGTGGCTCCGGGCGCTGCGGCTCCGCTCCCGGCTGTAGCTGCGGCTCCGCTTCCAGCTCCGACCCGTCACGCTCCGGCTCCTCCTCTTGCTCCGACTGCGGCTGCAGCTGCTGCTGCGGGTCCTGCCCCGGCTCCTCGATCTTGACCTGCCCCGAGGGTGTGTTCGGCTCCTGCTCCGGCTCCTGGACCTGCTCCTGCTCGAGCTGTAGTCATCTTCCGACGAGGAGTATTTGCGCCGCTTCGAGCGGTGGTTCGAGCTGTTGTAGTCGGAGTCGTCCTCCGAGTCCTGCGAGCGCTTGGAGTGGCAGCGGGAGCGGTCGCTGTAGTCGCTGTAGCTGTCGTCGGAGTAGCTCCTGCGGCGGCTGTACCGGCTGTGCTCCGAGGAGGCCTCGGAGCTGCTGGAGTAGGACCTGTGGGAGGAGTGCCTGCGGGCCGAGCGGGAGCGGCTGCGGGAGTGCTCGCTGCCCGAGTCGTAGTCGTCGCTGTACTGGGAGGGGGATTTCTGCTGGCAGTGCTTCCCGTGGGAGCCCTCGTCGCTGTCGTAGTCGCCGCTGCTCTGCCGGCTGCGGCGGCCGGGCCGGCCCTGGGACACGGCCGGGCAGCGCCTCCTCGCAGCAGGGACCTGCTGCAGGTCAGCCTTGTGTTTCTTGCTGCCGTGCTCTTGGCAGGAGTTACCCCCCTCCTCTTTTTTAACGCTGCTTCCCTCCTCGGCAGACAGGGATTTCCTCTGGGACTCCTGGGAGCACCGCTTTTTCTTCTGGAAGTGGCTGCAGTCTTCTGACAGCTCAGGTTTCAGGGCCCGGTCCGACTCCGCTGAAAGGGAGGATTTGCCTTTTTTGTGCCTGTGCCTTTTCCGTTTCTTGGGTTTCTCTTCCCCCAGCTCAGCTTTCCGGCCCTTCTCCTCAGCTTCCTCCTTGTGTCTGCGTTTGTGTCTGCTGGACTTTTTGTGCTTCTTTTTCTTTTTGTGTTTATGGGACCTCCCTGATTTACTCTTCCCCGTTATGCTCTTACTGCTGTCCTCCCCCTCTCCCTTACCGGCGCTGCCCGGGCCGGACTCTGGTTTGCTCTGGGATTTGTTCTCTGTCTTCACAGCAGAACTGTTGCCTACACTTTCACCCTCCTTGGCTTTGCTCACCTCACCAGACTCTGTGCTCTGAGCACTGTCTTTACAAAGTCCCCCCGGATCCTTGGATTTCTCTGCCCCTTTCCCTTTGGCATCTTTGTTGCGGGAGAGCTTGAAGTCGAAGTACAGGGGGTTACAGCTGTAGGACACAGAGGGCTCAACTTTGGTGAATATGAGCAGCTCTGAAGGCCACTGCAGTGTCGTGCTCTCATCTTTACTCAGAACTGGGAAAAAAGGTCCTGTTGGGTGCTTTGGTCCCTCAGAGCCATCTCTGCAGCCCGAGGCAGGTGGAGCAGCTTCTTTCGCAGTGTCTGGCTCGAGGGGGTTGCTCTCTGGAAGGTGTTTGCTCTCCTCTGTACTTTCATTCTCCTGGACATCCTTTGGCTCTGTCTTGACCTGCTGGGACGTGGTTTCAGTAGTACTCTGCTCCTTCTGCTGTGCCGTGCTCTCAGCAGCTTTCTCCGTGTGCTTCCCAGGCTTGGGTTTGGGGGAACTCCCCTTTTTCACTTCATTTGTGTTTTTTTTGTTCACATTTTCAGCTTCCATTTGTTCGGTTGACTTCATGAAAAGCAGGAATTGAAAATTGGGCTTCACTTTACAGTGGGCTGGGGGGATGTAGTGGTAGTACTCTGGTTCCACGGCCGTTGGTCCATCTTCTCTCCTCATCTTCTTCAGTTTCGATAAGGTGCTGGCCAGGGACCCGCCGTCCTTGTCGTGCTGGTCATCGTCCTCCTTGCCGTCAGAATTGTTGGTGCCTTCGCCCTCCCCAGACTTCTGCAGGCTGCCAGCCTCTGAAGACCCTCTCTCATCCCCTTTTGCCCCATCTGCAGAACTGGACTCTTCCCCATGGTCCTTGAAAACCGAAGCGATGGTCTCCAGCTTCACCGGGGTCTTCTTCGCGAAGGAAAACGACACCCCAATCTTCTGCAGAGGAGTCCCCAGAGAGCTCTTGATGCCAAAGCTGATGGCCTGCGCTGCCTGGGAGGGCACCTGGCTTGGCATCGCACCCTGCCCAGTGTTCAGGAAGCCTCTGTCCATAGTCATCTCTGCAGCCTGGCCAGAACTCGTCTGGACGAAGGAGCCGCTGTTGGCCGCGGAATCGTCGTCATCTCCACCTTCCTCATCCACGGCCACCGTGGTGGTTCTGAACATGGGCCCACTTCCAGGAGCACTGTGGGAACAGGGGAGAGAGAGAAAACAGCTCACTGGTGTCCATGTACCTCTGGAGTGGGATTCAGGCCTCAGCTGAGACAGTCTTACACAGTTCAAGTGCTCTTGCACCCACACACATGCGAAAAATAACATTATGCAGCCACTTGGAGTTTTTAATAATATTAACTAGCTGAAGAAAATGTACTGATGGATAAAGCACTTTGGGGATGCTCTGGATTATCAGTTTAGTGAATTCACTCCTACCGAAACCACAGCATGAGCCTAAATGTTAGCGTGAAGCTTCACCTTCAGGATCTGCGCAGGATTCTGGAGCAGCAATGCCAGCACAGCACAGGGCTGCAGCCCCCCACACCCTGCTCCAAGGGTGCTCCCAGGGTGCCTGGGACCACCCAAACTCACCACTCAGGCTGCCTCCTCTGCTCAGCCAGCTCGTGCAGGCGCCGAAGGGCCTTCTCCTGCTTCCTCTCATCCTTCCGTGACCTCGAAGAGACATTGCGAGCGAATTCCCTCTGCTTGAGATCTTTCAACCTCTGAGGCAAAAGAAGGCAGGGACAGATCAGATCAAAGCTGTTTGTGGTTTAGTCCAAGAGCATCTCTCTGCTGTAGCACTGGATATTACGGTGTCAAGCCCCTCCCCAGGGACATTTATTGAGCCAGGATGGAGCAACAGCATCGCAGCTCAACAAACCCAACGGAGCACAGCGCCATCCTCCCAGCAGCTAAAGGAAAACACAACCACTGACCACTTCTGGCTATGACTTCACATCTGTGTACATCCCCTTCCAAACAACATTACTGGTTATCTTTAGCACGGACAACAAAGCTGACTTCGAAGCAACAAGCAAGTTCTGGAAGGAAAAGGAGGGGGGAAAAAAGGAGGATTGTTTATTTGCTGCTCTTCGCAGGGTGCTTGGCAAACAGTGCATGACACGAGTCTGAGGAGCATGGGCCAAAGGACAGGAGGGATTAGCTGGTGCCAGAGTTACCCAGGAATGACATCTGACAAAAGCAATGTACCAATTACATTGGAGAAGGAGCCAAAAAACCCCATGCAAATGATTCCGTAAGCAAATCAAGGATACAACATACACCACAACCAGTTACTTGCTTTCCTGACAGTAGTTCTGAGATGGTCTCTCAAGAAACAAACTACTCTAAATGCAGGAGGGTCTCTTGGGGTTGAGTACTTTGGGGGGGGTAGAAGCACTGACTTCCCCAAAAATCTTATCATGAGGGAATAAACCCAGTCCCAAGGAATTTCAAACACCCTGACATCACTGAGGAAGTCCAGGTAGCCAATTCTAATAGAAAATAAACAGCCAAGACTTCAGAACCTTTTGGAAAGTCCTTGTCTTGGAGCACCAGGAGAAGAGGCTGCTGGTTTTCCTTGGAATATATGTGGATATTCACAACACTTTTTTTAGGGTGCTCTACAGAAGCTGAAGTAACAGAAAGCAGCAAAGACAGACCTCTACCAGCCTAAAGGGACTCATTGTTCTTTTTCAGTGCACAATTGAAAACCCTTTCAGAAGGCCCAATTCCAGACTGCATCCTGTACTCAGCTTTTGAAAGAAGTTTCATGTTTTTCAGGCATTTCATGCAGGGCCTGAGAGACTGCTGGGACTCGGAGCAGGAGTCACTTTGGAACAATTCTCGTACAGGATGTACATATCACTGGTGAATTCTAAATACTTCTGGCTGGCTGACTCTGCCTCTTTCCTGGAGCAGAGTCAGCCTGCCACACACAGGAACAGTGGATCTGGAAACCAACCCAAAGCTCAAATTAGAGGAATTAAGCTGGCCCAATGTAAAGAGAACATTGCTTTGTGAAAGAGGGGAAAACTGGGCGAGACAGAGGAGATTCTCTTACCTAATTGTATTTACTAAATGTGGTTAAGGTGCTACCAAAATCAGAGGGGAAAACACACAAAGAAGATACAGCTACAGACACCAGTAGAAAGAAACTCACTCTTGTGATCTGGGCTCCAAAATTAGAAGGGTTTGCTTTCAATACATCAGCTGAAAATGTCACACCACAAAGAAAAAAAGAAAGTAAAAATATAACAAGAGTGGAAGAGAGGAGAAAAAAAAAATAAAAAAAAATACAAGCAAGCATTACTAGAGAGCTGTGGGTGTGTGGTGCCAGCTACTCTACAGAGCAGGAGCAGAGCCAGCAGAGCTACAGGACCAGGATAGGGGTCTGGAGAGAGGGGACACAGACACGGACACGCACGGACACAGCAATGATCCCACCTGGAACAGCAGAGCTACTTTCACCAGGACAAGTAAAGGGCTCAAGGGTTTTGTGGTGTATGTTAAACGTTGAAGAGTAAATTTTTTTTTCCAGGAGGGAGGAAAAAAAAGAAAAAAACAAACAAACCCAATTAGATGGACTAAAGCAACGCCACAGCTTTTTCAGGCTGATTTCGAAAGCGTGGCTGAAATGCTCCGGGAAGTTACAGCCACCAACAGCTGACAAAACTATTTAATGGGGGCTGGTGCCAAGTCTCGAGATCACTCATCCATTTGGAAAAAAATATGAGCCAGCTATTTACACCAGACATGAACTGTGACCTTTTCCTTTCAAGAGGAAGGTGCAATGGTGCACTCAGAACCCACTCCAGCCCCCAATCACCTCCCGGGACACAAAGTGGGCTCAGGGTTGTTGGGGATAATGCAGCTGCCCCCGAGCTCTCCTGCCTTCTCTACATGGCAATTTCAGTGCAAACAGAATTCAGTGCCCTGTTTTAAATGCTGACCTTTGCGTGTCTTTGCAGCCCCAACCTCCCACTCTGAGCACTCGGGAATCAGAGGTGTGAAGCAAATGAACCACCCCAAAGAGCTGTAACCCCACAACACCCACCACAGCAACTCCCAGCTGCACCCAAACCTCTGCCCTTTAGGGTGACAAACCACTGACTGTGGTGGTGAGACTGCTGAGAACCTGTTGCTCCTCAAGCTGGGGAAAAGTTGGTCTGGCTTTACACAGGACCAAGAGATCTCAAGGCTGAGTTTCTTTTTTGTCACACAGGAGCCAGAAGGAAGGAGGATCTTGCCAGGGGAAGTACAGGGTAGAAAAGCTCCACAAATACACCACGCCAGTTCCTTGGGAATGTAAAATATGGAATGTAACACAGTTCAGCTTCTTTGGCTGACCTAAAACAATGCACCTATCATTGGAAATGACTCCTCAGGTTTGCAAGAGACCTGCCTGGACTGCATTATCTTCCATAAATGCACCCTGGGGTAGGGAAAAGGGGGACAACAGGAGCCCAGACTGCTCATCTGTAAAAACAACTCAGGAATGGAACTCTGAAAATAGCCAGGACTTCTCCTCACTGGGGAGAAGCAATTCCAGGCCTGAAGCACAATTTTCCAGCATGAAGGGAGCACGTGAAGCTTCTCACACACTCCAGGCCTCAGCCTTCCCAGAAAGTCATCTGAACTAAACAGATATTTAAGCCAGGCTTACACTAAAGAAATTTCCACCTAATCCCAAGGCAAGTGTTCATTATTCCAATCCTCCAAAACCTCTAAAATCCTTTCTGGATTGCACCACGTGTTTGGGTGTGAGGGAGGCTGGATAGCCACACTACTGCCCCTTCCCCCCAGCACAGCAGAGAAATTTAAACAAGGATTTAACACAGCCACTTCATCATCCTTGGGCAGTTTCTCCCCTCCAAAAGGAGCCCTGGGAAACCACCTTTTTAGGGTGAATCCTGCCTTTTTAAGTCTTCTCATAGTGCTGAGCAAGACTACCACTTTTTTCAGCAGGATTAGAGCCACCAACCTGTATTAAATCAAACACAAGCTTCATGCTACTACAGGATTTCAAAATTAGGAGGCATTTTTTGCTCCACAGGCAGTGTGTTTTCTGAGGAAGCAGGTTTATCTAAGTATCAAGCTGTAGGATAACGACAATCAAGCCAAGGAATATTACTCTGCTGGTTTATTGCTTCAGCTGTCAGAAGGGCCACACCAGTGACTGAGTGACCAGCACATCAGGACACAAATCAGCAGCACTTTAAGATAAAGCTTCTCCAGATTTCCACACTCTGGAAGCAGCTCTTCACTACCTCCAGCCTTCCTGTGTTTTATTAATAGCTGCCACCCCTCTCAGCTTTGTAACAAAGAAGAGTATTTTAAGTTTTCAACCTTGTTTCTAACAAAATCATCATCTCTACATTTCCACGGGAGTGCAAATGGAGCTCCTGAAGAGCAGGTTTGTTATCAAATCTGCAGCTACGTCCGGACTCCAGCACAAAGAGGCCACAGTGATGGATTATCTCCCGAGCCCTGAGTGGCTCAGGAGGGGCCAAATTGGCAAAAGCCACCATCACCTTACAATTCCCAGCAAATCAGCTTAAACCAGCTGCCCTGCAGCATCTCTGAAAAGCTCCAGAGCCCAGCACAGGCACAGCAAAATGGGGAAATAAAGGGGGGGGTGCAGGAACTATTCTAACAGGAAACCCACGGAATTATCACAGAATGTCCTGAGCTGGAAGGGACCCCCAAGGATCATCGAGTCCAACTCCTGGCCATGCACAGGACACGCCAAAATCAAACCCTGTGCCTGAGAGCGTTGTCCAAACACTCCCTGAGAGGCTTGGGGCCATGAAACAACTCAGCACACACCAGATTTTGCTGGTGAGGTGGTCTCAGGTGAGGCCTCCCCGGTACCCAGCTGGGGTGTGGAGCTTTACAGGTTCAGAACCAGCAGTAAATGGATCTTCTCAGCTGAGGTGACAAAGCCCTGCAGTACCACTGAACTGAGGCCCACTGGGGGACACTCCTGGCCCAAAACTGCAGAGCAGGAGGAGCTCATGTTATTCTCACAATACAAAAGCCAGACCCGAAGACCTGAGACTTTCATGCCAAACCTCGCGCTGAGGAGATGGTCAGACCTGATCCACGTACAGGGCTCGAGACAGGACTCCTGTGGCATCAGAGCCACCTCCTCCCCTGCTGTTGTTCTTAACTCTGTGTATTCCCACTAAATAAAATCATCATAATAATGTACTTCTCATTCCATGCCAGCAGATTTCTGGCTTTCTGAACTTTTGATGTCTGCTTGATTCTTTGCCACAGCAGCTTCTGGGAGTTAAGGACACCACGAGCTAAACACAAGCTCCAGGGATGGCAACCTTTATTGTTTTATCCAAGTGAGAACACAAGCCTGGGTTATCTTTGGTAATCAACGTTCTTTGCACGCTCATTAATGAAGTGAAAAGGAGCAGAGAGGAAATGGCCTGCAAATGCTGCTTTATTGCATCTTAATTTCCTCTCTGACTCCACACTTCCCACATAGGAAAAAATATGATAATGTGACAGAGATGGCCCCATGACCCCAGCTCTGCCCTGCAGGAGCCTGGCAACCCTTGGAATCACACTGGAATCCCACTCCAGGCCTTCTATGCTGAGGGCTGGTTTTACTGAACATTCTCCATCTCCAAGTGCTCCTCTCCAAATGTGTTTGCCATCAGCAAACGAGCAGCTGAACAGCCAGAACTGGCTTAAGAAAAACTTCACAGAACGGTTTGGGTTGGAAGGGACCTTAAAAAACATCCAGTGCCACCCCCTGCCATGGGCAGGGACACCTTCCACTAGCCCAAGTTGCTCCAAGCCCCGTCCAACCTGGCCTTGGACACTCCCAGGGATCCAGGGGCAGCCACAGCTTCTCTGGGCAACCTGTGCCAGGGCCTCCCCACCCTCACAGGGAATTAGAATATCTAATCTAAACCTACTCCCTCCCAGTTTAAATCCATTCCTCCTTGGCCTGTCACTCCAGGCCCTTGTCCAAAGTCCCTCTCCAGCTCTTTTGGAGCCCCTTACAAGTCAGTTGGTGGGATTTTTTGAGGATAAAGCATTTCTGAGGTAGAAGAATCTCCCATGGAACACTAAGTACCTCAAAGATTCTCTCCCCAGTCTTCTCCACTCAAGCTGTGCCTGGTGGTCCAAATTTTTGGAAAACACAAGTCCAAGTCTCCCCAAACCAGGAGATTCAGGGTCTGGATTTAGAGTCTTCATCAACCCCAGCAGTGACTGTGTTGGTAATTTTATTGTGCTTTAACAGATCCCTCCCCCTCAGCATTAGAAGCAAAGATGCAGATAATTAGAGCACTAAGAGAACTGCAGGTCTATAGTTTCAGTTTTTAGCTCCGCCCTGTTTCCCCAAGAACTTCTTTATGGAAATACATTCCCTTTGTCCTTTAACAAAGAGAATCTACGCAGAATTAATCATCTACACATCCAAAACACCACACATTTCAGGGGGGAAAAAAGCTACATAAAAGCCTTCATTTCAGTCCTGGTTATATTCTCCCAGGGGACCTGGCACAGGTTCACAGAGGAACACGTTTGTTTTTCACAGGGGAATGTTTTGATTCTTCTGGGTCAGTGACTCAGTAAACAGCTCAACCCCTCAGCAGGGACACGAGCAGGAAAGGAGTGCCTGGGTGTGAGATTCTGTACGTTCTTGGCTTGTTAAAAAACCCCAAAACACTCAGAGTAAAGGCTGACTGGAAATGGTTCAAACCTGACACCTCAGGTAATTCCAACCCTAACACCTTCTGCAGGCTGCTCCAAGTGCTGGGAGCACATCCAGGTTTATCTGACAGGAATGCCCAGACTGGGTACAGCCCCAGGTAAGGGCACCCACCCTCATCTTCACACAAACCTAACATGGAGTTTCTCTCTTGATGTCAAAACCCCAAACCCAATTAAGGGCCCACTTGGATGTAATGCCCTGGGGTCACATTCCCACTGAGCCCAGAGTGCTCCAGGACTGTGGGAGCTCCCAAGGATCAGGACAGAAAAGCAGCACAAAAAAATCACAGAATCACAGACTGGTTTGGGTTGGAAAACACCTTAAAGCCCATCAGTCCCACCCCCTGCCATGGGCAGGGACACCTTCCACGTCCTGTCCAACCTGGCCTTGGACACTTCCAGGGATATACACTGGGTCCATATTCACTACCCAAGCTCCTCACTAGCTGCAGAAGTTTTCTTCCAACATTTCCCACCTTTTTTCTGTACATTATTATTAATGATTACTCTGTTGACAGCTGTGACTGGACACCATCCGAGGCAGGACCCTTCATAACCTACCAGGCCTTTAGATCAAGATCTTACAGCTAAAAAACCCCACCATTAAAGACATCAGCAGCTTTCCAGGGTACAAGAAGTTATGAGATCCATGGTTAAAGACTTTTCCAGTTGCTCACTGAAGGATCTGTGAGGGAACTGAGCTTATTGTCCCTCCTGCAGTGCCATCTGCACCCACTCCAGTTGCTTTTAGTCCTCTGACTTCCCCCCAAGAGGGACCAGAGGGTGACCAGAAGGTTACAGGTGTTTAAAACAGCTGCACTTCTCATCTCAGCTATCAAACTAATTAAAAAAAAAGCTAGAGAACAACACTGCACACCTCCAGCAGGATGGTTAAAATACAGCAACTGAGACAGGTTGCTGAGAATAAATGGAAGGTTGTTTTCCCCATGTAAGGAAATCCTGCCTTTTGGATGGAAACCTGGTGTTGAGGTTGATTCAGATGGAGCCAAAATGCTCTAAAAAACCAGGATAGTCAGGAAAAGATGAGAATAAACCTCCCCTTTAATTGTTTGGTGTTGGCACAATTTTGGTGGGTCCAAAATTTATCCGGTTGGGATCAATACACTTACCTATCATCCCTGTTTGGCAATAATCCTGAGTTCCTTCCTGGAATACAAGACAGTGTCTTTATAACTGGGGAGCAGAAAGGGATCTGAGGATGGAACATCTATTTACGGGGACAGCCTGTGGCTCGCTGCACCACAGAGGGATAAGCAAACACTTCAACGTCAGGGGATGTGGAACTAAAAATACTTAAAAGCAAAAATGATCCTGGGGAAATCAAGCCAAGAAAAAGGGAAAAATGATCTCTGTTGCCTCAAAAATTACCACTGAGAAGACAAAATATTGCAGATAACATTATACCAAGCCAGGTTGCTGTAACTATCTGAGATACTCTAACAGCTCATCTTTCCAAGAAAGCCAACTGAATGGCCTACTTTGCAGAAAACTTCCTGGTTTGCCTCAAAAACTTTGTGCTCCCCTTTCTGTAACCTTTCCTTCTTGTGCAAAAATGCAAAATGTGGAACATCAACGTGCAACATGTAAAAAGTACACCTTTTTTTTAATTAAACTACCCTGAAATTTAGACTGAACACAGCAGTGAGATGATGTTACTTATGCAAATTCACCTTCATTATGTCTCTGGAGTTTCAAGTTCACTCCCTGAACACAGACCCAACAGGGTCACACGCATTTCAGCCTGACACAAAGCTGGACAAGCAATTTTTTTCCCTAAGCAAAGCATGATTGCTTCTTTGTCTAAATCCCTCTGTAACTGGAAATTAATGCTGGGTGATGCAGTCACAGTTTGGAGGCTCATTTTCTCCAAAGCCTGCTAAGTGACTGCAATGGATGGAATCACCCAAGAACATAATTCCTTTCAAAATACTCAGCAACCCCTAAACTCTTCCTGCTGATGAGAAGGTGTCCCCACCCTGTGTGTCTACCAGACATTTTTCACTCAGGTCACTCCTGCTGATCATTCCTTTTATACCAACGAGGGCTGGTTGCTCCCACAGGGTTGTTTCCTCCTTCACAGCATCTCCAGATGCTAGAAAAGCTCTGGGCCTTGCCAGGCTCGTGTCAGTCCCCCATTAGTCACCGAGGGTTTGAACAGGAGTTGACATAATTACGCTGCATCAGCACACCGAGAATGTGACACAAACAGGTCCTTCCACCTCCTGAATAAATGCAGGTCGTTGCACTCGAGTTTCAGCCAAGCTGATGGAAACCTTCAGGTGAAGTTCACAGCTCTCAGGTGTCAGGACTGTGCCAAAACAGCCCTTTGCCCAACACAAAGTGAATGAAGGGATTTCTGCTCTGAGTTCCACTAAACCAAACTTCGTCACAGCAAACTGCCCTGCCGTGAGAATTCTTGTTAATACTCCCTTACAGAATCTACTTTGAATACTATCATATCCTTCTCCTAATCCACACACAAAAAAGTCTTATTCTAATGCCATATTCCCAGTTTTAAGCTGTGCACTGCTATTTTGCAAGCTCTAGTACTCTGCAGCACATCCTCCACAAGGTATCAGCATTTTAATGATTGTGTTGTTAGAATTTATGACTAGGAACATCAAAACCCTCCTCTGAGCCATTCCAGCTCTGGATGAGCCCAACACTGCTGTCTGCTGTGCAGTTACATCTCATTTAGCAGCTTAAGTGGTCAAACAGACCAGGCTAACACATGAACTTTTATTATTTACTGTGCAGTGTGAAATACTCTGTGAACACATCCCTACCTCGGGAACAAAGCCAGCTCCACACAGACTCTGAATCTGCCTTCTCCCGAGGGTTACAGCATTTGGGAAGTGCTCCTTTTTTAGGATTCCTTTGACACAGCCCATTATTTCCTAGTCTGTTTTCAGCAACTTGACAGAACACAGACTGAAGTACTAAAATACTCACACATGGAGCATCATCACTCCCCAACGCTGTACTATGCTCAAAGCAAACTGGGAGCCATCCATATCCACATGTTCTATTCCCAGTTTAACAGCAGCCCATTCCTGCCCCTGGGTCTTTCAGAACTGGGGCTCCTCGATGCCAATCATGGATTGGGGTTTGGGGTTTTTCCTGTTGTTTTGGATTTTTAAAATGTATGGGAGGCATAAAAATCTTACCCAGCAACATAAAACACCTATTCCTGGAGCTACAAGGAAAACAGATACAGCAGGGAAATTCCAAGTATTAACTACAGACAAGACCACCACGATGAACATCAGACTGGTGAGCTGTGCTATCAACACTTGGTTACCTGTTTGTGAGCGTGGTCATAGGAGTTTATGTGGTTGTCAAACTCCTGATGCTTCTGATACTGCTTGTCACAGAGTTCACAGTAGAAGTTTGCTCTGAGGTCTTCCAAAGCCTTGGCAATGGCCTTTTCTTTATCGACATAATCCTAAAAAATTAACAACGAAATGCTTCTGTTAAACGTCCTGCAAAACAGACTGGATGATGAGGAGTTAGTCCTTTAAGGAAAAATAGTGTTTCAGAAAAACTTAAAAGAGTATATTGATGGTTATATTTATTACAGATTCATTTGGGTTGGAAAAACCCTCCCAGGATCATCGAGCCCACCCTGTGCCCCATCCCCACCTTGTCCCCCAGCCCAGAGCACTGAGTGCCACGGCCAGGCCTGCCTTGGAC
>JAYRBT010000081.1:3730361-3762349 GCA_036023395.1 Myiotriccus ornatus | reverse complement strand
CCTTGGACACTTCCAGGGATCCAGGGGCAGCCACAGCTTCTCTGGGCAACCTGTGCCAGGGCCTCCCCACCCTCATAGGGAACAATTTCTTCCCAATATCTAATGTAAACTTCATCCTTTTTTTTTTAATTTAAAACCTATACCCTGTCCTATCACACCAGGTAAGTTTCTCTGTTAAACAGAAGTTGAGAAATAACAGGATGCTCCCACTAAAAAGAAGATGAATCCCCCAAAATTGTTAACATAATTCAGTCAAACCTCTTTCAGTGCATCCTTTATGCACAGTGTGTAAGCACCACTGAGATAACAGCCCAGCCTTAATCCTGCTTGCTGTGTTGACATCTTCATAGAAATTCCCCACAGGTACAAAGCTTTGTGGGACTTAATCCCAGAGGACTGATTGATATCACACTCTTCACTGGAGGAGAATTTCACAATCTAAGCATCTCTAAAGGACAAGGACAACAGACAGAGGGACGTGGTGTCGTTGGGCACACAGAGGATCTCTCCTTGTTCCTTATCTTTATGCTACAATCAAAACCACAACCACAGCAAGACACAACCTTCCAGGGGGTTTTAATTGCTCCTGATACAGTGGAAAGACAGCTTTGTGCAGGCAGCACGGGGCAGTTTTAGGATCACATCACTGGGTTTGCTCTGGTGGGTGAGGGTCAGTTTGTTCAGTCAGCACAAACCCCACTGCAGGCTCTGGAAGGGCAACAGGCACCTGGAGTCAGAGATCAACCCCCTCATACATTCAGGGCACTCACCTGCAGCTACACTGCCTGAGAAGTGTGAGACAGGGATGAGTTTCATTTTCAAAGACCAGGATTTTCCAAGCTCTCAACACTCCTGGGTCTGTTTTGATGCAGCTGAGGGGGGGAGGTCAGGCTCTTCTCCCAGGGAAAAAGTGACAGGACGAGAGGAAACAGCCTCAAGCTGTGCCAGGGAAGGTTTAGGTTGGATATGATGGAAAATTTCTTCACTGAAAGGGTTGTAAAGCATTGGGACAGACTGCCCAGGGCAGTGGTGAAATCATCATCCCTGGAGGGATTTGAAAGCTGTGTGGATGTGGCACTTGGGGACATGGCTTAGTGGCAGCCTTGGCAGTGCTGGGTTCCCTGTGAGTCTGTGACAGCCCAAGGACTGTCACACTGGAAATTCAAACTCCTCACTCAGTGCATCAATGAGAGAGAGGAGAGAAAATCCCCTCAATTTTCACCAGTGCACAAGCCTGGGGTGCTCAGCACTGGCTAAAAATGACAGCACGTTATCAAACTCATTCCAACTGCTGCGAGAAGCAAAGAACAAACAAGGGCAACCTTTAATCCTGGTGTCCTTTGGGAATTAGACTTGTGAGCTCATCCTGTTTGTGTCAGATTTCTGGAAGGGGTCAAAGCAATCAAGAGACCCAAACAAAGTCTGAAGTGTCCATCATCCTCAGTGACAAACATCAAGTCCCAGAGAGGAGAAAGTGTTTTCCAACAACACAAAAACTGCCCTGTGAATTTAATCCTTACTAAGCAGGGGAGAAAAGAGGCAAGAAAGACAAGCTGTAAACACCCCAATCACATGGAAAACTTCCAATGGGAGCTCCAAACTTCTCAGACACACAAGAGAAGGCACATAGTGGACTCTAGGACAAAAAACATCCCTAATTCAAATACTGAGCAATGGACTGAAGAACAACACAGAGGATGCTGGAGCAAGAGCACAATTCTGGGATGATTTAGAATAGAAATCAGAGGTAAAAGGTGCTGTCTGTGTTATGTCAGTAAGTGGAGAGGGCTGGTTTGTGCAGGGGTGAGGCAGGTTGTGCATGGCCACAACCACTCACTTCCCCCACTCACCTCTCACAGTTTAATAAAGCTGCTTTACCATTACCCAGCACAAAGGGCCATAAAGGCTCATTCTAAGCCAAGAGAAGGTCGTGTGTCACAATAAACACGTGTCACTGGAAGCACATGGATTTCACTGGCTACACCTACTCAAACAACACATAAACTCACCACCTGTAATCAAGGGAAGGATCTTCCACATTCAAGAGCAAACAAGGGGCAACTGCTTCCCCCAAAGGACACTGAGGCATTAAGCAAACCTCCCTTTAGGTCTGTGGGGAGGTGGATTTTGACACAGCAATGAAGATGGGTGTGATGATAGCAGCCTCTAAAGCCACAGCACCCAGGTTTTTCACAAGCTAACTCACAGGAAAATACCACTCTTACAACCACTGCAGTGATTTATGTTGCAAAAACAAGCATGGAAATGTTCACCCGTGCCAGATTTGAGGTTCCTGGGAGGACATGTTAAGATACAAGAAGATAAGACTGTGTTCAGAGCTACTTCTTGGGTAGGACTGCCAAGCCATTCCACACCCCGTGAATAAAGGCACTGTTCAATATTTTTATCCGCCTCTTCTGTATTTTCCTGTATTTATTACAAAGCTCCAGAACCCAAAGAGAAACCTAACACCCCTCAGATGCTCATTGTTCCTTGTTCACAGGCCTGACACACATCCACCGTCTGCTTCCCGGGATCAGAGGGTGCAACAAATGGAAAGGGCGTTCGCAGCTGAGCCGGGGCCATTTGGCGAGCGGGTGCCAGCGCCAGGATCCCAGGCCTTGGAATTCAAACCCTGAGCTCATTTCTCCAAGCTGCAGCTGCCAAGCGATCACATTTGTGCCTGAGCTCAGTTGCCTGAGCGGTCAGAGCTCTGTTTATTGCTCCCCACGGGCTGAGGAACCTGGAAGCGGCACACACAGCGTGCGGTGCCCGCGGCCACCTGGCACAGGCTTGGAAAGGGACTGGGAGCGTCGTGTCACCGAGGAGGATCCCCCAGGGCTGCCAGGGAGAGGATATTTCCTGCCTGAGCCACGGGATCACTGCTTCACCTGCAGCTCTCTGCTCTCTGCAGCTCCCAGCACTTGTCAGATGCTTCTGCTCTTTCACTGGGCTCATCACCCCTTGGACCAGGAGGGAGTGTTTCGCCTTGTCTGAACAGATTTAGTGAAGAATGTGCCAAGGAAGAACTGCACCCTAGTGATACTGGAGGGGGGGGAGTGCTGACTATATTTATCAGCAGAGAATTTGCAAGTCAAAGCAGAAATCCACTTGTGGGTTTTTGTTTTTTTTTTTTTTTTTTTAATTGAAAATCATGCAAGAAAAATACAGTTTGATGGAGGCACTGAATTTTGGCATTTTCTAATAGAGTTGATAACCTGTCTTTGCCACCTACCATGAAAGGATAAACTAAGCCCAAAATGCTTTTAACTGCTGCTCCCTGTGTCACTTGTGCAATTCATACAGTCAGTTTGGAGCACACCTGGATCAACAGGAACAGCACTGCCCTGACAATCTGTGCAGGGTTATTGCTGTCAGCCTGACTGGAAGGGGACAAGGATTCAGGAAGGGTTCCCAGCTCCACATGGCACTGCTGAGAGCTCCCAAGGCACAAGCCCTGCCCTCTCCTCCCAGCATGACATCAGCAGAACTGCTCCCCAGGAAGATCCAACCCCTTCCGGAACAGTCATGCCAAAACGATGCCAAAATGTTACTAAAAACACAAGCAAACATGAGGGAAGGTATTACTGAGTAGGAAAAGGAATCACAGGAGGCATTTCTTTAGGACCAAAGGCTGCAGGGGAAGCTGCTGCCACCACAAGGACCTGCCCCTAAAAGGATGTCCCTTCTCTAAACACAACCACCTGCTGCTTCTACTTCCTGAGCACTGGAGACAACCCCAGGCCCAGCAGCCACTCACCTTCAAACTCAACTTGCACTGAACATTTGCATCATAATCAAGTGCTGAATGAGCTGCCTCAGTGCCTGAGGGACAAACTATCCAGGAGGCTTTAAGGGCCAGTTCCAGTTCTGCACTAAACCCCCACGTTACCTGAATTACTTGATTCACAACAGAAATACTGAAGAGCAGCTCAGCCATGACAAAACCTTTTTATCTGTTGCCACTAGATTGTGATTCACCTCTCAGAAACACCACAGAAGATGGGGATAATCCCAGACTTGGGATTACTGTGGGAATGAGAATGAAATCAATGCTTTTAAATGTCTCAAATTAATACAGGACACAGTTTTTGCTATAGGGAAAGTTAACTGCTTCCTGTCCAGGTGCAGGAGCTGTATTTAAAGGGTCAGGGCTGCAGTGAGACACGAACATTTCCTTAAGAGAGAACTTTAAAGAGGCAAATCTACAAAAGTGTGTTGAATAATCACAGTTATTAAAACTGGCTAAGGACAAGCTGGACCTAAACTCCAAAGCTGGGCAATCCTCCCTCTGAGTCCCTTCCACATGGCCAGTAAACATCAAACCCTCCTACTGCCTTCTCTGAACTCCCCAAACCCTCCCCAACCCCTGCTATGACCAAGGAAACAGCAGGGTAACCCATTCAGCTTCCCCACATCTAATTAAATAAGGTCAAACTACTGGGTTTAGTCTTCCAGACACACCTCTAAAATACTATTACCCCATATTAAACACACAAGTCCAAAAGAAAAGAAAAAAAAAAACCAACAAACCCAGAAGTTTTCAGCACAATTTTTTTTTGTTTTAAACAAGACTTGTCAAAAAAAATTGACAGGGAAAAGTTGAAGAGCTTATAAAAATATTTTCAACTGTGTGATTAAAATTATACCACTTCTGCATGTCAGTCTCCTGGCTTTTCATAATACTCCTTTAACATGATGGGAAATACTCATTCCAAGAGAAATCATTAGAGTATTTGAATTCAGATTTCACTGAGCCCTCTCATTCCCCTCCTGACTTATGTAACTCCTGATTTATTCAGAATCCTCGGGCTCATTTAGCACAGGGCTTCACACGAAGGTCAGCCAGTGTTTTTAACCACATCTCTTCTAGTTTCCTTTTACCAGCAGACCACAAAATTCTAGATTATCAACTGCCCCTGTTCCCCCAAAGATAAAACAGGTTACAAGTCACCATTTTCTCACTTGTCAGTGCACAGCCATCACATGTCCCCGTGGAAGAGTGGCTCCCCAAGCCATCCTTTCCCAAATGAAAAAGATCCCTGCCAGCTGGCAACCCCCTCCTCTGCTTTTTCACATTCAGTGGCTGTTAGCAAGTCGAAGCACCATTTCCAAATATAACACACGAGTTGTTTGTGGGGAAAAAAACAACATGAAAAACATCAGGAGAAGAAATGAGCAGAGGAATGACTCTGCTGAATTTGTTATGAGCATCTCTGAACCGGGATGCAGCACTGGCGTGGTCACAGTTGACAGCACTACCCTGCCTGATGCTCCACTCACAGCACATCTCCAATTAAATAAAAGATGCAGATGTTTCTTTCTTCCCCAAGTGGCTCAGCTCTTCTCCTTAACAAGAGTTACACCACCAGGCAGCTGCTCCAGCGGGTACAGAACGACTCTGCTTCTGGAATTTCGCTGAGAATGAGCCACTTTGTACCACAACAGCACGTTTTTACCACCAGCAACTGGCAAGAGTGAAGTTTAGGCTGTTCCAGATCCCACCCAGAGGCAGCTCAGCACCCTCACCACAGGATTCCAGTGGGAAGTTAGGATGAAGGAAGCCATCCCAGGGGACAGTCCTGCAGCGGGAAGTTCTTGTTGGACACCACCACAACAGCCTGACTACAAGAAACAAACATTTCTGATAGGCAAGTGTAATGTAGAATAACTCTGGGATTCACAGAACTAAAGAGGGAGCCCCAGTTCAGATGAACACCTAGAACCAGAAGTGACCTAAAAAAAAATCAGCAGAATATGCACTTCCTTCTTAATTAAAGTGTATGGACAAAAGATGACTGCAATATGAGTTGCATTTATGTAATCCCAAAAGTTTTGAGGGTCTGATGCAAGGGCTTTCTGCAGGAGGTCAAAAACCACATCCACAGCTCAAGGCTTCTCAAAGGGTTTCTGATTCTGCTGCACCTCCTCACTACAGGCTGTTTCAGATTCTAGGCTCAAGCACAGCATGAACCACGAAGAATTAACAGCATAAACACTCCCACATCTCTTCAGAAACCTCTCCTGGTCTTTCCTCAGCAAGGCAGTGTGGAAGAGGGGGAGAACTTTCGTTCTGCTCCTCCATTCTCAGCACACATCAAAGTGACTTCGCTCTTCAAACTCCAAGAACAAGATTAAAACTGGATGCAAATGTTTCCTTCCTGACATTTTGTATTTGGATTTTTGGGACAATTCATGCAAAAAGGTCACTGGATAATGAAATAAACCCTCCCAACACGAACCTCACCGACGCCACAGGCTCTGGCTGCTCACAACTCAGGGAGAAAAGCTGGAGCAGCTTTTCTGCCTGCTCAGGACATGGGCTGGAGGAGCTGGATAGGACACTGCTCCCCTTCCAGAAGGTCAAAGGCACTATGAAATTCCTGCCCATGTTCCAAAGCCTATGTTAGGAAGGTTTCAGCACTGAACTGGGTCTAACTGGGTGGGTTATTTTTACTCCTGTGCTCCCATTAACGTGCAGGAGGAGCAGGACAGCCCTCCCAGCCCATCGCCACGACTTGGCTGCAGCCCCCAGACAGTTCAAATCACCAGAGCTTCAATAATACAGGAGTAAGAGACGTGGAACAGGTTCAGTGCCGTGAAAGGCACAGTGGGAACATCTAAATGGGGACAAGTAGCCAAGTGCAAATTCCTGCTGGGCCCTTGGGACACGGTGACACCACCATGGGCAGCCCCGGTGTGCTTGTTCCTGGGACAAGGTGACACCACAGCCCTCCTGCCCCAACTCCAGACCTCCAGTCCCATCATCTGTGTGCAATCCATCACGTCAGTGCCGGCAGCACGCTGGGAACAGGCACCCTGGGCTGTGCTTTGGGATCCACCCGTGCCTGGGATAAGGCTTTACCTTGGTTCAAGTCTCTGTGTTTCCACACTGGTGACACACGGAGCAACAGGGCACCCAAAAGAGAAAACACACCCAGTTACATCCCGGGAGCCAAAGGCCAAGAGGTGACAGCTACAACCCCATCCTGAGGTTTGGCCCCAGCAGGGACGTGACAGGACTGCAGTACCATGCATTAACCAGAGGAATTCCAAGGAAACCCTGTTAGAGGAAGCCACAAGCATTAACCACCAACACAGTCCTGCCTGAGAGGTTACAGAGCCTCAGTCCAGGATATTAACGTGCATTCCCGGAGTTTGTTACCTCTCCACAGTCCTCCAACTGCACAGACACACCCATCTCTAAGGGGCTCGCTCACGGAATTCCAATTACAAGCCTCCAGGTCTTCAGACTATGGGCATGGGAACATGGGTCAGTCAGCCTGAGCTTCCAACACTTCCAGAGGTTTCTACAGGAACGGGATTTAGTGTCACAGGAAGAATTTAGGGGCAAGACAGCAAGAGGACAAGGTGTTCTGGTTCAACCAGCACTACAGTGTCCCAACGAGAATGTTCCCAGCATGTTGGTCAGGGATTAGCCAGAAATAAGTGGAGAAACCAGGAGTGAGCCTCTCCCATCCATGAGCACCTCTGCCACCACTTCTCATCTTCAGGGGGCCCTTAACTCGCCTTCTAATGGCTTCTGACCCCTGAGAGCATACCCAGGGGTATGCTCCAACCTTCAATTCCTTCAATCCCAAAGCACCCAGCCAGCAGAGCATCACCCCAGTTTGGAAGCTGCAGCGCTCCCTGTTAGTGTGTAGGAAGTTAATCCTCCTCCCTCCGCCGTGACTCTCACACCACACACACACCCCCACACCAGGTCTAACCTGCACCAACAAGCGAGGCAGCAGCTTCCACTTCCAAACTGCTACACAGGAAACTCAACAGTGCATTTGTTTGGATGGATTAATAACGGAAAGAAAATCTAATCTAGGAACGAAAGGCAGAGATCATTTTGTTAAAGACCAAGGCTGGTGGTGAAGGTTTCAGACACGGGAGACTGGACTTACCCTGCAGTGACTTTCCCAATCCCTGGCCCAGCTTCCACCCATGTTTCTGGAGTAAGCGGTGTCCAATATTATCCTGACAGACAGAACAGAGAAAACAAACCAAAAATATTCCAATAATATATTCTTCCCTTCCCGCTGACATTTAAACATGTGATGAGCAAGAGATCTTTCTACATATATATGCATGCAAAAAAATGCTACTGAAAAGGCAATATATATGCCCAATAAAAGGGAAAGACAAATGTCAAAAATTGCTGGCTAGAATTTTTCCAGGGGGATGGGTATCAGGGACGGTCACTTTCTGATGGTGTGCTGGGCAACTTTTGTGCATCGCGTTTAAAAGAAATAAAAAATAATAGTAATAATAATAATAATAAAAAAAAAAGCAATGTGGGAGAAAATAAAGTGTACCAATAAAAATTGACAGTAAAAAGCATTAAATCAAGCTATTTATACAATCATATCCATCACCTAGACAGCACCACTTAAGATTTTTTTTTTGGTAAAGAAAATCTACAATGTGTTTAGTCATTTTGTTTGTGTGTCAGGCTTTTATAATACTGAGTAAGTTGTAAGTGCAAGACTGCCCCACCACTAGAAACCAAAACACAATCAGAGCAAAATCCAGGCTAGACTTGATTGGGTTTTTTTTATATATGTATATATATATATAAACTAGCATGCAGCCAATATTAAACTGAAAAAACAGTGAGGTTAGTAAAACAAAAAAAAAAAATCAATTAAATAAAATGAGCTCAAGCACAGACTGGGTGATGCATTTCACATGTAAACTAACAAAAATACTAAGATGTTAGAATGAAACAGGCCTAGCAATAAGTTAACAGCAAGGAACCATTAGTGCATGTAGGGGAAACAATAAGCATAATGTCTCATCTTCCTAAAAAAAAAAAAAGGAAAAAAAGAAAAAAAGCTATTTTGGAATAAGTGGAAAAGTCCTGACGCAGCAATTAAGTGTCAGCTTTTGGAAATAGAGCTGAGCAAGGCTCAGGGTGGAAATTGTGGTGGTTTTCTGCAAGGTTTGTGCCCCCAGACAAAGAGCAGAGCGCTCACAGCACCTTCCAACCATCTGGGCTGACAGCTCTGCCCTTGGTGACCAGTTTACCCAGTTACAAGCAGTGACCAACTGTCCTCTCAGCAAAGGAGGACTCTGGGCTGGGACCACGTTCACCTTCTAATCATGAAAAGATAAAAATAAAATAGGCACTTGTTGGTTATTCATTCTCATAAGGCAAACAAGTTGAGATATTACAGAAATATCCTGAATTATGACAGGATTCATAACACTGAAGGTACAGGGAACCTTGAAGAAGAATTATATATATATATATGCTGAAGGTTTCTTTAATTAAATAACCAAGTCATCAACAGAAACCAGAGTACCAGTGGTTTTGTACTCCACAGGGTTTTGCAGAACTTTGGTGAATCAGCTTGAAAGGCACAACCTTCCTAAAGATATTGGCTGCATGGATATATTTTTCCTCAAAAAGATCTTATCGAGCATAAATTTGGGATTTTTTCCTGCTCTACCAGTAAGGCACTGTCTGCCTGCATTTCTCAAGGAATAAGGGCATGTCTTTCCCACAGCACTGGCTCTCCCCCAGGACATCATTAGGGCTACGTGGAAGCAAAAAAAAAAATGGAACCAGGAGAAGTAAAGGAATGTCTGGGGATAAAAGCAATAAACCAGGATGGATTCCCACCACAAACACCATGGAGAGGACTAGGACTGTCTCTTGGGAAGAGGAGGAAAACTTACCTGCAGGCACACCTGCCCTGAGCACAGAGTGCCCAGTCCTGGAGCTGGAGGGGCTGGGATAAGGCACTGATTGTCCTACCCTGACAAAGGATCTTTGGATCCGTCTGTGCTGACAAAAATGGCTGCGTTTCCCAAAAAAAAAAACAACCAAAACCAAACAAACCAAAAAAAAAAAAAACCAAACACCCCCAAAAAAACCCCAACAACCAAATAAAAAAATAAATAAATCCAAAGGACAAGGAGTACTTTGCGTCTTGGCCAAGTGGAGATGAGACATTGTGCTGACTGTGTGTGTTATGAATGCACTAAAATAAAGACAGATGAAGCAGAACGCTATTCCAAAAGCAGTGCAAGTGGAGTGAAAGCATTTCCATACGAACCTGGCTTTAAAAACTGGGCTGTCAAAAGAACAGTTAAATGTAACACAAAGTAAGAAACTGTCCAATCACTAATGGTAGGTTTTTTTTTCTTTTGCTTTGTTTTCAATTCACTGCTTGCAAGTAATGTATTTATTAAAGAAGAGTGAAAGCATAAAATAAATTCAACAAGTCAAGACCAGCTGGGAGATTCAAGAGCGGTGTGTTGTGACTGACACAGTGAAGGGGGAAACAAATGTTAAAGGGAAAAAGAAAAATTTAGAAGGGTTATACACATTAGCACCACTTTTACAGAACCACTCAAGAGGATGGTCGCGAGTTGTTTGACATAAATTGGAATTATGCCTGAACATTGTCCTGTCTCAGTTCCCAGGAAGGGGGTGGTTTTCTCAGCCCAATTTTTTTCCATTTGTTTGTTTATATAGTGGAGCTAATTTTAAATCCTGCTGAATCGAAATGGAGCATCTTCTGTTTCGCTGAATAGGGAGGACAACTCTAGTAATTTAATATTAATATTTGAGCTGGGACCTGCTCATTTGTCTGCTTGTTTCAGCCTCCTCCCTCCTTTTCCAATGGCTCTCACAGCAGACTGACAGAACTGCTCTTTAGTGCAAATGCTGCCCTAAAAATGAAATGATGGAAGGCCAGGCTTGCTGGGCTCCCATGTGGGGCCAGTCTGCAGAGCCTGGGGAGTAGCCAGGGGTAAATTTGACATGGAGCAGCGAATGCTACAACAGCCAGCAGCTTTCTTCATTTAAACTGCATTTTTAAGTGACAGTTCTGTAAAAGCACAGCCTCTTTCACATCGAAAAGATGGGTGTTTTACAGCAAACTTCCTGTCCATGTCCAAGGCTGTCGCTGCTTTTGAACAGACTGGCCTCAGCTGCAGCAGTTCCACAGAAGAGCTGCGCTGATGCACAGGAATGGCACAGCTGAGGAGGGCTGGCACCAGTCTCCTCACTTCCTTCCTCTGCCATCCTGGAGTTCTCTGTGTTGCAGCCACAAGAAAAATTACTGAGGCAGCCAAAACAGGTGTCCCAATAGTTGTTTGAGTGAGCAAGGGAGCTCTCCTGTACCACCCAGTGGGGTGGGGGCTGTGGATGCTCCACGCAGGGAGAGCAGCTCTGGCTGGAACAGCTCACCCTCCCCCCACCCCCAGCATTATCTCACCCCTCCAGAGCTGACCACCAGCGATCATTTCTATTTACAGATGGAGAACTCGGCATTAATGCCAAAGCATAACTTTTCCAAAGGGCGTAGGAAATGCAAGGTCTGGGCTGCACAAAACCCTCGTGGAGCTGGGGCAAAAGCTCATCCGAAATGAGCGGCTCCACCAGCTCAAACTGGGCTCCTCAATTCCCCATCCCGTGCCCTCAGTTGCTTTCCACAGGGATCAGCGATTCCTAAGTGGGATATCCCCAGAAGAGATTTCTGACAAAGGTTCTGGCCAACAGGAAAAGAAACTGCTTCAATTTAAAACATCTGTAGGAGAACACAAAGGTTCCTGGCAGGTTTTCCAGGAGATCCCCAGGGATTGTATCCCCACTGCCCATCCCGGCACGGGCAGGAACCATTCGTCTCTTGAGTGGACTGTAAGCTGTGCTCACTGTGTATGGAGGAATCTATAAGCAAGGATCGGATGCTACTGGGTGAACCCATGCAAACAAGAGGTTGAAAAGATTCCCAAAACAAAACCTAGAGCTCACTACAGATGACACAATGAAGACCAGAGAGAAAAGCCAAATAGTAATGCTACACCATTCAGCTTCCAGAAGCACATTATTTATAGCGCTGTCCACATATGGCTGCTGCTAAATGTCAAATCAGCAGCCTCATCAAATGACACTTTGGAACTAGTGGAGTCCACAGATCCGTACAGATTTCCAGTGCGACACAGCCCGGCCCCAGCTCGGCCAGGCTCCAACAGCCCGCGGTGCCAAACACCACCGACTGCAGCCTGGGACGTGGGGGGCTCAGGGACCTCCTCTGTGCCCCAGCAGCGTTAGAGAGAGGGGAAAGGACATTTGTTAGTCAGGACAAGGACAAACTAACAAGCTCCAGGGTGAGTGGGGGGTTCCCAGTCTGGCCTCCAACCTGCAGCGGTGCCGGCGTGGGTGGAGCCCTGACACTGCCTGCACTGGACGGGGCTGCTCCCGGGGGGCTCTAGGGGGGCTGGCGCTGCCTCCTACTCCATCTGCACTGCTGGGACGAGGCAAACCAGGAATTCACAGCGAAGGAGATTCAATAAACGAGCAGAAATAAGGAATTAATGTGAAGAAAATCTGGATTCTGTTCAAGCTGCAATACTTTGTGACTTCCCGTTCGGGTACCTGAACTCAGTGCACTCAAAATACTTCAGAACAAACACATGCAGCTTCTGGGATTTAAAAAAAGGGTGAAGTGCTCTGATTTTTTCAAGGACATCAGACAGCAGTGGTTGCACTGACGTGAACAGCCAGTGTAAGTGCAGCATCTTTCAAACCACAGCAAGAAAAAACGTTACTTGTGGTGGGGGGAAAAAAAAAATTATCAGTATTTGCAGCTCTGAAGAGTCCATTGATATGAAATATTTTCTTCAATTTAGTAATGGAAAATAGCTGGCACTCGTTCAGGTCCATCCCTAGCTCCTGGCAGCTCTGTTTTCCATAAATGTACTCTGGTCAGAGTCGCATGTTTCAGTCCAGACATCTTTGGCCTGAACTCGCTGCACGCAGCGGGATTTCCACGGGAACAAAAACACCAGTAGGCTAATTGAGGACACGTTTCAACATTGTAATGATCTGTAGACTCCCAAAACCTATTTTTCCAGCCACCTTTGAGTTGCATGCTGTAGCAGTACAGTCAGCACCTCTCAACAGATAATGCTGCAGAGATGGATCTCACGTCAGCTGGGAATGCCACTCGGACACGGCTCGGGAAACACTCCACCGCAGGATCTCCAAGCACAGCTACCTGTGGGCTTGGGAGCGTTTCCACGTCACTAACAGGTGGGAAGCTGCATTTAAGAGAATATATTTAATCCAATCCTCACTCTGTAGAATAACCTTAAGCTTCTAACTGGGAAGTGCTTTGATCTGCCACAGCTATAAACACAGGATGTTCATCATCCCAACTGTTTCCACACTGTGAAGCAGAGGCTCACTCATGACTCTCTGAGCAGATTCCTTGGAAAAGGCCAGTTGGATTGCTAACAGAGAACTGGTAAAGGATTATAAACCAATTTGTTAATACTGAAATATTATTAAAATAATACTTAAATGTGTGGTAGTTTCAAAATATAGACTTGGCCTTACTCCTTCCCTCTCAATTTTAGCTCTGCGTGAGCAAACAGCTTCAAACACGGGAAGAAAAAAAAATACAAAAAAGCAGAATGAACATGCCCTTCCTGGTGAAAAAGCTTGCAGGAGAAGTGCCCCACTGAAGCCTGTCAAGAAAACCTGTTCCTTCTGTTCATGTGTGTAATCTGCCAATTCAAAAAGCACATTGGTCATTAATAGTGTGGAAGGAAAAATCACCTCCACAGGTGCCAGGAAACTCAACCAAGTAATTCACACTCTGCAGATGGAGCGTTTCTTTTAAGAACCAACAGTGTATATTCTACAGAGAGCACGTGAGGATGAACTTCAAAAGCAACCAGTTTGTTCCTGACACTGGGCTTGCCCATGAGGCCAAGAAAACACCCCATGCAGCAGCCACAGGTTTGAAATCCTGGGACAAGGACACAGGCACAGCTGCCCAGGGCAGGGTGGAGTCACCATCCTTGGAAGTGTTCAAAAAACGCCTGGATGTGGCATTTGGGGACATGGGTCAGTGGTGGCCTTGCCAGTGCTTGGGGAATGATCTTAGAGGGCTTTTCCAATCTTAATAACTCTGTGATTCCCTTATTACAGACAAAAGAAGAGTGAAACAAACTAGATTTTGAAGAAAAATCTGAGGTTTTAACTCCTCCTCCCAAAACAAGACATTCTCTTGTTCTCTTTATCCAACTGTTTTCAAACATAACCATTAGGCTGAACTGTACCTACTAAAGAGTTGTAAAGATTAATAATGTCCTGACATGTGGATGGTGAGAGAGATATATATGAATAAAATATTACAGCCATAATTTAATTTTGCTGCTGCAGTTCAACATTAATCAAACTGCACAAAGCATTACTCCTACAGATGATGTGAAGTGCCCTGCTGGGCCCAGGGTTTAGGCATCATTCCCTTCGGAACACCAGAGATGTGATCTGCGACCTCTTCTATTCCTCTCTTTGGGAAAACACTTCTGCAACTCAGGTAACCAGTCTAGTCTGCAAAGCAGCCATTTGAACATTTTGAAATTCTAATTTCCAACAGCGGCCCACAGTAGGCTACCAACAAGTACTTCCCACGACATTTACATCAGGAATCCAGCCCGGTAGTTGAATTAAAGTCACCAGGGAAGATTGCAGCATTCGGGAGAGCTTTGGATAGGAATTCCCATCTCTGCAGCATTATCTCATGCGTCATCAATTACTGCCATGCCTAAATCTAGCATCATGCCAGCACATTAAGACAGTAGGTACTATATGCAGTGTTCACTGGACCAGAAGAACAGAAATAAGAAGGGGGGGAAAGGAAACCCTAGAGAAGAAATTAAAAAAGGCAGACCGTGCAATACAAACCAGATCATGGCTGCTTAGCTAATATGGGCCAACTGCTGCGGAAGAAAAACGTCGAACACCCCAAGTTGTGTAAATTTTTTTGGTAAACATCTAAAACACGCACACGAACACACACAACACCGACCTACACACCAACGAGAAATAAGAGACTGAGCTTCTGCTAACACTTAGTGCCTTCTGAGTGCTGACTACGGTGGAGAAACTTTAATAACTTATCGGGGAAAGAAACGCTTGACAAGTAATTTTATTAACAAAAATCTGGGCTTAATCAGAACACCGCTCAGTGCCCCCGGATTATTCACTACGAGTTTTCTTGTTTCTGCAACTGAAACTGAGTGTGCCAAACTTGGGTCCAGTTTAGGCTGAACAAGCTACTGTGCCTAAAAACAGCAGAAGGGGCTTTGCAAAGAGAAAAAGAGTCAAAAAGCTCCTTTTTTTTTTTTAGCTCCAAAAAGCTTAGAAAGGTAAAACAAAATAAAACTGAATTTTTTCCCCATCTTAAGGGGAGAAATATATTCCACACCTAATTAAAGGTGAAGCAACTTTACAGAAAGGCTCAGGGCAGTTTCAGCTCTGTGGGGAAGGACTGCTGGACTAACACTGGTCCCCCTCTCCACACTCCAGGTGTCGTTCTAACACTTTTACGCACCAGTAGTGTAAAAATATAAACTAAAAAGGATCAAAATACATTTAACTACACTATTCCATCAGGTTTGCACAGGAATTAAACTGATTCTTCAAAGAAAAGTATAGAAACTTAAAATAAATACCTATGAATGAATGTATTCTTTTAATTAAGTCCTGAAATATCACGTCGAACTCAAATTTAAACTCACCTACGGTCTTAGAACTACTTCAAGATTAAATCCCAGGCCCACTTAAGCTCAGCATGCAATTTACCACCAAAAATTAACCCTGACTGCCACCAAGGTGCCCACTCCTCTGAGATTTGACTGCATTCACATCAAGTACCATCCGATCACGGCCCAATTCCGGCTGGGATGGGGGTGCTGGGAAGTGGGGGGGTCTTACCGATTCGATAGGCTTGTCTAGAGATGCCTGTTCTATCTCCAGGTGTCCCTCTTCATACTGATCAAAGTGATTGCCCTGCAAGAGAAAACAAGGGTCAGCTCCACAGCACAGCACACACGGCCAACAGTTTCGGTTTGGGAGTCAGGTTTGACTCCAGTGATGTATTTGATGTAATTTTGCTAAAAAATGAACTTGTTAAATACAAGCTCAACTCAGTGTATCAGCTATAAGGACAAAAAAAAACCCAAAAAATAAGTCAACTTGATGATAATCATAAATTATAGAAGTTGGCAAAATATCATATATTTACACTGACAATACCTGTTTTTTTTTTTCTTTAGAAAGTCTTCTGTGAAAACACTGAGCACAAGCAGCAGTGCCAGCCTGGAAACCACACGGGACAAGAAGCAGCAGGAATTGATCCTCCCACCACTACAAAGGGCTTTTGCAAGGTTTTCCCTGCAGCAGGAAATCCAAACTGCTCCAGGGATTTCACACACCTTAAATCAACTAAACCTCACAGTGGTACCAAAGGAAACCTGTCCCTGTGCCCACAGTGCTTGTTCATGGTTTGGAACAGCCCTTCCCACAAATTTAGGTGGCTGCACAGTGATCTGGGAGTGACCTGTCCATGGGAATGATCGCCCAACATGTCACACAGTCATCAGTTTTGACCTCAAACAGCCCCCACCCCATCAGCTGACCACCATTCCCCATGGCAAAATTGGATGTTCCCCCTTTTTTTGGCTGGATATTGAGCATGCAGGATTCCTGAGCTGGGAAGGCAGTGGCAGCCCTGTCCTGCAGGAGGACTGTTGGTGCTGGAACACACCAGGGAAGGGCCATTTCAGGAAAAACAAACAGCTCTGCTGCAGGTCTGTCACAGCTTTCGAGGTTCCCGAAACCTCAAATTCCAGAGACTGCAAACACGGTGAACCATTTTTGGCCGCTCAACAGGTCCATGATGTAACAAATCCACAAATCCACTCGAGCACAGACCTGGAAAGGGAGAACTCGGAGTTCCCAGCTGTAAACCCAGAAGGAAAGAGGAGACATTCCTGCAGCTGGGATGAGCCCAAAAGCCATTGGAGGGGGTTGTTTCAGCAGGCTCACCTACATTCCCAGGCTCTGCTCAGCATCACAGGAACCCCAGGAGGTGCCAATCCTTGGCTGTCACCCTCCACTCCTCCCCCAGGCCCCCCAGTGCTACCGGAACCTCCAGCTACTCCGTGCACTCCAAACCCCTGGCAGGTTTTATTTGCATCCCAGCTCCACAATCACTTGGAGGAGGAACACACACACCACTGCCAAGAGAAACATGTTGTCACCCTCCTCCTTTCTACCAGCACCAACTTTTCCCTCTGGAGGAATTTTAATGGAAGCCAGCACATCAAAGAGCAAACTGCCGTTAACGGACTGACGGCTGGAACATCACAAGCCTCCCAAAATCCTCTGGAAGGAGCGTTTGCATCCAGCAATGCAAATCTGCAAGACACCATCTTGACTGAAACGTGGTGCCAGGAAAACATGCTTGGATGCTGGTGCCCCAACTTCCAGCCCATCCATCATCTGGTTGGTAATTCACCCTGGCCACGCTCTGCTCCCAGGCGGCATCTTTCCCACGGCCTCTCCAGAGCAAATCTGGGGCTTAATCTGCAGGCAGAAATCCACTCCCAGCTTTTTTTTTTTTTTTCTTGGACAGCCTTCAAGGAACAAGCTGAAGGCAAACTTACCATGCACGAGCAGTCGCTGGGCTGCTTTATAAAGCCAATAACCCTCAGGGTGTGGATGGACAGACCGTGTGTGGCGGTGTTGAGGAGTTTGGGAGCCCAGCACGGAGCAGACGCCACAAAACCTGCCCCAACAGCCCAGGGACACGGCCCAGACTCCCAAAAAACCAGTGCCCAAGAGAACAAGGGCAGCCAGGAGTGCACATGCTGCTAACACTGGGAACAACACATCGCTAAACTTCATGTATTTAAAAACTAAACCCACGTAACATTAATTAACACTTGAAACCCTCTCAGCGCAAACCAGACACCTCCTTTCACTCGCTGCCTGCAGGTAGCTCAGAACACGCCACTGCATTACCTGGAAGAGCCTAAATATTCCTGCCCACTCCCTGGCTCCTGCAGAGCACTGCCTGCCAAGACACTGAGAGCTGTTTTCACCAGGGCAAGGGTCAACCCCGGTTCGAGAGCAGCAGGTCTGGCTGCTCTGAGGCTTCACTACTCGCTTTCCCAGTGCTTAAAACAACATCTCCTCCCACAAACTGTGCAAAAGGCTGAGCACTCCCTGAGCCACAGCTGGAGAACGAGAGAGCAAAGAAACCATTCTCCCCAAGCCCTGGGGATCCCACCACTACCCACTCCATATATTTTGGGGGGCTATTTTAGATATTTATGTTTGGGGGGGGGTATTATCTACTTGTTCCTGGTGACAAGTAGGGGTGGGTTGCTTGTTTTTACAAAGAGCAGCAACACTAAGGCAGAATTTTCCATAGAGGCAGGTGCTGCCTGTCTCCTGGAATTCAGGGGCACACAAATGACACCAAGCACAGAGGACAGGCCCCATGGGAATGCTGACAACCTGCTCCTGTGCCTGTTCCAGGATAACGAAGTGTCCAAAATGAGCTGAAATCAATAGTCAGCGCAGAGACTGCTCTTTATTTATCAATACTTAAAATAAATGATAAAGGAAATTTTTCTTTCCACCATTAAGTGACTCGTCCTGGAAAAAAGGCAAGTGGACAACCCAATGGTCACACTGGGGTCAGATATCTGGGGGGTGTTCAGGCTGGTGGTGCCCAGTGAGGGAGGAGAAAAATGGTTCTATGGCTACAACAAACAGTTCATTAAGGCAACACTCTCTGCCAAGGTGGGGATCCCAGGCCTTCTGAAGCTGGGACTTGGGGGGCTGGAGGAGGCACAGTCTGTCCCTTTGCTTCCTCATCCCTGGAGCTGGCTAAGGAACAAGTTAGGGGGAATTCCATCTGCCTTCCCTCTTTTGCAATCCTTCAACCTGGCACATCGAATGGATCCATGTAACATTTCTGTTTTGCTGTACCTTTAGACAATGAATCAGAGGAAGACAAAATACTTTAACATTTAAATCTAAAAATTAATTAAGCTCTAAACACCGAATGTTGAAAATAAACTACATTTCTGGCAAACACGAACCACAAGCACAGACCACATTTCAGAATGATTTTGATCTGTGTCTTTTGGAGACTTGAGGGATGATTCCCTCCTTCAGAGGAAACCTGTAAATGAAAAGGATTCAATCCCTACAAAATGAATACCATGAAATAATAGCTGCATTTAACCCAAAACCTATTCCCAAACCTTCTTCCCTGTATGACTACTGCACAGATCCAGTAAGTCCCAGCCCTGCTACCTAATGGCAAAGCCTGCTCCTGTGGGAGACGGTTCTGGGGCTGACTGCAGTGCCCTTCTCCCCTCACCCTCTGCCCCTCCATTTCACAGCTGCCTCTGTCAGGCTCTCCCACTTCTGCTTTGTGAGTTGTGTTGCACTGTCACTCTCTCAGACACTCCCTCCTTCCACCCTGAAATACCAGAGCAAATTAGATGAGAGGCTTCCACTTAAGCAGCATTTATTGCTCTCACTCTGTGCTACCGACGCTGGGGCTTCACTACAACCACACTGAAATTCAATATATTTTACTGCTTCATGAGAAACAAGGACAAGCCTCCAACATCTAAACACTCCTCACACACCAGCTGGCTCCTTGTTGCACTTGTCTCCAGGAGCCAACATGTTTGTGCCCCGTAATTTTTTGTGTAATATCATCTGAACTTTGGCTCACTGCCCACTCTGGTTACTCACAGTCACATGTCCTCTCCCCCACTTTCCCACTGTTTGATCCTTGCCTGAAGTTCTTGGCCAAACCTTAAGTCCCGGAGCCCTCACAGGCTGAACCATCGAGTTACGAACACGGCATTTGAAAAATCGACCAACAAAAGCTGCCTCCATGCAGGACTTCAGACCCCTGTCCTCCCTTATTTGGACTGGAAATACTTCAGAGCCCTGGCCCAACAAATGTCGACGTGTCCCAGATTAAAACCAGTGGAGATGCTGCATTTCCTGGGACAATTCACAGCTCAAATTCAAAGCTGCTGCTTTCCTGCTGACAAGGTCCCAAATGTTTTAACAGTGAGACCCAGCTGGTACCATTAAAAAAAAAATTTAGGACCTTAATCACACTTTCATCCCAAAATCATTAGCGGCAAGAATTGCTGCCAATAAACGATTCAATGAAAGTAAAGTGAATTGTTGATTTAAGCCCATTTATCAAAGTTTAATATCACAGAATTCACTCCCTCCACAACACAAGGCATCTTCCAGGAAGGTGGGCAAAGACAAAGCACATGAGGACACACAGAAATTACTGAGAGGGGAAACCCTTTCAAAACATCTTCAAAACGACAAGGCAGAAGAAAATCTGCTCCCTCTCACACCCCAAAGGGTGTATCCAAAAGCAGAGCAACTGCTGAGCACTGCCTGCATTCCTAAGTCACCTAAAGCATCACCAACACAAAGAGGAAGGAATGATGAGTCACTTGAGCAGCTTCAAGGCCATCAGACTGTCCTGGACATTAATCACTGCACTGCTCCCTGCGGTCTGTTCCACCACAGAGCACATGAAGATGTCAGTGAGCAGAACACATCCCATACAGGGCCCATTCCTGGCAGGAATTAGTGCTTTCCCTCATGAACAGCCCTAAGTTCTCCGTGTGTTATCCCACAAGCCTCCAGCCCAGCAGCTGAACAGGCTCCAACAAAGGAGCAGCACAATGGAGTGCAGGGTTTTCCTTTCAGGATGCTTCCCTTCAGCTCCACCAAAGCTCAGCCAGGTGCTTATTAACACCAAAGACGATGATGTGAGTTATAAAACCCAACACAAGTCCAGCAGGAAGAGCCCAGAATGGGAAAACCTGTGGAAAACACTGCCTGCTCCCCCAACCACAGGGACAACGCCTTCAAGGGAGGGAAATAAGGAAAGATTCTGGCATCAAACATGAAGAGTTAAACCTGGGGAGGGAACAGCCAGAATGCAGCTGCTGAGACATCACAGCAGAAACCATCTATTTATGTCCCTACTGGATTTCAGGAGGGGCTCAGGAAGGCACTCGAAGGCTGGTTCGTGTGACCACGACAATAACAATGGAAAGAAAGTAATTTTGCAGAAAAGCCTTGACTATACTCACTGGTATTATTCCTTAAATGCACTGGAAAAGAGCACAGCATGATCGTGATTGCTTAACTGCACTTGAAAAGAGCACAGTGTGCTTCCTCAGATATTCAAAAATTAGTTTTACGCTGGGAGGGTTATCAGAAGAAGACTCCAAAAAAATCACATTTATATTGCATTTACCCCTAGAAAATGGAATTTTAAAACACGAAAGCAAATCGGCGCCACTTCTGCACATCCCATTTATCCATCATTTCAATCAATAAACCTTAAAGTCTAAAAATATTAAGTCAAGCAATAAAATTTAGGGTTGTCACCCACAAATCTCACTTGAAAACATTTAACCAAGCCCACTCCCCGTTCCCGAAAGCCCTGCAGCCATTAGGCTGTGAACCAGCAGCTGAGACACCAAGAATATCCAAAAAAGAGAAATGAGTACCCACAAAAAAGGCTGTTTTCTAGCGTGGATAAAGTCAGGGCAGACTGCATGAGCTCCAGATCCCGGAATATTTTGCTCCTGGAGCTGGGAAGCACAGCTGACATTTCCTGCAGCCCTCCTGGGATGGGTCAGCACAGATGCAAGGTCTGAGCTCAGGGAACCGAAGCAGCATCTGAGCACAAGTGAGCAAATGCCAAAATCCTCCCCTCTCCCCGCACGCACACGGCACCTTCCCGAGCAGGGGGGAAAGAAACTCAGGGATTCCAGAAGGAAATATCCTGTTAAATGCACGGTTTTCTTTGTTAAAGGAGAGGAAGCAGTTACAAGACCTTTAGAAGATAAGGCACCTTATCACCCTTTCACTTTTCCCAAAGCTGGCTGCTGGCACTCGTGCCAACACAGCGCAGTCAGGACACTCATGTGAGCACTGCCTGCCCACCACCAGACCCACGGCCAAGACACGCTCAGGAATTGCCCTGCTGGGCCTGAGCGAGCACCAGGCTCTTCCCTGAGCAGGAATGTCAGCAAACCATCGACACTCATCTGGTTTTCTGTGTGTTTCTCTTTGTACAGACCTTTCTGGCTGGAGCAGCTGTTTGCAGCCCCTCTGGTTTCACTTCCTGCCACGCTGCCCAAGGGTGAGACAAACCAGCACCTGCAGCTGAGAGGGACACGTGGGACACCCAGGAGAGTAAAAACCCACTCCAGGCACGGATGAATTATGAGAGGTAGGAGTGACAAGGTCTGCCAGTGCTCCTCTGATTTTGTTTTTGTGGGGCTCTATCCCCGACACCACACCGACCTCACCAGCGAATCTCAGCCAACAGAGGGAGAGGGAAGGTGCAAAACCCAAACCTGGCTCACCACGACTGACTGAGTGTTTATCACACACAATCAAAATGTAACGGGTTTGTAACATCTCTGCAAGACACACACGGCCCTACAAACACCGACTACAGATCACAGCAGTAATTCCTGCTGCCCTTTCCAGCTCGGCAGGACCTGATGACTCCATAGGATGGAGGAACTCCAAAATATAATTGATGCAGACAACCGTGTTGATGTTTAGAAATCCATCCAGAGATTCAAAAACAACTCCAGGAAAGCGTAGCTTAGATCACTTCTTGAATATTCATCATGCACCCAGGAGAAAATACATGTTCAAGACCAACATGCTCCTAGAAGGTAGATCCATCCAACCCTGGAAAACTTCCTTGGATTAATTTTAAAGGCCACGTGGGTTCTCAAAGCTATAAAAAGCAATACAAAAGCAATTTTGTACTGGCACCTGGAAAGCCTTTGTTAATGGTTCCCAGAACAAAACCATCCTTTTTCCTGTTGTTCCCTGCAGTGTCTGTAAAGACACACACAGAAAAAATAATCAGTGATCCTTTCCAAACCACACAGAGGTGAAACATTCCCAAACAACACGTTCTCACCGTTAGAAATCGCTTTCCCAGTCCCTTCCCTGCAAATAAGCAATACAAGAGGGAAGTACGGACACGGCACATCTGCACACCCCCCAAAACAGCTGAATATTTACAGTCAACATCTTGTGAAAGCTGCAGCAAAACCTCATTTTCGGCAGACACACACATCAATTATTCTGAGAGTACTTAACAGGAAAATCCTCTCAAGTCAATACAACAAAAGCAATCACTTGAGACTTGGAGATGAATTTAAATTGGCACGGTTTGAAAGAAACACCTTGGAATTGCACGCTGAGAGGTTGATGGCACCTTTTGTTTACCAAACTAAAAATTAATTTTGATGGCAAAGCTCTACCTGTTAAGTCCAAAAACACTGAGAAACCACTCACCAGATCTGGTTTAAACCAGGAAAACGTGCATCTGAACACCCACTTAGAGCTGCCCAAATAAAAACACGTTCTACAGATAAACAGCTTGTACCACAAGGAGTGGGAGCCAGAGGCAGGCCCCTGCTTTGCATAATTTGGCACCAAACAAGAACAATTCCATGTCTTCCAGATTCCTTCTGCTGCACCAACGCCAGCTGGGGATCTGTTCCAGCACACAGGGATGCTCTGCAGTCCTTCAAAGCTGCACCCAAGAGCATCAGCACTGGCCTCACCCAGTTTTCTCTTTGTCGTTTCGTAATCCACCTCGACGCAGAAGGTGCTGCAGCCTCCAGCACCCACATCCTCATGGCTAAGCAGGACTTCCAAACAACCACAGAGTCACGGAATGGGTTGGGAAGGACCTTAAAGACCATCTCATTCCAACCCCCTGCCATGGGCAGGGACCCCTTTCACCAGCCCAGGTTGCTCCAAGCCCCGTCCAACCTGGCCTTGGACACTCCCAGGGATGGGGCAGCCACAGCTTCCCTGGGCAACCTGTGCCAGGGCCTGCCCACCCTCCTGGCCAAGAATTCCTTCCCAGTATCCCATCTAACCCTGCCCTCTGGCAGTGGAAACCCATTCCCTGTGTCCTGTCCCTCCATCCTTTGTCCCCAGTCCCTCTCCAGCTCTCCTGGAGCCCCTTTAGGCCCTAGAAGGGGCTCTCAGGTCTCCCTGGAGCCTTTTCATCTCCACGTGAACCCCCCCAGCTGTCCCAGCCCGTCCCCAGACCAGAGGTGCTCCAGCCCTCAGAGCAACCCTGTGGCCTCCTCTGGACTCGCCCCATCAGCTCCATGTCCTTCTTCTGCTGGGAGGCAGCTCTGAAGGTGGGCTGAGGGGGACAGAGGGGCAGATTCCCCCCCTCCCCTGCTGCCCACACTGTGGGGCGAGCCCAGGACATGGGGGGTGTCTGGGATGCCAGAGCACATTGCTGGGGCATGTTGAACTTCTCATCAACCAATATCCCAAATCCTTCTCCTCAGGGCTGCTTTCAATCCATTCTCCCAGAGTGCTTGGACTGCCCTGACCGTGGAACTTTGTGCTGTTCCCACAGAACCACCTCTCCAGCCTGTCCAGGTCCCTCTGCATGTCCCATCCCTTCCCTCCAGCGTGTGACCCCACCAGACAGCACAAGGGAAAGAGAAAAAACCCTGATGGCACAGGGTGCTAATCATTTCATATTTAGGGTGTCATTTATTTACCACCACAAACTTCCAGCTTCCTGCCTTCTTTTCCTTCTTAGTGTGGTGTCTGACTTGACAGAGGCTTGTTTCTAAACCAAAGCATGGCAGATAATCTCACTCAGGAGCACATTAACTGGATTCAAACCCCATTCAACACTTTCATCAATGGCCAGAGGACACAGAGCCAGCTCAGTCTGCAGGTCAGGAAGCCCAACAAAGGGTGAGTGGACGCTGTGTTTGCACAGAGCAACCTGACCCCGTGTAAAAGTCCCCAGCACCACGTCTGCTTTCCCAGA
This sequence comes from Myiotriccus ornatus, assembly GCA_036023395.1. NCBI lineage: Eukaryota > Metazoa > Chordata > Aves > Passeriformes > Tyrannidae > Myiotriccus > Myiotriccus ornatus. Next base: position 3,737,615 of record JAYRBT010000081.1, on the reverse strand, counting down.
GCCCTGTACAAACACGGCCACAGCACAGGGCTGCACCCAGCAGGCAGCAGAAATTCCACTTAAAACCTCCTCATGCAACAGAAAGGATAAAAATACAGTCCAAGAGGGTGTGCAACAAAAGAATAAAGTAGTAAAAAAGATGTTTATCTCTGGATGTTATACAGACAAGAGTCTACTCCAGACTGCTCTGTGTTAGTTTTACAGTCGCAAGTGTAGACAATTTAAGATGCAGAAAGCTGTAACAACACAAAGGGGAAATGCCCTGCTATAGAATTCAGAGGTCAGGCTGTTAAGGTTCTCAGAAGAAGCTAAAACTGAGCAGAAATGCTATATATGCCCTCATATAAGAGGAGACAGCACAGTAGTGTGTGCTTTGGCAAAGCAGAGAAGGATGTAAGAAACAACAATGAAGAGCTGAATATAATAAAATCTAGAAGAAGAATTAAGAAAAATGAACATTTCAGTGACCAAATGACCAGAACAATCTACCAAGGAAAATGTCCCCCATCACCAGTTGTCTTCAAAAGAGAGATATTGCAAGCAAACATGAACTCCTGGACTCAGAGCTGGATCAAACGATGGGAATTGAAGGCTAAGTGATATCTGGATGTTTAAATGACATCCTGGTATCAACTTCTGGCTTTAAAACTGCGAATGGCCAGAATCTCAAATTAACTGCCCACAGAGCTGCTTGAAAGGGGAAAGTACCAAGAATTACCACAGATTTTAAACTGTGTGGTAGGAGAAAAGCCTCAGCTGAGGAAGTGCTGCCCAAGAACTGCAGTGGTGCTTTTTATGTGATGAACTCCTGAAGCTCTAGATCCCCAGACAGTGGGTGGCTGGAACCTGGTTAGGAGAGTGGGTTTTGTTTTGCAGGGGGTGACTCAGAAGCAGCTGAGGTAGCTCAGACATGGTTTGTGGGGCTGTAGAATAAAGAGTTTCCTTTCCCATTTACTCGGCCCCGGCACTGGAGAACAAACAGAGTGGGGAGAGGCGCAACCAAGAGAGGAAAGAAGGTCTACATAAAATTAACTCACCACCCGAGTCCCAGAAAGGCACACTGAAGTTCAGACCCCCCTGTGATGTTCTAAACCTGGAACCAATACTTCTTGATCTACTTTATAACACTTTCCCCCAGTCTTCTCCTCCCTTCCTCACTCACACAGGGAGGTAAAAAAACAGTCCTGCTGTTCCAGCTTTGCTCAGCTGAGAGGTCAGAGCGTCCTGCCAAGGAGGTAAGAGCTGTATTCCTCCTGTGCTGGGCCCACACCAGAAATACAACCCCAATCTAATGACAAATGAGCGTCTCCAAACGGTGCTAACAGATTTTTAAAAACCTCGGATTAATCCTTCAATTAGAAAACACCCCATGGAAAAGGCTGTCTGACTGCTTGCAGCTACTCCTGCCAAAGGCAAATTCACACTGCAGGATCTTGGATCTGTTGGAAGCTCAGCCTAACACATTTTGCAGAGATTCCAATCCTCGTTCCCCCACATTAAGTTTTTCTTCTCCCAATTAGTCAGGGCGGAAGAGACAAAATGACCCTATTTATCTGCTCGAAGCACAGAGAGGAGCCATCAGCTGCCTGTGCCACCTCCCCCCGAGCAGGCAGGCCTGCTGAAGGACATGGAAATCAAATGCACTTCCCTCAGGCAGCACCTGGGAAGTGAAGTGGAGCTGCAGCCAGAGCACACACTCATTAAGGACGGGCTCGAACCCTTCCAGCTGCCCAGCAAAGCACTGCCTGAGCTGCTTGGGAACACAACTTAGCCCTGCCACTCTGCCAATTAAAAAGCAGAAAATCCCCCTGCCAGCAGCACTCAGCTCAACCTGCTGGAAGCAGCAGGCTGATGTGCTGGGTTAGCTGTTCAAATCCTTTGTGGAGGGGGAAAGGGAAAAAAAAAATCCCACCTATCCTCTTGGAAGGAATAAGTAGGAATAGCCGAGCTGAGGCTCAGACTGGCTACACTTCCACCCAGTTGGGAAAACCAGGTATTCCTGCTGGTTGGAAGTGTTGTCCTATTGTGCAGACTGTACAGCACTGAAAAACCCCGAGACAGAACAGCCTGTGTTCCGTCTGGCTAATGATGCCAGTAAGTGCAATGTACGTAGGAAGAGGAAATTATTGTACACATAGACACATATGGCTGGTGATATTTTCTGCTTCAACAATGGAAAGGAGAGAGAGGCAGCAAGAAAACATTTTCTCAACATCTGGGACTAAGTGGGAGCTCCACTGGGTTTCAGCAATATAGAGACATCCATAATATTTATTCTTGGAGTTTGCACAGCTAATCTAAAGAATAAAATCATTGCAAGTGCAAAAATAGCACTAAAATGTATATTTACTTATTGCAGCAGTCTCACGTGTTCACACAGCTTTCATTAATGTTTCTAAAATATTCTGCTGGCATAATCTACAGCTATTGTTCGGAATTCCTTGAAGTTAAACTGGTTCCTGTTTGTCTCTGCCAGGGAAGCCTGTCAGTCAAGGGACAGTAGGACAGAGAAGTGACAGAGCCTGTGACAGAACTTTGACAAACTCCCTGACCTGAAGGGTTAAGCTTGTCAGCATCCCACTCAAAATAACCCTTCTTGTACGGAAAATGGAAAAAGACTGGGATTTGTTTGGGTGAGCCACTCAGCAGACTTCACTAGTCACTGCAGAGCTTGGAGAGAGGCAAGGGAAGGAAGGTCAGGGATATCCTTCCTCCTGCACTAATCCATCTCCCTGCCCAAGGCTCCCAAAGGAAGAGCTGTGCCAGCCTGGTCAGGGAAAGATCCGTCTGACAGGCAGGGCACAGCTCAAGGCCTTTCACTGGAGCTGCCCTCAGGTTCAGCACCTTCAAAATACATTCAGCCAGAACCAGGGGCTTTCCCTCAAGTTTCTCTGAGGTTTGACAGCTTAGGGAAAAAGGGAAGAGGATCTTCGCCTTCAGTGCAGCCTCTAAAGCTACAGAGCACAGCAACAGCGAGACAATCCTGTAAGAAAACCCCCAAAGCACTTAATCAGCTCACTGCAGCGATATCCTCCCGGGCCATTCCTGCTCCTTCGGCAATCTCAACTTCCAAACCAGTCTGAGCTTCAAGGTTCCTTCCACCCCACCACAGAGACGGGTCAGAATAATTCCTCCTCTCCCTCACACCACAATCTTTAAGGATAAATGACTTCCTTAATCCTTACACTAGCCACTCTTTTCCACAGGGTTACCTAACTCCATGAGAGCATCTCCACTCCTGCAGTTCTCTTCATGCCCACCACCTTGGTTCGGCTGCAGTTATGGGAAGGTCCCCCCCTCTCTCTCACCTCTCCAGTTCTCAGCTGATCCCTCTGCCCAACCCTTCTCCCTCAGCACCTTTTCATGCCCTTCAGACCCTTCATATCTTCTCTTTCTCAGCTGATTTAGGTCCTTCCTTCCCGAACCGATTTCCCTCCAGTGCTGTTTGTTTCCATTCCTGTCTCTCCTGATCGCACTGATCTTCCTTCACCCAGGCATGGGGGAGGGAGGAACAGCTCCCAGCATCTCTCTAACCTTTAATCTACTTGTCTCCAGCACATCAGGAGCTCAGAAACCCGAGGATCACCTCTGCTAACCCTGCACTGCCAGCTCTCCCTTGCCCACACCAACGCTCGTCTTGCCAAACAGATCTTCCCAACCCGGAATCCTTTCAGAGGCTGATAACAACAATGAGAACTCTAAAATGCTTTTTCTTTTTCATCCAGAGGCTCTCTTCCATTAGCCACAGCACTGATCCCAAGGCATCTCCCTTTCTTGCAAGCAGCTAAGATTCCTTTGACCCACACTCTTTACTCCTGACCTTTTGTTTCTCTCCCTCTCTCCAGAACATTACATATCCTCTCACTTTGAGATCACAAGTAGATCAACCAAGAACGAAATGTGAGAGATCCCTCCAGCCTCCCTCCCCCTCCCCATGCCTCCATCCCTCTCCAGGCCCTGTAATTTTAGAGCCCATCTCCCTCTGGCCACGCTCCCTGGGTCTCACCAGCCTGGCAGGGACATGGGGTCACATCTGGAGTCACATCCCCTCCAAAGGCACGAATTTCATCTGCTGAAGAACTGGAACTGAGTGAAAAGGGCATCCCTGCCACTGACAGGAACACTCCTACAAGGCTTCTGCATCCAAACTGGTGACTTGCATGAACAGAGTCTTATTTTTGCTGTATTTTGAGAGCAGTATTTTCTAGGGGCACAGGCAGGTGTGTTTTTCCCCACGGTCACAGCAGCCCTGGCACAACGAGCACTTCCTTTATCCCACCCCCGTGTTCTAATCTCAGGGGACCCCCATCTAAATAGAAAGAAAAAAGTCAGAAAGCCTTCTCTGAAAGCAACTTTGAACCTTATTTTTCCTTCTTTCGCATCGAAAAGCCTTCCTCCATCAACTGAACAGAAGAATCATTAGATTGACGACCTGTCCACACAGGACCTGGAGCTCCCCCCAAATTCAGCGTGACCTTGGCCAATCCCCCTTGGATCTGCTCTTTCCCAGCTCGCTGTTTTCACCTTCTGCAAGCCCCAACCAGCTCCAAACTGCTCTTCCCAGGGGACCGATTCCACTTTTCCCTCAAAGGAAGCTTTAATGCACCAAATAAAATGTCTGTCTCCTCACTGGCACATTTTCAGGGAGAGGAGAGCAGAGAAGTGACCCTCCCATAAAAAACAAACCCTACCTCTTTATTTTTCTCTGTAGCCTACGGTAAAGACAATAAAAGCCTGGCATTTGACCCAGATAAATCCCAATTTAAAACAGTGCCCAGGGAACACAGGGCTGGGATCGGGTTATTGTCTCTGGGCACTCCCAAGATTTCGGGATTGGGGGAATGGAGCCCTGTTTCCTACCTGACATCACCACACATTCCCTCTGCGAGCCCAGAGCCACGGCACAGTAACAGGTTTTGCCACTACAATTATTTTTCTTGCCCCACAAAGGGCAAGGACGCGACTGCAGAGCTCACCCATTCCTCGGGTACCCGACTCGGTTCAGGTTCCCCGTCTCTCCCCTCATAAACCAGCAGGAGAAATGTGTTCTCAAGCCCTGTTCGCCCCCACTTCCTGAAAACACAAACTTCAAAGCCCAATCGGACTGTTTCAGTGTTAATTACGGCTCGTTCCTTCGTTTAAGGAAATAAAGGCTGCAACCCAGACCGTGTTCGGGGCCGTGGCAGGAGCCAAACCTCCATCCACACACCAGGCAACACACACAAACACGCAGAAAACCCATCTCTTCGTTTTTCTAACGCAGTTTATCAACAATTTTTAAAGCGTGCATCCCTTAAAACGTCCGGAAGCACCAGAAGTTAGTCACTCCTGGACGTCCTGCCTGCTCCCAAGGCTGCACCTTAATGCCAGATTAAGCAGAATTACGCAAGCTCCACGCTATAAAAACCCTCCCAAAGCTTCAGGTGAAAGGCCCGAGCGAGGATGAACAGCCCCATCCCAACCGCGGGCTCCCGAAACACGGGGATCGCCAGCCAGCCCATCCACAGCCCTCCTCGAGCCGCCTTATCCTCGCTCCTTTTGTTTTCCTTCCCAACCCCGAGACTCTCCCGGGCTGAAGTCCGGAGAACAACACGGCATTGTTCGGGCTTAATGAGTCAACGTTAATTTTCGCATTGTTTATTTAAGCCCCCCTTTAAAAACGGCAGCAGCGGCGTTAATTACGATGTTCCCGGTTGGGGGGGAAGGATGAAATGAGATGAGAAGGAAGAGGCGTTTTCCAGAGAAGGGGGTCGCTGGCAGATGTTGGGACAGCGGCGTGCGGGGCTCGGGGGGCTGGTCCCGTCACCGGGGGGATCCCAGCCCTCACCGGGGAGTGGTCGGTCCCGTCACCGGGGGGTGGTGCCCTCTCGGGGGGGCCGTGATGCGACCCCTCACCGGGAGGGGTGCGGGTTGTCCCGTCACCCAGTGGTGGTCCGACCCCTCACCGGGGGGGGGGGAAGGGGGGCGGGTCCCCTCCTCGGCTGACCCCGCCGGGTCACCGCCGCCGTCACGGCCCGCCCTCCCGCTGCCCCCCACAGCCCCCGTGTCACCTTGACAGCCGCCCCCGGCCCCCCGCGCTCCCCTCCGTGGCGGAGCTCCGGGCCCCGCGCACAAAGCCCCGGTGAGCGAGGGGTGAGGGGGACGGCTCGGGGCGGCGCCGAGGGGCCCGCGGCCCCGCGGGGGCAGTACCTGGAAGTCGCTGTCCTCGTTGAAGCGGGAGAACCTGTCCGCCATTTCGCGCCGGCCCGACCCGGCCCGGCCCCGCTCCGGCCGCCGCCGCCTCCGCCCTCAGCGCCGCCCCCGCCCGCACCGCGCGTGCGCCGCGCCGCGCGGTCACGTGCGCCGGCAACGCGCCGCTCACGTGACCCGCCGGGCCGCGCCTCCCTCAGGGAGCGGCGCCACAGAACGGCTCCGCTCCAGCGGGCACGGCGGCACGGCGGGGAGAGCGGGGACGGGCTCGCACCGCCGGCGGCCGCCGCCGCGCCCCGCGGCTCCGGCACGGCGGGGTTCGCGTCCCGCCGAGCCTCGCTGCGCGGCCGGAGGCAGCGCGCACGGGGAGGGGGCACGGCGCACGCGCGCCGGCGCGCTCTCCCCCTCTCAGCCCAATGAGGGCGCGAGCCGCGGCACGCGCGCCCCCGCCGGCCAATGGGGGCGCGAACGGCGGCGCGGCGGCCTCCTCGTCACACGCACACACACACACAGACACCCACACACACACACCCACACCCACACACACACCCCCCCACACCCACACCCACACCCACACACACACACACCCCTCCCGTCACACGGGAGAGGGCTCGATCCCGGGGTGGGGGGAAAAGGAGAGCGCGACCCCCCGCTCCGGTCTTCCCGCCTTCCCCGGGTCGAGCCAATGGGAGCTGCTCCACTCGCTTGAGTGATGGCGGCGCCAGCCAATAGGAACACGAACCTTCCCGCCCTCCCAGCCTTGAGCCAATGGGGGCTGGCCCCCGCCGCTTGAGTGATGGCGGTGCCAGCCAATAGGAGCGCCGACTCGCTGCCGCCCCCTCGTGGCGAGCGCTGCGGGTCGCTCTGCCCGCTGAGGGCCGCGCATGCGCAGAGGCCTCTCGGAGGGGCCGCGTTGGGGGCTGAGGGCACTGGGAGCGGAGTGAGGGGAACTGGGAAGGGCTGAGGGCAGTGGGAGCGGAGTGAGGGGAACTGGGACGGGCTGAGGGCACTGGGAGCGGAGTGAGGGGAACTGGGACGGGCTGAGGGCAGTGGGAGCGGAGTGAG
>JAYRBT010000081.1:3712984-3728608 GCA_036023395.1 Myiotriccus ornatus | reverse complement strand
CCCCTGGATCCCTGGAAGTGTCCAAGGCCAGGTTGGAGCAACCTGGGCTAGTGGAAGGTGTCCCTGCCCATGGCAGAGTGTGGGACTGGGTGGGCTTTAAGGTCCATCCCAATCCCTTCATAATCTATGATTCTAATACTGCCTCTCAAACTGTGTACTGGGGACCTTGTGGCTGAGGGCTGGGGCCTCTGCACCACAGGGTGGCTGTGAGAGCTTCTGCTGGGCAGAAACCTCCTTGAATTTCCTCCTCATTACCCTAAGAAAGTCCTGTTGATTCAGTGCCTGTCTGTGCTTTACTCTGCTCCCCACAAAAAAACCCAGTGTCCATCTTGTCCCATGTCAGGTCAGCGGTCCCACCTGCCTGGGTGAGGGGCTGCTGCCAGCCCAGAGCTGCCAGGGCTCTGCATCTCCTTCACAGGCCGTGGTCTGTCCTTGCTGATGTCCCCACTGGGTACCAGGACTGCCCTGGCACTTGGCCCCATGGAGGGTGGAGAAGCTTAAGCAGGGTGGGGAGCAGCCTTTCTCCTTCCAGCTGTGTTTTTGGAAGGGACAGTCTGCTCCTTGCCCTCCCAAAGCTGCCAGGTGGGCAGGATTGGATCCCAGCTCCCCTGCCTCACTGCTGGAGGAGCAGGAGGGAGGCTGGCCATGCTGAACCCCCACACACCACAGGGGGGGTTGGATGGTGCTGTGGGACAAGCAGGGCACCCAGGGGGCCCCTGAGAGCCACCCTGGGCCCGTGGCATGGGCTCTCTGGTGTCCCCACACCCAACCCAGACACGGGCAGGTATAAATAGCAGCTCTGTCACCTCCTGTCACATGCCCGGTGCTGGCAGGGTCCCCGCCAGGGGCACAGCTGTTCCTGGGACGGGGAGGGATGGCCAGGGGGCCACCCAGTCCCTCCTCCATCGCCACCACAGGGGCCGCCCCACACACCGGGAGCAGCCCTGGGGTCTGGGCTGCCCCTGCGAGGCATCACTGTCACCACCTTGGGAACACAGACCCCAACCCAGCACGGGGACAGAGCCGAGATGGCCAGACCACCCCGTCCCCCCCAGTATGGGGCCCCCCATGTGAGCCAGTGCCAGCTCTGGGCACAAACAGGGCATTTCCAGCGGTAAATCAGAGTAAAAAGGGAAACCTGTGTCCCACCACCCCCACACACCCATCACCCACTGCATGGGCAGAAATGGTCCCCGGGTGGCTCTAAAAATACCCGAGCCCTGACAGCGACAGCTGCACCCGGGCCGGGGGCACCCGCAGGGGGCCGGGGCTGCCAACCCTGGGGAACCCCATCTGGAATGGTGCATCCAGCTCCTGTGCCCCCAACGTAGGAAGGACGTGGAGCTGTTGGAGCCGGTCCAGAGGAGGCCATGAAGTGGATAAGGGAACTGACTGGAGCACCTCCCCTATGGAGATGGGCTGGGAGAGCTGGGGCTGTGGAGACCCCACAGCACCTTCCAAGCTCTGAAGGGGCCAGAGGGGGACTCTTCATCAGGAACTGGAGTGGCAGGACAAGGGGGGATGGGTTTAAGCTGAAAGAGGGGAAATTTAGGTTGGCTATACCGAAGAAATCCTCCCTTATGATGGTGGTGAGGCCCTGGCACAGGTTGCCCAGAGAAGCTGTGGCTGCCCCTGGATCTCTGGAAGGGTTCAAACAATATGGCTGTGGCTGTGGCGCGGTGGCTGCGCCGTCCCGTCCCCGGGGCCTCCCCGAAGCCCCTAATCCATCTCTCGCAGCAGGAGATGCCTAAGCTGCCTTTTCAAGCCGGCCCCTCCTCGCGCGGGCTCGCGCGCTCTCAATGCCAGCGCTGGCAGGGGATGTGTTGGACAAGCCGAGGGGATCCCTCCCCTGCCAGCAAGGTCAAGGTGTGCTTAAGCCGCTTTCCCCCGCGCCCGCCTCGGTGGGCTCCGTGCCCCGCCGGCACCGGCTGTGGGTTCGGGCGACCACGTGGCACCAGGGTCTTGCCACCCCTGGGGGATCCAGTCAGTCAGACCTGCTTGTAGTAGAGGCTCGTCCTCCCCAAGCTCCTCAGAGCTGCTTTTGGGGTTGCCCACCAGTCCCCCCAGGACCCTCCGGGTACCAGGGCTTGGCTAACGCTGTGTCCAGTGCCTGCCAGGCTGCCCCGGGGCTCAGGCACCCCATGGCCCACCCCGGGGGTGCCCCAGGGCTCAACTCGCCCCACAGCCTGCCCCATGGGTACCTGAGGGCTTGGCTTGGTACCCTGGGGCTGGGGGCACCCCACAGGTACCCCAGGGCTCAGTTCACCTCACTGGTACCCTGGAGCTTGGGGGTAGCAGTGGGTACCCCATGGGTACCCCAGGGGTCACCTCTGCCCCCAACCTACCCTGTGGGTACCCCAGAGCACAGCTCACCCCACAGCCCACCCTACAGGTACTCCAGGACTCAGCTTCCACCCCCATCCCATCTGACCAGTGCCGATCACAGACCCCTCCCACCCCGTGGAGCCACTGCAGGCCATTAGACCAGTTTAGACCAGTACAAACCAGGCCTGAGCACTGGTTCCTGCCCTCCCTAACGCACAGCACAGCGTGTGTGCAGCAAAGCTGGGCACAGGCGTGCAAACACACACACACACACACATACTCAGGTGCCAGCAGAGCTGTCACACACAGAGTCCCCAACACTGTGACCCCCCCAGCACCTCCAACCTCCCCAGCCCTGCTGCCGCGTCCCCACACTCACCCCTCCTGTGGGTGCTGTGTGTTCAGGTGTGTGTGCATGTGTGTGCACACATGTGCCTGCTCACGCCCTGGGGTGCAGGGGGACCTGTGCCAGGGACCCTGTGTCCCTCCCTGTTCCCTTGGTGACAGACCACCGTCCCAGCTGGCACCTCGCGCCTGCCGCCAGCCGTGGCTTTTGTGCCTGGTTTTAATTAGAGGCTCTTAAGTGTGAAACAAAGCCGAGGGCAGGGCCGGGGGCCCTTCCCCTCCTCTGTGCTCCTGAGGGACCCCCGGGGTCCCCAGCCCGCCTGGCATTGCCTGTCACAGCCCCTTCCTGCGTCGCCCTCCTCCATGCCACCCCTAAGGGACATGTGGTGCAAGATGGTGCTGCCAGTGCCCCCCCAAAATGCTGCCCTTGGGATCAGTGCTGGCCACCAGCCCACACGTGTGGCCGTGCACGGGGCCAGTGCCAGCCGTGGTGCCATCCCCGTGGTGCCACCCCCAGTTTTACCCCCAGTGTGCCTGTCCCTGGGGAGGAGGCTCAGAGAGGGGACACCAGCCTGTGGCTGGGCTGAGGGTGCTTTCAGGAGGTCCAAGGGCAGGACCTGGGGGTTCACAACTGTGTCCCCCATCCCTGGCCCTGATGGGTGAAGGGAAGACCCCCCCCAAGCACCCTTGTGATCGGGAGCTGGCGGGGTGAGCTGGCTTTGGCCCCATACTCCCACTACAGCCCAGTCTGGCCTGCTGGCAGCACCCACCCCCTCCTGCTGGGTGCCAGGGTGGGTCCCTGTCCTCACAGGTTTCCCCCAACCAGGACATCAACCCCAGAACCCCAGGGAATCTTCTGGAGAGGAGGCAGGACTCTCTGCCACCCGGCACAGCCCTGGCAGGGCTCAGGAACAAGGCTGGGAGCCTGGTGACAGGAACAAGGGGGACTCAAGGGATTCCCTGGCCACCCTGAATGTCCCTGTGAAGGTAGAAGCCCTCTGGCTGCCTCCCTGGGATGTCCCCTGACATCCTCAGCCCACCCAGGGGGTCCTTCCAGGGCTGGCTGGAGGGTCTGCTCCGGGTTTCCCCCTCCTCAGGAGAGCTCAGCACCCGCTCTGGGTGGGACCATTCGTGGGTTCTGTGGCCCCCTCTCCTGAGCCACCAGCAGCCAGCAGGACAGGGAGCATGGGGACAGTCCCTTCCACCCCCCTGGGGCAGGGGACACAAGAGGCACAGGGACATGGTGGGGGCAAGGGACACAGGGGAGTGTGAGGGGACATGGGAAGGGCCCTTTCCCCATGAAAAGAAGCCAAAATCTGGAGCTTTTAGGAAGCCAAATCGACGTGGCTGCTCCGACACCACTGTTCCCCTCTGTCCCCATCCCTGGCAGGCCTGGGGACACGGTGGGGTCACCCAAACTGGATCTGCACCCACGGGGCTGAGGGGAGCTGTGGCTGGAGCAGCCGGGGGAACAGCCAAGGAGCAGGATTGGGAGCGGGACTGGGAGCAGGATTGGGAGCGGGATGGGGCCAGGACGCAGTGCTGGCCGGGCTCCGGGCTCAGCCCCCGCCGCCGGCACCGTGCCAGGCCCTTCACTGCAGCTTCCCCGCCCGGGACCCCCGGGCACTCGCCCAGCACTCTCGGGAACCCCAAAGGCAGCACCCCGGAGTCACCCCCGGCCCTGGCTCCCACCCCAGTCCCACTCACCCCACCCCATCCCGGCCTCGCCGGGGCCACGCGGACCCTCTGCCAGCCGCGACCCCTCCCCGGGCGCGGGGAGCCCCCCGTGTCCCGCCCCCGCCGCGGTGACACCCGGCACGTCCCGAGGGGGAGGGGGGCCGGGACCATCGTGTGTTCCGTCCTCCCCCTGCGCCCCCCCAGGCTTTGATTTTGGAGCCCCCCCTGCCCTTCCCCCTCGGCCGGGAGCCGCAATGGTTTCAATTACGCTCTGAAAGGCGGTGGGGCCCCCTCTTTTCACGGCAGCCCGGGTCTCCTGCTCACAACAAAAGCTTAAGTTACAGGAAAGGGAGAGAAAGGGAAGGAGGACGCGGAGGGAGGGAGGGAAGGGGGCAGCCAGAAGCCCCCCAGAACAGAGCGGGACGAGGGCGGGGGGCTGCCCAGCACAACCACCCCCCCGACCACCCCTGCTTTGGAAAGGGCAGCCCCCCCATCCTGCCGCCGAAATTTGGGGTGATTGCCAGCAGTTTCTTTTCCTGATGAGGGTCTCCGTTGTGTGTCCCAGTCCCCTCAGTGTGTCCCGGTCCCTTCAGTGTGTGCTTGACCCCCCCGATGAGTCCTGGTCCCTCTCTACGTGTCTTGGATCCCCCCAGCATGTCCTGGATCCCTCAGTGTGTCCCAGTGTCCCCCCAGTGTGTCCCGGATCCCCCCAGCATGTCCTGGATCCTCCCAGTGTGTCCTGGTTCCCCCTGGTGCATTCCTGTCCCCCTCTGGCATGTCCCAGTGCCCCAAGTGTGTCCCAGTCCCACACAATGTGTCCCAGTCCCCTCCCAGTCCCCCCAAGTGTGTCCCAGTCCCTCCCAGTGCATCCCAGCCCCTCGGTTCTCCCCCCTTGCCTTGTTTTTGGGGACAGAGGTTCCCTTCACCACAGCCTTGGTTGGGGTGGGAGCTGTGGGGCTGGTGGTGGGGGACAGGGTGGGGGATGTTCCCCACCCCACTGGCTAATTTGGGGACACCCCTGACTGCAGTGGCCCTGTGGGGGTGCAGCATCCCAGGGTGGCCGTGGGCACCCCATGACACGGTGGCATCACATGGGTGACACTGTGGGACAAAGAGTGTTGGGGCCAAGGCACCCCTGTTCTTGGGGAGTCTTCGGGGGGTACAGGGGTTAATCCTGCCTCACTGAACCCTAAAGTGGGACCAGGGACCCCCCCGAACATGTCAGGGGGATGTGGGTCCTGGGCTGGGGGGGAGCAGCTGCATGGGTGGGGGAGACATGGAGAGGGGTGTTAGGGGACATGGGAAGTGCAGAGGACACCAGGGGGGCACAGGGGGCACAGAGGGGTGCAGAGAACACCGGGGGGGAGGGGAGGCAGGGTACACAGGGGGGACGTAGAGGACAGTGGGTGGTTGCAGAGGACATGGGGCACGTCCGGGGACATGTCAGGGGAGAAGGGAAGACAGGAGGGGCACGGGGGACACGGGGGGACAGAGGATACGGTGGGGAACACAGAGCACGCAGGGTGTAGAGGAGACGGGGAGCAGGAGGCACGGGAGGGGACACAGGGGACACGGGGAGTGTCAGGGGACACAAAGGGGAGGTGTAAGGGCCACGGAGAGGCAGAGGCCACACTGGGGCTGGGGACACGGGTGGCAGGGGACAGGAGAGGCACAGGGGACAAGGGGGAGTGCAGAAGACACGGGGGCAGAGAATTCGAAAGGCTCAGGGGACACGGGTGGGGGGGCACAGGGGACACGGCAGTGGGTCAGAAGACACGGGGGGGGGCGTCACGGAGAGCAGAGGGCAGGGGACACGAGAGGCGCAGGGCACACGGGCGGCGTCAGGGGACACGGGAGCACCCTCTCATCGCGGCCCCGGCCCGACCCCACCCCGGCGGGGGGTGGAACTTTTCCCGACTCGGAAAAACTTTTCGGGCCGGGGGGGCCCGGTGACCCCCGGGACGAGCGGGGGGCGTGGCCAGGGGGCGGTGAGGGGCGTGGCCACGGGCAGGTTTGAATGTGACTGGCTGGGAGGGCGGGGCGGGGCCGGGCGGGGGCGGGGCTCGGGGAGCTGGCCCCGCCCCGCGGGGACGCGGCGCTGCCCCTCACAAAGGCGGCGGGAGCGTCCGGTGCGGCCGCTCCGCTCCCCGCGCCCCGGGCACCCCCCGGGACCCCCCCGGGACCGCCCGGCAACCCGCCGGGACCGCCCGGCAACCCCCCGCCATCCCCTCTCCCCGACCCACCGCCCGCCCGCGACTCCGGGAGCGCCGAGTCCGGGCAGCGGGAGCAGCGCCGCGGAGCACCGGGAGTGACTGGGGCGAGCACCGGGAGTGACTGGGGCGAGCACCGGGAGCGCCAGGTCCGAGCAGACGCACCGGTAGATCGGGACACCGCCAGCCGTCCCGCCGGGAACCCGGGGCAGGCGGGCAGCGGTAACCGGGAGCCGTCCGGGCAGCACCGGGCACGGCGAGTCCCGTCACCGGGAGTCATCCCGGCGGGAGCTGAGACTGTCCAGTCACCGGGAGCCGTCCAGCCAGCGGCGGGCACGGCAGAGCTGAGCACCGGGAGCCATCCAGGAAGCACCGGGGTCACTGGGACACGTCCAGGCACACCGGGCACGGCGGAGCTGATCACCGGGAGCCGTCCAGGCAGCCCCGGGCACGGCACACCCGGACGGGAGGACGGGCCGTCCGGCTGGGCACCGGGCACAGTAATTCGGGGCGCGGGGGCTCGGGGCACCACCATGGCCCCTCCCGGCGTGCTGCCCGCCCTGGCCTGGCTGCTGGCGGGGCTGAGCGTGCCGGCGCCGTGCTGGGCCCAGCTGCACGGCGAGAAGGGCATCTCCATCCCCGACCACGGCTTCTGCCAGCCCATCTCCATCCCGCTCTGCACTGACATCGCCTACAACCAGACCATCATGCCCAACCTGCTGGGCCACACCAACCAGGAGGACGCGGGGCTGGAGGTCCACCAGTTCTACCCGCTGGTGAAGGTGCAGTGCTCCCTGGAGCTGAAGTTCTTCCTGTGCTCCATGTACGCCCCGGTGTGCACGGTGCTGGAGCAGGCCATCCCGCCGTGCCGCTCCATCTGCGAGCGGGCGCGCCAGGGCTGCGAGGCCCTCATGAACAAGTTCGGCTTCCAGTGGCCGGAGCGGCTGCGCTGCGAGAACTTCCCCCGGCACGGCGCTGAGCAGATCTGCGTGGGGCAGAACCACTCGGAGGATGGCGGCTCGCCGGCGCTGCTCACCAGTGCCACGCCGCTGGCCGGCCAGGGCACCCCCGGCGCCCCCCGCTACGCCACCCTCGACCACCCCTTCCACTGCCCGCGGGCGCTGAAGGTGCCCAGCTACCTCAACTACAAGTTCCTGGGGGAGAAGGACTGCGCGGCGCCCTGCGAGCCCGCCCGGCCCGACGGCCACATGTTCTTCAACGAGGACGAGATCCGCTTCGCCCGCATCTGGATCCTCATCTGGTCCGTCCTGTGCTGCGCCTCCACCTTCTTCACCGTCACCACCTACCTGGTGGACATGCAGCGCTTCCGCTACCCCGAGCGGCCCATCATCTTCCTCTCGGGGTGCTACACCATGGTGTCGGTGGCCTACATCGCCGGCTTCGTGCTGGAGGAGAGGGTGGTCTGCAACGAGCGCTTCCAGGAGGACGGGTACCGCACGGTGGTGCAGGGCACCAAGAAGGAGGGCTGCACCATCCTCTTCATGATGCTCTACTTCTTCAGCATGGCCAGCTCGATCTGGTGGGTCATCCTCTCCCTGACTTGGTTCCTGGCCGCCGGCATGAAGTGGGGCCACGAGGCCATCGAGGCCAACTCCCAGTACTTCCACTTGGCCGCCTGGGCCGTGCCGGCCGTCAAGACCATCACCATCCTGGCCATGGGGCAGATCGACGGGGACCTGCTGAGCGGCGTCTGCTTCGTGGGCCTCAACAACATCGACCCTCTGCGGGGCTTCGTGCTGGCCCCGCTCTTCGTCTACCTCTTCATCGGCACCTCCTTCCTCCTGGCCGGCTTCGTGTCCCTCTTCCGCATCCGCACCATCATGAAACACGGCGGGACCAAGACAGAGAAGCTGGAGCGGCTCATGGTTCGCATCGGGGTCTTCAGCGTCCTCTACACCGTCCCGGCCACCATCGTCATCGCCTGCTACTTCTACGAGCAGGCGTTCCGGGAGCACTGGGAGCGCAGCTGGATCAGCCAGAACTGCAAGAGCTTGGCCATCCCCTGCCCGCTGCACTTCACCCCCCGCATGACCCCCGACTTCACCGTCTACATGATCAAGTATCTCATGACTCTGATTGTGGGCATCACCTCCGGGTTCTGGATATGGTCAGGAAAAACCCTGCACTCCTGGAGGAAGTTCTACACGCGGCTCACCAACAGCAAGCAGGGCGAGACCACGGTGTGACCACCCCGGCCCCGCCGCCATCCGGCCTGAAATTTGGTTTTTTTTTTTTTTTGGAGGGGGGGGAATTATTATATATTTTTTATTTTTAGATTTATTAACGTCTAAGGGGTGTCTCTCTTTCTCTTTGTTTTTTTTTTTGTAATTAAACCTGTAAATAGCATTTGTAAATTTAATTATATATATTTCTATTTAAAATTTGAAAGTGAAGGGAGGAAAGATGAGAAAAGGGAGGGGGAAATGGGAGAAAAAGGAGGGGGGGAAAGGAGGAAAGGGAGGAAAAGAAGTGGGTGAAAAAAAGGGGTAAATAAGGAGGAAAGGAAGAAAAAAAGGGGAAAAAAGAGGAGAAAAAAGAAAAAGTTAAAAAGTAGAAAAGAGAGGAGAAAGGGGAGAAAAAAGGTGTAAAGGGGAAAAAAGGGAGAAAAGGAAAGAAAACTGGAGAAAAGGGAGGAAAGAATGAGAAAAAGGAGAAAAGGGGGAAAAAACGGAAGGAGATAAAAGAGAGAAAGAAGATAAAAAAGGAGAGGAAAAAGAAGAAAAGGAGTGGAAAAAAGAGGGGAGAAAAAGGAGGAAAAAAAGGGGAGAAAAAGGAACTGGGAAAAAATATAAAGAGGTGGGGAAAAGGAGAAAAAAGAGGAGAAAAAGGGAAAAAACACTGCTGAGCCTGGAGAGGACCCTCAGCCCCCTGCTCCCCCCTTCCCACTCCATCCCGGCTCCCCCCCCGGCTGCTGCTCCGGCGGCCCCTGGAAAAAAAAAAAGGGGAAAAAAGGCAAAACCAGCCAATAAAAAGCCCATTTTTCTCGCTCTCCTTTCGAAACTCCCCAAAAAAGTGGATTTTTCTTTCCCCACCCCTTTGTTCGCTCCCACGAGACCCTGGGCCGGGACTGCTCCCCCCCGGGGGCTCCTCCTGGGCCCCCCCACTCAGCTGATGAGTTTTCCTCCCAAATTCCTTTTTTGAACAATCCTTCCCAAATACAAACGAGTCAAAAAACCCACCAGATTATTCCTGAGGGCTTTTTTTTTTTTTTTTCCCAAAAAGAACCCCCCAAAGAATTAAATTGGGGGGACTGAGAGGGGTCCCTGTGGATGTTCTGGGGCCCCCCCACTTCCATCGGCCCGTGGGGATGAGCCAGCGCCTCCCTCCTGCTGGAACAAAGCGCTTTGCAAGGGGGAAAAAAGGAGCTTTTTAACCCCAAAAAATAAGGAATTTTCGGTTTGAAGTGGGAGGGGGGGGCCTCTCCTGTGCCCCCCTCCTGGAGGAAATAGCTCACATTTTCTCTGGGATTAGGGGTTTGGCTGGGGTGGGCCCCCATTCCCGAGGCTCCGGAGAGAAGCAGGTCCCAACTCCGGTTCGGTTTGTCAGGATTTGGGGGATGCTGGAGGAGGGGGGAACATTGGGATTTTGGGCTGGAGAGGGACAAGCTCCAGGCGGGGAGTTGGGGGTAGGGGGGGAAAGGATGGATTTAATCAGCTGGATTTAATTGGAATGAAAAAAAATACTCTTCCCAAAATGGAGAGGGAGACCTGGCCGGGAAGCACTGGCCCCGGGGGTGCCCCAAAACCCACCCCAGAGAGCCTCAGTGCTTCTCACCTCCAGCATTCCAGGGGGTTTGGGGATCCCTGGAGCACAAGGAGGGATTGCAGGGGGATTGTGCCATTCCCCTTCCCCCAGCAAAGTCCCGGGACGATCCCAAAACCCCCTTAAAAATCCCAGTCCTGCGGTGTGGGCGAGGCAGGAGCCGAAGGGGTTAAGGCAGTGCCTCTCCAGCACATTTTGGAAAGGAAAAACTCTTTGGATCCGGTTTAATTTTCCAGCGATGACTTGGAAGGGGGAGAGAAGAGGGGGAGAAACTTATCCAGGGCTTTTTTTTCCCCTCTCCTCTTTGGTTTGGAGAAGCAGTTTAAGGGTCGGGCTGGGCTGCTCGGGACCCCCGTCAGCACCCCCTTGGCACCCCCAGGACACCCCAGCCACTCCTGTCACCCTCCCCCCTCCCCCCCGCCTTCGGAGCCTCTGGAAAAGGGAATTAAAATGGGGTGATTTTTGCTGTCTTTGTGCTGGTGGTGACATGGGCAGGACCAGCCTCAGCCAAGGGGGCAGGGGGACCCCCCTGCACCCCTCAATCCCTGCCCTTGTGATGCCACCTCAGGGCGGGGGTTCCCCCTTGCCATGGGGGTCCTGGGCTGTATCCAGCCTGGCACTGGGTGCTTTGGCTTTGGGGTGCTGCCCGTTGGGGGTCTCTTATCCAGCTGGAAGGTCCTGCTCCCCAAGAAGCAGCTCCCACCCAAGGCCGCTTTGTTTTGCGGAGGCGAAGCGCGGATCGGGATCACGGGGGACGGGGGGAATGTAAACTCTCCACCCAGGAATGCAGGAGCTGGGAGAGGAGGGTTTTTTTTTAAAAGGCTTGGATATCCTGGCTTTGGAAAACAGAGCTGGGATCTGGGATTGCTCCCGAGCCCTGGGAGTGCTGAGGGCACTACTGGGACACACTGGGGGTCCCTGTCCCCCCATCATCTGGGCCCCACGGGGTCCTGCACTGGAGCTGAAATTGGAGTTGGAATTGGGCCGGATCCTGTGCCATGTGGCCCTTTCCAAGCAATTTTTGAGGGGGGAGTTGGAGGTTTTTGGCTCTTGGGGCTGTGTTTGCAACCCAAGCAGGGAGGAGCTGGAGGACATCCGCAAGCAGCAGTCAGTGCATGTTCCCTCCATGCCCTGGTCTGTCACCCCAGGGATGGGGCACCCTGGATGAGGCAAACACCAGGGACAGGTCACCCCAAGGATGGATCCCTCTGGGAATAAGTCACCCCAGGGACAACTAACCCCGGGGGCAGGTCACCCTGGGAATGGGTGACCCCAAGGATGGGTCACCCCAGGAACAAGTCACCCCTGGGGAGAGATCATCTCAAACCCAACTAACCCCGGGGATGGATCACCCCTGTCCAAGTCACCCTGGGGACAGGTCACCCAGAGAATGGGTCCCCCCCAGGTCCCACTAACCCGAGGAGAGGGGACAAGGGACAAGGGACAGGGACCTCCTCTCTGCTCACGGCTGTCCCCAGCCCTCCCAGTTTGGTAATCCCCATCCTCCTTTTAATCCCAGTGAAGAGGCAGCAAACGCCGGTGGCGGGTGGGGCCGTGTCCCCGCCCGGCCGTGCTGGGGGTCCTTTGATGTCCCCTAATGAGCCCCGCTCTGTTTTCTCAGCTGCCAGAGCCGCGGGGGTCAATTAACGCTCAAACACAGCCCCAGAGCACCCGCAACTCGTCACACCAGTGCCACCAGTGCCCACGGGGCTCGTGCTGCTGGGAACGGGGACAGGGGGGACCCCTGGAGCAGCCACGGTCACCTCAGCCTTGGGGTGCTGGTCCCAGCACAGAGACACCCCCGGGGTGAAACCAGTGCAGAGAGGGGAGTGCTAGAGAAGGAACTGGTCTTACTGGGAGAAGGATGGATCATGGTGTGTCCCAAGCACTGATTGTTCCAGTGCTCCTGTCCCCCAGTCCACAGTCACTCCTGTTCCTTGCCGCTGGCTTTCCTATCCCCTGGACCATGGGCTGCCCTGGCCACGAGCTCTCCTGTTCCTCATCTCCCAGGGACCCTGTCTCCTGGGATTGTCCTGTCCCCTGTCCCCAGGGACCCACCCTGTCCCTGACTCAGCTCTGTCCCCATGGCCCCCAGGCTCGCCTGTCCCTGGACTGTCCCATTCTCAGCCCCAAGTGACAATGGGGTCCATCTCCCCTGTCCCCTCCCCTTCCACTGTCCCCTCTTGTCCTGGTCCCCAGCAGTGTCATGGGGGGTGGCAGAGGGAGGTGACAGGGAGCAGGGAGGTGACGAGGGACATCTCGTCGTGCTGTCCCCACGATCATTTGGCATGACAGGTCCCCGGGCCTCGTGGGGGTCCCCCCATCCTGCTCCTGGCTCTGTGTGCCTTCACCTCCACGGGCACGGAGCCAGCAGGGACCTGAGGCCACGGGGACCAGCACCCAAAGGTGGCAGCGGGTCCCCCGGGTGCCCCCGGCCCCCCAGCCCCGGGGGCGGGCGCTGGAGCGGGATCTGGCCGGGGCCGAGGCCGAGCCCTGGCCGGACGCCAGCGGGGACAGGCGGCCGTCGGCTAAATTGGGCTCCGGCCGCGCTGCTCTTAAAGGAGCCGGAGCTGCCGGGAAGCGGGGGGGGCTCCGGCGGCTCGGGGGTCCCTCGGGCAGCTGCGGCTCCCAAGGCAGGTGGAGCATCCTGTCCCCATCCCGCCATCCCACCGTGGTGCTGCGGGATGGGAGTGGGATCCATCCCCACCCCTCTGCCCCCCCGACCCCTGTGGGACCCCGGCTCCACCTGACGGGTGGGGGAGTGGGGAATGTGGGGCCACTTCTGCGTCTTGGTGTTCTCCTAGAGAGCTTGGGATGAGTGTGTGATGATCTGTGTCGTTCCCAGTGTCCTCCACTGGAAATATGGGACACACAGGTATGGGAATCTTCATCTCAGCACCCGTCCTGGAAAATAATGAGGGATGGATATAGGATGGGTGGGCATGGGACCAATCTCCATCCCGGTGCACCTCCTGGAGAACATGGGATGGGTGAGTGTGGGATCCCACCATCACCCAGTGCCCTCCAGAGAGCATAGGGGGAACAGGCAAGGGTTGGATGGACACAAATGGGTGGATGGATGGACATGGGATGGGTGGACACAGGATGGAGGGACATAGATGTGGTGGATGGACGTGGGCTATGGGATGAGTGGACATGGATAGGATGGATGGAAGTGTGTGGAATGGGTGGATATGGGATGGATGGACACAGATGGGATGGATGGACACTGGATGGGTGGACATGGGTGGGATAGATGGACAGGGGATGGATGGACACGGATGGAGGGACATGGATGGATGGACAGAAGGACACAGGCGGGACAGACGTGGTTCCCCTCCAGCCCCTCCCTGCCCTGCCTGGGGCTGCCCCACGGCCACGCGTGTCCGGCACAGCTGCCCCGGCCGGGGGGAGGGTCTGGGGGGAGGGTCCGGGCAGGGGGCCCGGGAGGGCTCGGGACGAGGATCCGGGCGGGGGGCGGGGGCGGCTCCGGAGGCGGCGGCGGCTCCGGGTGCGGGAATGTTTGTGCAGCTGGAGCCGATTATGGGGCGGGAGCGGGGCGGGGGGCGAGAGGGGGAATGGGGGGGGCAAGGGGGTCGTGCGAGGCGGAGAGGGATGTGCGAGGAGAGAGTGTGTGCGAGGGGTGTGAAGGGGAGTGGGTGTCCAAGGGGGGGTCTGTGGGTGTCCAAGGGGGGGGGAGGGTTGTGCTTGGGGGTTGTGCAAAGGGGGTGTGTTTGTGCTCCAGGGGGGTGTGAAAGGGGGATGTCAAGGGGAAAGGGGTGTGCGGGGGGATGTATGCAAGGGGTTCCCCGGGACGGGGGTGCCTCCACGCACACACACAGCTCTCACGTGCACACGTGTGTGCACACTCATGTGTCCCATCCTATGCACACGTGTGCCTGTTCCACAGGTGTGAGCCAACACCACACACCAGGAACACCCCAGGAACATGCCAGGCACACACACACACACGTGTGCACACCCTGTGGGTCCCCCATCCCTGGGGCCACCCCAAAACCCAGAGTCACCCCAGCAGGGTATAACCCCTGCACTGCCAGGGCCTGATCCCACTCCCTGTTTCCACCTTTTTTTCCCCCAAAAACAGCCATTTCAGGCTGAACAAAATATTCTTTGGCTCAAATCGCCACTTCTTATTAATTATTGATTCTTTTTATTAGTTGTTATTATTATTAATAAAGGGAAAGAAATCACCACCCAGCAGGGCAAACACTAAACACTCTGCTTGGCTTTGTCTGCCTTCTTCAGGGAAGAGAAGGGAGGGAGGGATGAAGGGATGGATGGAGGGAGAGATGCAGGGATAGAGGGAGGGATGGATGGAGGGAGGGAGGGATGGATGGACAGACAGACACCCACTGTCACCACACTCACCCACGCCTGCTAGGTTTCAGGGGTGGACATGGGGTTCAAAACTCATTTAACACTCTTTTTTAGGGGGTGAATTCGTTAAATCCTTGGTGGGACAAGGACATCATCCTCCTGGAGGAGACAGGGACAGCCTCCCCCACGGCCCTGCCGTCACCGGTGCCATGGCCCTGCCGGGGCTTTCCTCCCTCCCTGGGGCTTGTCTGGGGCGCTGTGAGGGCCGTGGGACCCCCCGGGAGGACATGGCCATCGATGTGGTCCCGCGTGGGACCCCCCCTCACCCCACGCCACCGTGCAGCCACAGTGCGTCCCGCGGGGTGCCCCACGGCCGTCTCGGTGCCAGAGCCCCACACAGACCCCCCGGCCCGGTGCTCCCCCCGGCCCGGTGCTCCCCCCGCCTCCCTCCGCTCCTTTTCCCGGGACGGGGCGGGACACGCGGGGGTCCCAGACCACGCCCACTCAATACATCACCCAATCAACAGACCACGCCCACCTGTGGCCCCGCCCCCTCTCAAGCCTCGCCCTCCTCCTTGAAACCACGCCCCTTCTCCCCGGAGAGCGTGCCCTTCAGCAGACCACACCCCCGGAGCTATTTTGCATAACCACGCCCCTTATAGAGCCACGCCCGTCAACGTAAAGGCATTCACCCCCACGCCGCGCCCCTTCGCACAGGCCACGCCCCTTCGTTGCTTCCAGCCTGCTTCCCCTCACGCAAACCACGCCCCCTTTTCCTGCCAAACGCGCTCTTTCCCAACCACTCCCTCCCTCCCTCCCTCCCTCCTTCACTCCTTCCCTCTCTCCCTGCCGTCCCTCCTCCCCTCACCAAACCCCGCCCGGTTTCCCCCTCCCGACGGGCCCCTCTCACACCGCCCCGACCTCCCCCACCCCCCCCCCCGCTCCC
>JAYRBT010000081.1:3690822-3711108 GCA_036023395.1 Myiotriccus ornatus | reverse complement strand
GCGCGCGGACGCGGCGCGGCCGTGGCGGCGGCGCCGCCCCTTCCGTGAGGGCGGCGAGGCGGAGGAGCGGCAAGATGGCGGCGGCGGCCGTGCTGGAGCTGCAGCGCGCCCAGTCCCTGCTCTCCACCGACCGCGAGGCCTCCATCGGCATCCTGCACTCCATCGGTGAGCGCCCCGGCAACCGCCGCGCCCCCCGCCCCGCGCCCGCAACGTGCCCGCAGCGCGCCCGCCCCGCGCCGCGCGCCCCGCGCCGCTGCTGACTCACCGTGCGGGCAGCGCGGCCTTGGGCCCGGCCCGCTCCGCGCCGCGGGGCTATGGAGGAGCCGGGGCCCGCGCCGTGTGAGCGCTGATGTGTGAGGGGGTGCTCGGGCTGTGCCGGTTCGCGGGGGGGTTCGCGCCGCGGTGCCGCGGCCGCGCTGAAGGGCGGGCGGCGAGGGCTCCTCCTGCCGCTCTGGAATTCACCCTAAACCCTCTCGGCGCCGCGCGCGGGGAGCTTCGGAGGAGTTTTTTTCGCTGTGCCGCGGCTCGGTTGGAGCTCCTCGCTGGAGAACTTCGCCCCGTGTTCGCTTTGCTCGTCCCCGGCGGGTGCCGGTGGCACCCCCTGCCCCGGGCGTTTATTGGCGGTGTTGAAGGGGTTGTCGGTGATCTGGGGGTAAGAGAGTGGAGAGCCCTCGAGAGCGGTGTCAGAGCAGTGATGCTCTGTATTCCAGTGCCGTGCAGAGGTGCCGTGACCCGCTGTCACCCCGCTGTGCCGCCAGAAGTTTTTCCTGGTGCTCGTGTCCGGCCTCGGAGGGGCTGCCAGGGCTTTAGGAGTTGTTTTTGCGTCCCTCGGTGTTTTGCTGGTTGTTTAGGGGTTGGTGTTCTCGAGTCACGCTGGGCCGGGCCGGGCTCAGGCAGGACTCGGTCAGGGGGATCAGGAGCGGCCCAGGGTGTTGGATTTTCTCCTTGAGAGCGAAGTTCCCTCGCTTTGGGCACCACGCTGAGTTATTCCAGGGGCTGAGAGCCACGGTCTGGGCTCGTGGAGGGTTTAGTCCCCTCAGAGCTGGGATTTTGGCTGTGTTTGTGTGGAAGTTGGAGGGATTCCCTGCGCTGGGGGTGGTGGCAGGGAAGGAAAGGGATAACTCGTGAATTGGTGCTTCTGGGTGTCGTTTGGCCCTTTACCTGCCCGGGAGAAGAGTCACTCACCTGTCACAGGGTGTAGTGGCACTGCCAGCAGCTGTGACACCTGAGTGAGGGGGGACATACCCACCTCTCAGAGAGGGTGTAGTGCTGCATTTCATCCACGGCATCTCAGCTTAACACACAAAGCAGCACCATTAACAATCCCAGAGCGGGATAACCCTGGAAATCCCATTAAATGCCCTTTATTTGCTTCTGTGGCTCTGGTGTGCGGTGGTGTCTGTAAATGCCACTTGCACAGATGGACAGGCTGAATGGGACTGTTCAGAGCTGAGGTTGCAGTGGGGTCTGTCAGCTGTGATACCCTCATGGAGCACAGGCAAAGCTCTACAAACTGAATTTAAACTTCCTACAGAACCTGCCCCCCAGACCTCTCTGGGGCTGGACTTAACTCACCAGTGCCTGTGGGATCAGCTCCTGCTTTTGGGCACCTCTCCAGGAGCTGACCAGCAGGGATTGTCCTCTGGAACAGCACCAGAACAACTTTTCCTGCTCTTTTTTCCCCAGTGAAACGTGATGTCCAGGAGAACGATGAGGAAGCAGTGCAAGTCAAAGAGCAGAGCATCCTGGAGCTGGGATCACTGCTGGCCAAGACTGGGCAGGCAGAAGGTGAGTCTGAGATCCAGCTGAGCTGACAGGAGGTGCTGCAGCCAGTGGGTTTAGTCCCCTTATTTATGGGACAGCAGGAAAAGCAGCTTTTGTCAGGAAATGTTCTCTCCGAGACAGGACAGAAACTAAACTAAAAAAACCCTAAAAAATTAAATAAACAGCATAAAATGTTAATCTTGTGCTGCTTGTCCCAGTGTCCCAAATGATGCTGCTGTGCAGTGCAGTCTGTGACCCTGGGGCATGTTGGTCTTTTAGTACAAGTGATTCAAGTTTTGTTAAATCGTTATGTTTGGGATGAGAAGTGTCTCCTGATTGGTTTTTAATTACTTCAGAGCCTTGTTTCGAATGGGAAAGTTTGTCCCATAGAGTCCTTTCTGTCCAGCAGCTTCCCTCACAATTAATTGATTTATCTGCTGGGCCATGACATCAGCAAAGCCTGCCCAGATCCACATGGGAGCGGGATGGGACAGTCCCTCCATTGTGAGGGGGCAGAGATGGAGTTGAGTTCTCTATTCAGTGATATTTGGAATCTGTTCCTGTCTCCTGTCTCCTCGGGGCAGGGAAGGTTGGTTGTTTTGCACTCAGCAGTTTGGGGCTGTGTTTGTGTGCCTTTTTGGGGGGCCCTTTTCACCTGGAGCACTGCAGGAGCTGTCACACCGTGTCAGAAACTCAAGTCAGTCAGCTCAGTGTGGCTGTCACTGGGCCAGTGCCCTTTGCACTCTGCTATTTGCTCATGCAGAGAAAACCAAACACTGTTGTGCCCCTGCACCGAGGGAAATGTGAGTGTTTGGGCCAAAAAGGGGGGAACCATCAGCAGGGTCTCCCCAGGTCAGTGTGGGATGTGCTGCTGGGGAGCAGAACTGGGATCAGAGTCGATGGGTCCGTGTGGCCTCCTCACTTCTGCAGAGCTTGGGAGTAGTCTTGGGTTTAAGGGGAAGTTTTACACCAGTATAAAGAACTCCAGGGTTTTCTGGGAGGGTGGGCAGCTAATAGATTTAATTTTTTTTAAGGGGAAGGCTAAGAAATTGAAAATAGCAATGTTAACTCACCAAACACAGGGTGATGAAGGAGCAAACTTGAAATGTTTTTGCAGGGTATTAGAACACTGAACTGCAGAGTGATTTTGTTCTGGGTAGAAGAAGATTAATTTGGTGGCATTAACAGGCCAGCTGTGTGTGTGTAGATGGGGGTGGGATCAGCAGGATGTGCTTTCTGGAGGTGTGGAGGAGCTGGGGGGGAGGGAACGGGTACCCCAGCTTAGGGCTGTGCTGGTGCTGTGGGAGAGGCTCTGCCACCTTCCCTTCCTGTCACTTTTCCAGGTTTAGTTTTAGCAAGTGGTGACAGGTTTGATGTGTTGCAGTGCCCAATATCCCTGGAAGTGGATATTGGGAAGGAATCCTTCCCTGGGAGGGTGGGCAGGCCCTGGCACAGGTTGCCTAGAGAAGCTGTGGCTGCTTCCGGATCCCTGGAAGTGTCCAAGGCCAGGTTGGAGCAACCTGGGCTGGTGGAAGGTGTCCCTGCCCATGGCAGGGGGTGGCACTGGGTGAGCTTTAAGATCCCTTCCCACCCAAACCATTCCATGATTCCATGACTCTGCTGAATTGCAACCTTTGTTTACAAAACCAACAATAATACTACTGACCCTCTTCAATCCTATATCCTTATCAAGCAGATAAACTCATAGATCATTTCCTGTTTTTTTTCATGACAGTTCTAGGTTTTTATAGCACTGGAATAACTCGGATCAGGAATTTGGATCCATGGTATGTGAGCTTGTGGAAGCACCTTCCCCGAGGATGAGCAGCAGGGCTTAATTTTCCAGAGCTGCTGCTCATCATTTCTCCAGAGCTGTCAATCACACCCCTTTACCAGGCATTGCATTCACTTGAGAAAAATAAAATCCTAAAAATAGTTGATGGATATGTTGGTGGGGAAGGGAAATTTCTGTGGGAACTTTGATCTCGTGTGGCTGAGCGTGTAGTTTGCAGAATGCACAGCTGGATTCCAGCTGCTGACTTGGGTTTCTCGTGAGCTCTGAGGCAGCTGCAGAGCACATCAGTGGAAAGGTTGGACACACCCTGCATTATGTTTCACCTGATTTTTCCTTTTTTTTCCTCTGAAGTTCCTGTGGGGAAAAGTATGTTGGGCACTAAAGCAATGATTCCATTGGTCCTGAGGGGCTGGTGCAGCACAGGGATGCACAGGAGGAGGTGCTTGGGAGTGGCTGAGAGCTGATGGATCCAGAACCCCCCTTTCCCAGCTCACACCCTGATCTCTGGGAGTGGCTCTGTGCAGATCTGATGTGTTGGAAGGAGCTGTGTGCTGCTGTTGTGGGGTTGGTTTGCTGTGTGTGAAAACCAGAGTGTTTGGCTTGGATTAAAATGATTGGGATTTGCATCCGTGAGTGGTGCTGGAGGTTAAATGGACCTGGGAACAGGAGTGGTGTGGGTGAAGTGGGGCAGCAGATCTCAGTTCCTCATGGAGTAAAAGCTGAGCACTGTCAGGGCTCAGATATCAGAGCAGCTGTACCTTAGTTCTAGAAAAAACTACCCATTTATGCTCTAGCAGAGAGAAAGTCAAACTTTTATGAAAGCTGAGACCTGGCAGAGCATCTTGTTTTGTTTCCTCTTCCACTGTAGAAGGATTCAGGACCTCTTGCACTGCAGTTTGGGAATAAGGCTGCTCTGAGGATCCAGGGCACACCCCAGATAAGTTCTGTTTGTTCTAAATCTGCACTTGGAGATGTTTGAGAATGTCAGTACGACATCATTCCAGGGCCTAAAGGGGCTCCAGGAGAGCTGGAGAGGGACTTGGGACAAGGGATGGAGTGACAGGACAAGGGGGAATGGGTTCCCACTGCCAGAGGGCAGGGTTAGATGGGATATTGGGAAGGAATTCCTGGTTGTGAGGGTGGTGAGGCCCTGGCACAGGTTGCCCAGAGAAGCTGTGGCTGCCCCTGGATCCCTGGGAGTGTCCAAGGCCAGGTTGGACAGGGCTTGGAGCAACCTGGGCTAGTGGAAGGTGTCCCTGCCATGGCAGGGGGTGGCACTGGATGGGCTTTAAGGTCCTTCGAACCCAAACCATTCCATGATCACCATGAGTGATTGGATTGGAAAAAACTGGGTTCTACTTCTTAAGAGTGTGAGACATGAGTTGTATCAGGCTTGATTAAACTGAAAATAAATAGGTTAAAAGAGTAAAAAATTATGAGAAATAATTTTTAGATATTAATAAGATATTATGACAATTAGTTTGCATTACTGCTAAATGAAATATGGAAGAAACCTTGTTTTCGTTTTTTTTTTTGTTGGAATCCTCCCAAACTGAAATTCTCCTGATACTCCTCCATATACTAATTGAAATAAAATTAGTCTCTTACTTTAGTTTTGATTTGATACCAGTTTGATACAGAGCACATTGAATTCAGATTCCTGAATTAGTCATTACAAGTCTTCGTTTGATCTTTCTTTTATTATTGAATCTTGTAAACACAGTGGTGTGAGATCCACCTGGATATTTGGGTGAGGCTCAAAAATCTGGGGCAAATAGCTGCGATTTCAGTGTAAACCCCACTGCTGATGAGTCAGCACTGAATCCTGCTCTGCTGGAAGATCATCTTCCCAAACTGTAAACAGCCCTGGCTGGGACCTGCCCCGGTGGCCACGTGTTGTTTGTTGTAGGAGACTTTTCACTTGGGCAATTCCAACAGGTCACTCCCAGGGTGACACCGAGTCCTGGAGCTGTTTGTGCCCTGACTGCCACATTCCTGCTCCCTGGGAATGACACTTTAGGGTTTTTCTTCATAAAGACAGACTTTTCCTTCTTCCACCTCTTCCAAAGACTCACTTTGTACCTTATAATACATCTGTTACAAGCAGAAATGTAGCTATGTGAGGTAAGAGCCAATCAGGTCAAGGTGTAGCTGGAGTGTTAAGGAATGTCATTTTCCAGCAGTTGGAGTGTTAAGGAATGTCATTTTCCAGCAGTTGGAGTGTTAAGGAATGTCATTTTCCATTTTGGTGTATCTGACTTCCTGGGTCTAGCGTCAAACTGAGATCATAAAAACACCTCTAAACCATAAACTCCATTTTACAGAGCAATCTCAAAGCATTTAGCAGATTCTTACATTTTTAAGACGTGCCTGAGGCAGAAGTAGCTACAACTGGTGGTAAGTGGGGAGCTGCAGTACCAGGCGGTGTGGGCAGGGCTGCAGCCCCCTGTTTGCTGCAGCTGATGTTTATCACCATGTCCTGTGAATAATAACACTGAGAAACTGCCTGCTGGGTGTGAGAAACGCTGTGTGCAGACCTGTCAGCAGCTCTTGGCTCTTTGTATTTCATGGTTTGGGGTTTTTCTTTGTATTTTCCAGAGCTGGGAGGACTCCTGAAGTATGTCCGGCCCTTCTTGAACTCCATCAGCAAAGCCAAGGCCGCCCGTTTAGTCCGGTCCCTGCTCGACCTGTTCCTTGACATGGAGGCAGCCACAGGACAGGAGGTGAGGCTGCACTTCCAGCAGCAAGGCTGTTCCTCAAAAGCCTTGCAACACCTTTATCTGACCTAGTTTGCTTCGTGCTCCAGAATTATTCATGTCATTTAGCGCGCTCGGATGTATTTTTATAAATAAAACATCAGATGATTTGATTCACAACCAGGTTTTTCTGCAAGCCTCGCCCTGCTGGCAGGTTAGGAGTGGCTTCCGCCCTGTCTTAGGTTTGTGTTGTTTCCTCAGGGTGGGTCAGGTTGGATATTAGGGAAGATTTCTTCACGGGAAGGGTTGTCCAGGTCTGGAGGGATTTAAAAGATGAGCAGATGTGGCACTTGGGGACGTGGGTTAGTGGTTGCCATTCTGGGGAAATGCTTGGACTCGGTGATCTTTGAGGTCTTCTCCAACCTAAATGATTGTAGGTGCAGCATTTGGGAGTATTCTGTAGTGTGGTCAGTGTTGGGGGTGTGGGAGGTGCTACAGCTGCTCCAGGGAGCTGGGGCCAGGAAAGGTGGGCGTGCTGTGGGATGGCACAGAGGAGCTGTCCAGGAGCTGGTGGGATTCAATGGTCAGGATTACTCAGCATCTTCCACCTGGAGACACAGTGTGATGGGTGTTTTACTGCACAAAGGTATGAAAGTTACTCCTGAAGTGGGAGTGGAAAGAGTTTTACAGGTGTAAACTATGTCAGTGGCTGAACTTCTCCACAGACAACCCAGGATAGTCCAACATAGCCCACAGTTAGGATTCAGTCCATTCTCATCAGCTCCCTAGGATGCAGTTGTTTGTTGTTTGGGTTTTTTCCTCACTTTTTGGTTATTTGGGAATGGGATAAGAACAGGAGCAGCTTATAAGTGATGAGGAGCCACTGCCAAGCAGCGCTGACCTGCGGTGGGTTGTGCTGGCACACCAGCCCCTTAGGTGGAAAAGGGAGACGGGGGTCTGAGCAGCAGGTCAAGGACAAAACCCACATAAAACCTGCACACAGGAACTGACAGACTGCAGGGCAGAGGAGGTTCTACCATGCTGAGGGACAGGTCATGTTCCCATTAGCCAAATTAGCACAGAACCATCACCCTTCAGTGCAGGTAAGCCAGGAAAATGTTCCTCATTTGCTGTTTGGCTCTTGTGCCTTCTGTGGGATGTTGCCATAAATGGTGACAGAATGTTTTGCCCCCTCTTTAGCAGAAGGGATCAGGAAATGGGGTGGGATGTGGAGGTGAGAAGGGGGGAATCCTTAAATCATCAGGAGAAAATGAGCAGCTTCAGACCCTTCTAAAGGTAACTTGGTGTAAAGGATGATCTTTGTGTGCAGTTGCAAAAGGGGTTGTGATAACAGAGATGGAAATAAAACCCAGTTAGTCAAGATATTAATTTTCAAGCATATTCCAACCCCAAAACCTTAAGGAATGGTGACATCAACCTATGAGGTTCTTGAGGCAGCAATCCTGAATCCTTTCACAAGTGTTCTAAGGGACTTCTGCTTCCTCGGTGTTGAGAAGACTCCCAGGAGCCCAGTAAAGCACTGAAATTGGAGGTTTCCCCAGCTCCTAATGCTCCAGCTCTCTCACTGGGCAATAAATTGAAACCTCCTAATGGCTTTTCATTAAATGTTCACCTTTTAATAAGCAGTGAGGAGGAGCTGAGAAGCCCTGCTTGCAGTGCTTGTCCTGCTCCCAGAGACTCTGGGAAAAGGATTTCCCCAGCCTGGCACCTGGGGGATGACTTAGGTGTTGTAGGCCAGTAATAAACCCTCTTCTGACTGAGGTGGAACACCCTTTTATTCATCAAGCAGGGGGGAGTCTCAGTCCCAAAAATCTTAAGAAGCCACTGCTGTGCTTTTTGAAGTGACAGGCGGGGCACCCGGCTGGCCCCTGGCACCCAAAAACAGAGCCTGGCACCTCTGCTGCTTTATACTGCTAAAGGCCTGACATATCAAGGCCCTAAAAAAACCTGCAATTTATTTCCTTTTATTAAGACTGCTCAGCATAGTTGTGAGTTTACACTGGTTAGGGCCTCCCCCAACTGCCTCCGAACGACACCTTCGGTGTCGTTCGGAGGCATTTGGGGGAGGCACTAACAAGGAAAGCTTTTAGGCCTGACTAGTTAGCCTTGACTTTTAGGCTTGGCTAATTTCCTTCTGCTCCCTTTAAGGTGGACCTGTGTTTAGAGTGCATTGAATGGGCCAAATCAGAGAAGAGGACTTTCCTACGCCAGGCTCTGGAGGTACGTGACGGATCCCAAACCCGTGCGGTCACGTCTTCCCTTTTCAATCAGATTTTAACACCTGTCAAAAGTAGAGAGGACCTGTGTGTGTGTGTGTGTGTTGTCCAGGTCTTTTTTTTGTGTGTGTGTGTGTGTGTCTCAATGGGTGGGCATTAATTAACGCTGAATTAATTTTTAGTGCAGACGAGGACGTCGAGTTTTCATTTTACAAAATAAATCTGTTCTGGCTTTCCTCACAGCAGTTCATTTTCTGTTCTCCAGGCCAGGCTGGTCTCTCTCTACTTCGACACCAAGAGGTACCAAGAAGCTTTGCAACTAGGTGAGGCTCCCACTAGGTGGTGGTAGTAGATCTCTGCTTTTAAATTAAGACTCTTGACAAGGGAAACCACGGCCTGTGTCATGTTCCTTGATAAGTTTTCTGGGATTTTGGCTGTTAATTGGTGCTGTGCCAGTTCTGCCATCTCTTGCTGTGGCTGGGTGAGAACAGCTCTTAGAGATGTCTTTGTTCTCGTTGCTTCACCACCCTCACCTATCTCACCTGATCTCAAGGCCAGGTTGGACAAGGCTTGGAGCAATCTGGACTAGTGGAAGGTGTGTCTGCCCATGGCAGGGGGTGGAAGGAGATGAGCTTTAAGGCCCCTTCCAACCCAAACCATTCCAGGATTCTGTGACTTATTAATTTCAAATAATTTTGGAGGCTGTATCCAGTTGAAGGCTGGAGTTTGGCTGCTGCTGGCACATGCTGGAATACACTGCTGTGGTCAGGCAGGAGGGAGAAAGCAGCTTTTTGTCCCTTTGCTCAAACACAACCCCAGGTAATGCTGGGAAATGGCAGAACCTCTGTGGGTGTCCTTAGACCAGCTCTGGTGAGGTGCTGTAAAGACTTCGAGGATTTGCTCCTGCACCACTGAGATGGTCATTACCCATGTGAACTCCTGCCCTGCCCCAAAGCAGAGTGAAGCAAGTCACCTTACAGCTCCCCTGGTGCCTTTTAAATGCTCACTTTGCAAATGACTGTGGAGCTCCAAGTGAAAGTTGAAGCTGTGGGGGAGGTTTAAGCTGTGTGGCAGAGCAGGGCTGAGGGATGACTGCATGGACACAGTGCTCACCTGGGACCCATAACCTGTGAACCTGAGTGGTGGCACAAGCTGTGTCATGTCCAGAGTCACCTGGGGGACTCATGTCTGATCAGAATATTAGGTTAAGCGCTGTGGTACATGGAATTCAGGATGGAGTTAGAACTCATTTGCATATGGAAATGTAATGAACTTGGATTTAAACTGATCAGCTCCAAAGCTGTGCTTAATGAGTTTAATCCCTTGAGTGCTGGTGCGACAGCCTGGGGAGTTGGGAAGGCCTGGACAGGACAGCCCCTGTGCTGCTCTATTGAGGGGTCACTGTTGTGTCCATGACTGGGGGGGGACAGGGCAAGCAGGGAGTCTCTCTGCGATGTTTTTAGGGATAATTTGTTCTTTTCTACCCAGTAATGCAGTTTCAGATCTGCTTTTCAGCCCGTGAGAACGGCAAGGGAGGGGGAAGTGCTCATCTCTGCTCACCCTAAATTACCTCTTGGATTAGTGGGGGGGGAAGAAGGGGACAAGTTTTCTCCGAGACTGGCTCATTCTGTCCTCACAAGGCTTTGATGTGACAGCTTATGCTGCCATTCTCTAGCCTGTCCATTCCTAGCTCCTACATTTGTCCTGTAAATACCCTGTGCTTGAAGCATTCCTTCCCCATCCCATGAGCTTAGGAGTTGCTTAAAAATCCTCAAGTCTCTACCTTTAGGGTCCTGGTTTGAGAGCAGGCAGTGCTGCAGGTTTGGGGACAACCCCAACTGCACAACCCACCCAGGACTGTGTGCTGCCCCGAGGAGGTGGCAGAGCCCTGCTGTCCACACACCAAGTGTTGTGGTTCCCTCTTCTCCAGCTGTGGGCTGGCACTGACCTGCTGTTGCTCCCTGTCCTTTGTTTTTTCTTGGAGGAACAGGCTGTGTAAGCCTAACCTCCCTCAGAGCCCTGACAGCTCTGGGGAAGAAAAGGCTGTCAGCTGGAGAGAGAGATGGGTTTGTGTGGATGTTGATGCAGAGCAGGTCACAGAGCTGTTGTCCTTCCCCTCTCCCAGGCTCCCAGCTCCTTCGGGAATTGAAAAAGATGGATGACAAGGCACTGCTGGTGGAAGTGCAGCTGTTAGAGAGCAAGACTTACCATGCCCTGAGCAACCTGCCAAAAGCAAGAGCAGCCTTAACCTCGGCACGAACCACGGCCAACGCCATCTACTGTCCCCCCAAGCTGCAGGCAGCGCTGGACATGCAGTCAGGTGAGGCCTCCAGGACAAAGGGGACATCCAGGACTCCTCCTGACGCATCAGTGACTCATCCTGGAGGGAATAATGGAAAATGATGCTCGGTGGGACCCCAAGATGCCCCCCTGTCTCCCCAGTTATAATGGCATTGCTCCTGACACTTGTATTTCCAGCCCATTTTTGATAACCCCCGCAGTGGTGGATGGTCTGTCCCCTCCCCAGACACTGCAGCTTTACACTGTGTTCCTGACCTATTACACATTCCTGACCCAATTTACCTAAAGTGCCCCAAACTTGTCTTTCTTAAAATGTCCTCATAGGAGAGGGCAGGGATGTTTTTCTGGTAGAGATGAGGGAAAGGGGGCACAGGATTCCCTTCACTGAGCAACCAAATTGTTCTGTCCTCTTCCAGTTATGTCCTCTGGCTTGTCCCTCTCACAGGTATTATCCATGCAGCAGAAGAAAAGGACTGGAAAACAGCCTATTCATATTTCTATGAGGCATTTGAGGGAAATGATTCAATTGACAACCCAAAAGCCATCACTGCTCTGAAGTACATGTTGCTGTGCAAAATCATGCTGAACAGGTACGTGGCAAAGGGTGCCTGGGAAGAACATCCCTGCACTTACAGGGGGAAAGGCTTTTTGTTTATAAGGCTCTGAGCTAATGAGGGAACTTGAGCAGTGTCTGCTGTATCACCTAATCAGTGCTTCTCAGACAGTGTTATTTGAATTGTAGTAATGTGCTATCAGCTGGGACTTTGTGAGGTGCTCTGAGGTTTAAGCTGACTGTGTTGCTGAATAAATGCTCTGTTCCCTTCCCTCCCCTCTCTAGCCCAGAAGATGTGCAAGCATTAGTGAGTGGGAAGCTTGCTCTGCGGTATGCAGGAAGACAGGTATAGAAACTTAATCCTTCCTATCTCCCTCTTATCTCTCAGAATGCTGGGTTATTCTTTTTGTCAAACACTTTGGTCCTTTCATACCAAAATACCACTCCTGAGTGAAATCCAGAACTGATTAAATTACCAAGAATCATTACCAGTTGTCTTCAAGGGATTTCCAGTGATTTTCACAACCTGAGAATATGGGGGGGGTTCACTTAATTTCCCCTGTTTTTCTCCTCCCTTCCTGAACTACAAACTGCCCCATGGCATCAGGGCCTCGTGTCCCAGCCCAGCAGGTTGAGTCCTGGGGGGCTGTGAGGTGGAAAGGAGTTGTTAAATCCTGTTCATTCTGACATGTGAACGTGCCAGGCTGGGAGTGCTGCTCCTAAATTAAACAGCGTGGGGAGCCCTGGGGACAGCTCGGTGGGAACAGGGGAATATCCTGAGTTGGAAAGGACTCACAAGGATCATCAAGTCCAGCTCCTGGCTCTGCACAGGACAATCCCAAAAAGAAAGGGGGCAGCAGAAGCCTGGGCCTTGTGCACCAGAGCCACGTCCTGGGCACTGCTCTGCTTTGGGGGAAATCAGGCTGGGGCTGAGGCTCTTGTTTTGTTTCAGCAATTAATGGGTGGGCAAAGAAGATGCTGTCCCTGGTGGGGCACCCCTGGGGCTGCTGCTGGGCCCCTGTCACTCAGCAGAGGAGACGTGGCCCTGCTGAAGGGGAGAAGCTCAGCCTGAGGGCTGGAAGTGGCCACCTTCATTTAACAAGTGCCTAACGGGGCATTTTCCTTAACAACAGTGTCAAACTTGCTCCCAGCCTGCAGCTGCTGATGTCAGACCTGCAGAACGTGGGGTGCTTTGTGGAGCTGGTTCCACACCGTGTCCTGCAGCTGCTGGACACGTTCCCCCCTCAGCAGCTGCTCTGCCTTGTGGCAGTGACACTCACAGGGCTCTGTAGCACCAGGAACATTCCTGGTTTGCTGCTTGAGCACGTTCCCAGGATACTGCACAGTTTGCATAATCTCAGTGAGAGGAGATTCCAGAAAAAAAAAAAAATTAAACCTCTTTTGGTTTTCTTTCCCCGCAGACAGAAGCACTAAAATGTGTGGCACAGGCCAGCAAGAACCGGTCGCTGGCAGATTTTGAAAAGGTGAGGCAGCAAATGGGGCCTGGCTGGGCAAAAACCAGTCAGAAATGCCAGGTTTGGAAAGCTGGAGGAGCTGCTACATCCCCCAGCAGGAAACCATGGAAACATTGATAGAAAACAACAGTGCACCGAGCAAATACCCCTCAGTAATCAACCAGTTTGGTGTTCTCAGTGTGGGGGGTAAACTTGTTTGAACCTGTTTTTTTTCCTTTTTATATTTGGAGAGCCAACTCAGAAGCAGTTTTCCTTTTGTATGTTCCTAAAATTTTTCCTGGCCCCAGCAAGAAAGCCACAGAGGATTCCCACGTCAGGAGGAGCAGCAGGAGCCAGTCCTGCTGCGTGTGAAGCAGAGATTTGGGCTTATGGGAGGATGAAAGGTGCTTGAAAGGCTGCTGGGCTGTCATGACCTCCTGGCTTTTAGCTAAGTTTGGGATTGGAATAGCCATGATACTGTGCTGGGCAGGGAGGGGAGGGGATTTCATCCTCAGAGAACCTGTTCTACCTGAACTATTTCTTCCACAGGCCCTGACAGACTATAAGGTGGAACTCAGGGACGACCCCATCATAAACACTCACTTGGCCAAGCTCTATGATAATTTATTGGAACAGAACCTGATCAGAGTCATTGAACCCTTCTCCAGAGTACAGGTAAATGATTGCAGCAGCACATGCAGCCTCTGTCCCCTGGTGCTGGTGGGTGTGGGGCTTGTTCCCTCATGGAACACTCCTCACTCAGAGCTGCTCAGCACTTCAGAGCTCAGGGTTCATCGTGCTCAGCTGAAAAAAATGATCAAGAGGGGGCTGAGACCTTTGGAAAACCACATTCCAGAGACATTGGCCTTTCCACCTGTTTCCCTTATGCTCACTGAAAGGTGACTGCCTTTGGACCCTGAAGGTAACAGTGTTTTTCTTTGATGAGCTCTGACAGGGTGTGGGCAAAGCTGTCCTGGTCTTGGAGATGAAATATTTCATGTTTCAGAGTGAAATGGCTTTAGGTGTCCAGTCCACCTTCAGTTAAAATTAGATACCAAGGACCTGAAGCTGCAGAGAGGACAAAACCACTGCAGATTTTTTAGCCCAGAGCATTTCCAGGCCCTTGAGCTGTTCCAAAGAGCCCCAAACCTCCGTGTTCTGTGTCCAAAGTGCAGCTAAAGATTTACCTGACTCTGTTGGTCTCTCTTACAGATTGAACACATATCCAGCCTCATCAAGCTCTCAAAGGTAAGAACCTCCCTAGAAATCAGTGGCACATCTTAAAAGGGCGGAGGAGTTGGGGTTAAATGGCATTTGCCACTGGGAACTAAACGTGAAGTGTGACAGATGAGCTCCACAGCATTCCCAGGCAAACACCACCTTGGGAATTCAACTTTGCCGTGGGCAGTTCCTGGGAGGCATCAAGTCTTCCTGTCTCCAGACTTTGCTGTAACATCCCTTTACCTCACATGGGTTTTACTCCCTCTGTTGGCACTTGCTTTTTATTGGAGACAGATTTTCCTCTGCTGCAGGAACAGCTCCTGTCCTGACTGGCTCAGTCTTCCCTCCTGCCCTGGGTTTAATCCCCTGAGCGTGCCCAGGGGAACCTTTCTTAGACCTTTAAGATCCAGGATCCAGCTAATCACCCTGCAGTGTCATCAGGGCTGTGACTGTCACACTGACTGTTGCAATAACTGCTTTGCAGATCATCCCAGCCAGATTAAGTTTTAGGAAAATCCACTGTAATCCCAGGAAGTGGCATCCCAGAGTGCTGCTGTCGTGTCCTGGCAGTAAGGGCAGAGGTTTGGACGTGAGCTGAGCTCAGCTTTGTGGTCACAGAGTCACAGGAATCACTGGGGTTGGAAAAGGCCTCTGAGATTATCGAGTCCAAGTGTTCCCCCAGCACTGCTAAGGCCACCACTGACCCATGTCCCCAAGGGCCACGTCCATGTGGCTTTTAAACCCCTCCAGGGATGGGGACTCCCCTCCTGCCCAGGGCTGGACAACCATGAAGAAATTTTTCCTAATATCCAGCCCAAACCTCCCCTGGCACACAAGTTTTTTCCTAGATTAGCCCTTGGTGTTTAACACATCCTTAATATTTGGAGTAAAAGCTGCTCTGCAGCTGTTCAACTACAGCTGTGTCCCCTCTGCCCGAGGAGCTGCAGAGGAGCTGCCTCCTGTGGGCCTGCCTGGTGCTGGGTGGATTAAACAAAGCTTGGCCAACTCTTGACCTAATCCTTGCTGAACTGAGCTAGAATGTTCCAGATCCCCCTCAGGAGTCAAGCCAGTCAGAAGTGACAGATTCAGCATCATCTGTGGAATGAGGAGGCAGGACAATCTTGGGTTTTTTCCTCATTAAAAGCTACTCTTGAATTTCCTGAGGCATCTAAAGCCTGTCCTGATGTTCAGGGAGGAAATAGCTGCTGTTGAGCAGTGCTCATGTCCCACCAGGGCTGAGTGTGGAGCAGTAAAATTCACATATTTTTAAATACTTTTGGGAGACTTTTGATTTCTCTGCTTCAATTTCAGGCTGAGGTAGAAAGGAAACTGTCACAGATGATCCTGGACAAGAAGTTTCATGGTGAGTCTCTGCATCCCTCAGTCCTGAGTGCCTTGGTGCCTGTGTGTACAGAGCTGTGCTTGGAGACTCCTGTTCCTCCTCTGAACCCTGGGGGTGCTCAGCCCACCTGCTCAGCTCAGGTGACAGCCAGGGAGGCTCTTCCTGCTGCTCCATCCACCTTCTTTAAGCCCAAGGATTGATTTTTCACAAATCAGGAACGCTGCTGGGTTCCTCTGTGCTGTGAGAGCATCCAAGGAGGGTCTGGGACCCCCCAGGTGGGCTCTTCCCCCATGGAGCCGACTGGGATGTGGGCACCTTTCCCAGCTGGTTTGTATCCAGTGGGTTCTGTTGGAAGGGGCACCCCCATGGCCCAGGAGGTGCTCTGGGTTGGCTGGGCCCACAGCAGAGGTGCTGCCCTAGTGATCCCTCAGGGAAGCAGCTCTGCTCTGGTTGTGTTGTCCCTGTGTCAGTCAACAAGGCCCCTGGATCTGGCTGAGGGAGGACAGAGCCCACCTGGCACCTGGGAACAGTCCCATTATAAACCAGCTCTTTCTCAGCCTTGCTCCAGTGCTGTGCTGATCCATCCAGCTGGGC
This sequence comes from Myiotriccus ornatus, assembly GCA_036023395.1. NCBI lineage: Eukaryota > Metazoa > Chordata > Aves > Passeriformes > Tyrannidae > Myiotriccus > Myiotriccus ornatus. Next base: position 3,695,151 of record JAYRBT010000081.1, on the reverse strand, counting down.
ACAGGGCCTCGAGGAGGCAGGGAGCTTGTAGGGAACGAGGTGTACTTTTTTCCTGGGAATGCTGATGCAGTCCTGACCAAAATCAGCCAGTCCAGCACAACACACGAGCCCTTCCCAGACCCTGGATGTTTCTGGGGTAGATCCCTGAATTCCTGCTGTTGGAAGACGTGACCCATGGAGCATCCCAGTGCTAAAGGCAGCTTGTTCCCACAGGAATCCTTGACCAGGGCGAGGGTGTCCTGATCATCTTCGACGAACCCCCCGTAGACAAAACTTATGAGGCCGCCCTCGAGACGATTCAGAACATGAGCAAAGTAGTGGATTCGCTCTACAACAAAGCCAAGAAGTTGACATAGGTGAGTGGGGCCTCTGCAGGCTGACAGAGCTCCATCCCCATCACTGCCAGCCTTGTTCCCTCTCCTCTCGAGTGACGTGACTCTGTTTTCTCTTTGCAGAGTTGAATTTGCTAGCTGTCATTTGGAGAGTGTGTGTGACAAGGAGAGTGAAACCTTTGGGAAAATGTTAGGAGACTTTTTTTGTTTTCTTTCTTTTTTTCCTTTTTTTTTTTTTGTTTTTGTTTTCTTTCTTTCTTCTTTGTTCTACTTTTCGCTGGGAAAGTTTTTAAACTTCCTCATCCGGTGCATCTTGTATTCCAGACGATGCGTGTTCCAGTTTCCATGTAATCTTTACTGGCCGAACTTTGTATCTTGGGGGGGGGGGGAAATATTGTTTAAACAAAGAGGGTATTCTAAATAAAAGGAAAAAGGCTTACACTACCTAAACATGTGCTTTCCACTTCCTGAGGGACGGCAGAGTTCAGCAGGGACAGCATTTTGTAACCAGTAGGTGCCCACATCCAGTTTGTTTCCTCCTCTCCTCCCTGAAACTGGAGCTGTGCCGGTGGAGCACGAGCAGCCAACTCGATTCCATTTGTACTGAACCAAACCAACCCAAAATGTACAGACTGCTGGTTTATTTTTCAAGCCTCAAAGGCCTCAGTCCCCCTGGGAAGCAGCTCTGTGGAGGTTTTCCTGCAGGACGGAGCTGTCGGGGTCCCGGCCCCGCTCTGGGCAGAGGGGCCGGCGCAGGTTCCCCTGAACCTGACTTTGCATGCTCTTGTTTGCAGATAGACTAGGTTTTAAATGTTTTCTCCCTCCTCACCTGCACTGGTAGGAAGAGCAGGTGACCCTGACTGTCCATATTTACTCTGCTGCATCAGTGTTTGATTTTTGTTCCCCATCTGATGTGGGACAGCTTGGCCCTCTGGAATAGCCCAGTGCAGCTCGCTGGGAGCTTCCTCCTTAGTCCCAAAGTCATGTGGGGGGTGGAGCACGGTGTATTCCAGCATGTTCCATTTTCTGGTGAGGTTTCCAGTAGGTTTTAATGCCATTTGGGCAGTGTAAGCTTCTGCATCTCTGTCCTGCTCATCTTTATTTCTCCTTTCCCCTCTGTCTCTTTTTCCCTCTCCACGTTTTTCTTACAAAATTTATATTTTGTAAAAGGATTCTGTTGTATCAGGAAATATTCTGCCTTCACGCTGACTCTTAGACTGGCTGATTCTTCCCCTTTTCTGTTCACATTTTGACCTCTCTGACCTTATATTTTATTTTATTTTATTATTCTTAATTTCCATCTCCTCCAGTCAGTCGCTGTTTGGGTTTTTGGCACCATCAATATCAAATGTACAAACGGTTCTTGCTAACCAACACCAGGTATATCTGATGTTCAGATGAGTTCCAATAAAGAATTTTTTTTTCAAAAGCCTCTGTCTCCTGTTTTCAGCCTCCAAGGGCACATCCTGGGCACGTTGGGGGCAGGGTGGGATCATCCCCTCACCAGAGCATCATTTGGGTTGATATTTGGAGACACCAAATGTGTTGGAAACAGCATGACTAAAGATTTATGGGTTGTGACCTGTTCCTGGCACAACTCTTGAGTTCTACTGAGTTAAGTATAATAATAATTGAATTAAGTATACTATAATAATAATTGGGGGCTTATGAAAAAAGGGGAGAGGGATTTTTTTATACTGACAGGACAAGGGGGAATGGCTTCCCACTGCCAGAGGGCACAGAGAGATGGGATAGTGGGAAGGAATCCTTCCTGTGAGGGTGGGGAGGCCCTGGCACAGGTTACCCAGAGAAGCTGTGGCTGCCCCTGGATCCCGGGAAGTGTCCAAGGCCAGGTTGGACAGGCCTTGGAGCAACCTCAGCTAGTGGAAAGTGTCCCTGCCCATGGCAGGAAGTGGCAGTGGATGGGCTTTGAGTTCCCTTCCAACCCAAGCCTTTCCATTATTATTATTAAAAATTAATAAGATGTGGCCTCTGGATCCTCCAGCCCTTCCTGAGAGTGCCCTGATGCCATATTGGAATCTCACACCACAGGGCCAGGCCAGGATTCCTCTTCAGGATGGGGAGGGTTTTTCGGGTGTCATTGATGCGATGTCTTGAATTTCCGTGTCTGAAACTCGCACATCTGGGACACCAGATGGTGTCCCTGCACCAAGTGGTGAAAGGAGGAAACCTGCCCTGAGAGGCAGGAAAAGGTAAAGGATTTCACTCTGCTCTTACTCAGGGCTTGGGCTGCAGGGAAGTGCAGTTCTAGTTTTAATAGTTCTATTTTTCAGCTATAAGTAACTCATAAAATACTTCCCCAAAGCAACTCTGGCCAGTTCGCCATAATGCCACTGAAGTGTTTTCCCTGGAAATGCATCCCTGTGGATGGGGTTTGCTGATGTATGTTCCAAACTGTGAGTGAGGGAAGGGAAATTCATTTCTGGAAGTAGAGCTGGAGCTGGTGGACAGGCACAGGCAGGGCTGGGATGGAGAAAGGTGGGGATGGCTTTGAAGTCACAGAATCCCAGACTGGTTTGGGTTGGAAAGAATCTCAAAGCCCATCCAGTGCCACCCTCTGCCATGAGCAGGGACACCTTCCACTAGCCCAGGTTGCTCCAAGCCCCGTCCAACCTGGCCTTGGACACTTCCAGGGATCCAGGGGCAGCCACAGCTTCTCTGGGCAACCTGTGCCAGGGTTTTCTCAGGTGCCTCCAAGTGTATTAAAAGGAGGGCCAGAAACAACCTCAAATTGTAGATTCCGTCGTTAACCCCTTTTTTGGCTTAAAATTAATAAAGCTGAAAATAAAATCAGGGTGTTGCTGTCACAGCCAGGCCTTCTGTGCTGCTCAGATCCAGAGGATGCTTTTAATGGACAAAGGGAATTCTCAGTGACAGCAGTGCCCAGGCTGGGCCTGCACTGTGCTCATGATGCAGCAAAGCCTCAGAGCTGTTTGAGAGGAGAATGTGCAGAGTCCTGGCCATCCCTTAAAAAACAGCTCCCACAGGGCACTGGATGCCCTTTGAAGGACCCGCAGGTTTTCGGGTGCTCTGGGCCACGTCTGTCCTCACGGGAGATTTTGGGTTTTTTTTCGGACGTTCCCGTGCTGAGGGAGGGGGACCGGCAGCCGCAGCTCTGGGGCGGGGCGTAAATAAATGAATTTGGGTCATGAGTGAAGCCCTGGCGGGCACAGGAACGAGCCCGACCTGTCCCTGCCCCTCTGCCCGGACCGGAGGGTCCCCCGGCGGCGGCGCCGGTCCCCGTGCCCGGAGCTGGGCCCCGGAGCCGCCTCGGAGTGTCGCTGCAGGTCGTGCCGAGCCCGGTGCTGGCCGGTGGCTCCCGGAGCCGCCGCCGCTCCGGTCCCTGCGGGAAGGGGCATCCCGGTCGCGGTCCCGGCGATGCGGGGGAGTGGCGGTGGCGGCGGCTCCAAGTGGGGCCGGGCAGAGCTTTTCCCCAAAACCCTCCCGGCCTCACAACGCGGTACCGGGCAGGGACGTGTCCCGGGGCCTTCGGGGCGAGCGGCGGCCCCGGCCCGGAGCCGGGGGAGGCATCACCGGGGCGCGGGTCTGGAGTGCGGGGTGCGGGTGCCGGCAGAGGAGGGTTTTAAATCCTAATTTTGACATTTTTTTGGAAATAAGTTCCGTTGTTATTCTATCCTCTCCGCCCGCGCCGTGCCCGGTCCCTGCCCGCGGGCTCGGGGGGTCCGCGACCACCGAGACCCCAACCCGGGGCAGCCCGGGGGGCGGGGCCGGGGCGAGGGGGCGGGGCCTCCGTCATTCAGAGAAGCGCGGTGTGCGCGGTGTGGGCGTGGCCTTGTGCCGTAGGGGCGTGGCCAACCCCATATAGGGAATTTCAGGGGCTCGGCCTCGGCCGAGAGGGGCGTGACCAATCCCGTTCCTTGGCATGGGGAGGCGTGGTCTGCGCTGTGTGGGCGTGGCCTGAGAGCCTGGGGGCGTGACCAAACGGTACGAGGGATGCTGAGATGGGCGTGGCCTG